>BMAU01018387.1:135000-318573 GCA_019973935.1 Trichonephila clavipes
ATCGTGTCACTCTGTACATGACTTAGAGTGGGCTGTTCAAGATTTGTGGGCCCATCTACCTCAGGATAACATAAGGTGTCTAATCAACTCAATGACGTACCGTGTGGCGGCATGTATTGCAGCTGGAGGTGGTCCAACGTGCTATTGAAGTTGCCCAGTATTTGTGTCGTTGCACACCCTGCATTCGTTTAATTGTCTTTTTTTTTAGATCAAGTGAATCTCTCATCTGTGTCATTATGTGTATTAAATTTCATTTCAATCCGATGCTTTCTTCTTGGGTCGCTATTTTCAATGTTCCTGAGTGTATATATATGTTTATATATAAAATACTTCTGTGCGTGTGTTTGTCACTAAACTCCTCCTAAACGGCTGGACCGATTTCGATTAAATTTTTTGTGTGGGTTCTAGTAAATTCGAGAATATTTTAGGTTCACAATTCGGTCCGATGTCGCAATTAGTTAAAAAGATATTAATTATAAACATTCAAAAAATACAACTCAACATTCACCTGCATTGTTGTAACAACGTTATTGTTATAAACAAGTAATATAAAAAAATTTAAATCAATTCCTACTTAGATCAACCAAGAAAATTTATTTTAGCTACTTTTTATTAAATAGTTGCTATTAATATAAATATGTAAATACATATGACAGAATCACAACATTAAGTGGTAATTAATTTTTATTAATTATCACTAAAATATCGTATTGTCATCCAAAACAATCGTGTATATAAAATTTCCTTTCAACTGAATGCTTTAACACGTGAGAAAAAAACCTTTTCAAATTTTGATATAAGTCGCCTAAAGGGTCGCTAAGTCGCAAACGTGGCTTCTTTGTAATTTTTTAAATAATTAGTTTTAATCAATTAATTTTTATATAATTAAATTATTGTATTGTCATCCAAAATAATCATGTACCTTACATTTCAGCTCAATTGAGTGCTTTAAAATGTATTTTATTACTGATTGAAAATTCCACCAAGATAAATAAATAAATAAACAAACAAATAAAATTTGTATAGAGATCGTAAGCTAATAGTAGGAATTGAAAAAGACGTAAGTTGGCGTCGAAAATTGATTTTCAGCCAAACTAGCCAAACCCGGTCTTAATTGTTACGAAAATGCAGGCGCGATTCACGCTTTTTAGCGTTTTTAATTAATATCTTTTCAAATAATCTTTATAAAGAGTGTTTTTTTCCCAGGTATAGAAGTTTAAGTTGGCATTACTTTCCAAGATGGCGACCGATTTAACAGCTGTCAAGTGATTTATTCTCAGTTTGGTTTGGCAATTCATCGTGAATAGACTCACGCATGAACAACGCTTTCAAATTGTCGTCGAACAGGCCCAAAACGTGATTGACTTTGTTCCCGATTTTCATCAGCGAATTTTGTTTAGCGATGAAGCGCACTTCTGGTTGAATGGCTACCTCAACAAACAAAACTGCCGCATTTGGAGTGAAGCTAATCCACAAGTGTATGTCGGAACACTGTTACATCCAGAAAAACTGACTGTTTGGTGCGCTTTATGGGCTGGTGGAATCCTTCTTCAAAAACGATGAAGGCCACAACGTTACAGTCAATGGTGATCGGTATAGAGCCATGATTACTAACTTTTTCATTTCTCAATTGAACAATCATGATGTCCAGGAGCTGTGGTTCCAACAAGATGGCTCAACATGTCACACAGCTCGTGCCACAATCGATTTATTGAAAGACACGTTTGGTGACCGCCTAATTTCACGTTTTGGACCTGTGAATTGGCCTCCAAGATCTTGTGATTTAACACCGCTAGACTATTTTCTGTGGGGCTATGTAAAGTCATTGGTCTATGCGGATAAGCCACAAACGCTTGACCATTTGGAAGACAACATTCGCCGTGTTATTGCCGATATACGGCCACAAATGTTGGAAAAAGTCATCGAAAATTGGACGTCCAGTTTGGACTACATCCGAGCCAGCCGTGCCAGTCATATGCCTGAAATCATAGTTAAAATGTAATGCCACAAGAATATCTTTCGAATAAAAAAAATTCATGTCAATCGAATAATACATCGTTGTTTTATTGCAATTTAAAATTCTATACTTCTAAAAAAAACACGCTTTATATGTAATTCTTCTGTGCGTGTGTATGTAACTGAACTCCTCCTAAACGGCTGGACCGATTTTGATGAAAATTTTTGTCTGTTCCAGTGGATTTGAGAATGGTTTAGATTTATAATTCGGCTTAGAAATGTATATTTAATTAATTTTTTATTTATAAATTGTTGATCATGGAATGTTTTACATTGGATCCGGCAGACTGCACAACGATCGCAGTATCGAATATTCAAAAATCTTTTATTTTGAATTTAATATGTGTGTACAGGACAACGTCTGTCTAGTATATATATATATATATATATATATATATATATATATATATATATATATATATATATATATATATGTCAGGTTTGAAAAGTTTAGATTCAAAATTAAGGAAGTAATAAATGAAAATAGAGCGAACTCTTTACCATCGCGTAAGGATTTGTGGGTAAATAAGTCTATTTAAAGGTGCAACGAGCGCTGACGAAGGCGAACTCATACTAGAAAGGGCTTGGCTGGTGTCTCCTCGCTGAGATGTTGTCTTTTGTACCACCCGGTTGCGCGGCAAAGGGCCGCCATGTTAGATTTTATGTGATGGAAGCGAAATAAAGAAGTATTTTGAAGATGATGCCCTCCTCATTTTACCAGCAGGCCTGGTAAAATGAGGATATATATATATATATATATATATATATATATTATAAATGCGAAAGTTTGGGAGGATGTTTGGCCGTCTTTTACTCAAAAACAACTGAATGGATTTTAATGAAACTTTACAGTAATATAGCTTATGCATCAAAATAACACATAGGCTATAATTTATAAAGATATTGTGTGAAGTGTTCAAAATATAACGATATTTGTCAAGTAAGTAGGAAAAAAATTCTACCATCTGTAAGCAATTCTGGCGTGTGCTGCAAAAAAGCCCACAACAGCATATATCTATCTTTTATTTGTGAAGAAGTCCTTTTTGTTTTGGCTACGCAAGGCACTCGCTTCTAATTAATTCCTATGATCAGCATAATCCCTATTTTTTTTATTTCAGAATAAAACTAAGATTTGAAGGGAGAGGTTGTTATAAAAAAAATCCCTCTTTATTTGAATGTTTTTTTTATGATTTTATTATGCACATTTGGTAGTAAGAAATTGACCTTTTTTTCAAAATAAATGTTTTTATCTGTTCTAGTACTTAAAGTAAATAAACTTTCTCTTTCACACTACATCATTTGGAAAAAATTTCAAAATTTGTTTGTGGTTAGTTGTTAATTATAACGCTATAATTTCAATTGAATAGGCAGATATTGCGTTTTTAAGTATAAAAATAATTATAACTACTGTACTGTAATTTTTGGAGTGAGTGAGTGAATATTAACGTCGCACTGTTCAGCTACAGGAGGGCTTTTGACAACTGACCACGTTATTTTGAACCATGGTCAAGTGACGTGGACGACACCTGAGCTGGCACCACCTACTCCTAACTACCACACCATACCAACTTAGAAGGAATATTCTACCAATAAGCAGGAATATTCTTTGAAATCCACTCTTCCGAGATATATGGCAGCATGGGTTCTATGATGAGTATTTTTAGTGGGGAAGGCGAATAGTTTTGTAGCAGATATTGCGTTTTCAGCGGATTGCAAAGATTATTATTTTTGAAGCGAAAAAATAGTTTATGTCAAAATTTAAGTGTCGTATGTTTTTGTATGTTAATGAAGACCTTAAAAAACGATTTGATTATTTATTTTTTGTGAACGGTGTACCTGATTAATTTTACAGTGAGATATCTTTAATTAGTTTTTTTTAGCTCTAACGGATTAAATTTCCGAAAGTGGAGTATTTTGTTTATGTATATTCCTTAATTTTCGATGTAGTGATCCAAAAAAAATATAGTATGAAAACAACTGCAGTAAATCATAACGCGGTGGATAAAGTATTAACGTGCATCGTACCCCTACACGGCGGGTCTTACAAAGCTGTAATAAAGCTCAAGCTATGAAAATAGCTAGACATTTGCGAACTTGATTCTAGCCAGTATATATACCAGCTAGTATATATATATATATATATATATATATATATATATATATATATATATATATATACACTGGCCTAGTTATATAGAAACAAAAAATTTGGAGGATATGTGCATTAAATAGTTTTTATTGAATGCGTCATAGAAATTTGTATAGTATTGCAAAAACGATTTATAACAAAAAAGCAATCTCTGCGGAAAAGTCCATTCTTGAGAAAACAGCACATCACAGTGTTATGTGGTAAAATGGCATAAAAACAATACAGAATGTGTCCACCCTAACTTGAATGCATTGGCGGCATCGATTTCCCATGCTGTTTATTAAGTTGTCGGACACCGGAATAGGAAGCGAAGACCAGACACAGAGTAAGCCTTGTTTCAGCTCATGTAACGACCTTGTAGGAGGATTTAAAGCAGCAACCTCTCTGCCAAGATAGTCACAAAAGATGTTCTATCGGATTCAGGTCTGGAGATCGAGCTGGCCATTACATTCGTTCCAAACCGTGATCCTCCAGACTCAACAATCCGAACTCGGTGAGGTCGTGCATTATCATCCATCGGAGTCGTTACCAATAGCGGCAGCATATGGGCGGACATATGGATCAAGGATCTCAACCTAAGACCAGTTACGGTTCCTCCATGGAACACATGCAGCTCAGTGTGGCCACCGAGCGAGATCCCTGCCCAAAATCCACCACTCTATAACTGTGTCTTTCAACAGTGTTGGATTGATGGTATCTAGTGCGCTGTTCAGATCAGTAGACGCCCTGAATCACTCTCCATTGTAAATCTGGACTCGTCTGTCAGAAGCTCCATTGTTGCTGCGTCCGAAACATGTTCTCTTGCCCAGCATAAGCGGTTCCTTCGCTGTCGTCCGTTGAGGGGAACACAACTGGTCGTTTTGCATACAGAATTGTGAAGACGAATTCTTCTTCCTGATGGCAATGAGCTGCGGCACAGTAGTGGTTCTTCTCCTTCGTGCCGAAAGAGCTAGAAAACGGTCTTCTAGGTGTTGTAGCTCGTGGTCGGCCCAAGGTCTTCTGGACACAAAATCTTCGGATTGGTATTGATCCCAAAGTCGCTGAACAACACTACGAGACACATTGAGACGTCTAGCAGCATCAGCCTGCAACAATCCCATTTCCCATCCATCCAACTGCCCGCCACCTTAACGAATTGGGTAAACGACGTCTCTGGACATTTTTAAATTCTATTGACTATTGGCCAACAACGTTATAGAAATGAATTTATTTCCATTACTAAACTAATGTTTTTTTAGCGTTATTATCATTGTAAACAGTCATGTTGTAAACTTTTTGGTAAAGGAGAAAAGCGACAATATTTCTTTCATAAAGCAGATATTCCCGGAACTATTAAACCTACAGACTTGAAATTTGAATTTTTACAAAACTCGACCTCCAAGGGGCGTTATACATAATTTTTTCCATTTTTTGAAAAACTATTAGAGGTACAGTCTTTAAATTTGGTAAGCGAATTCCTTTCATGGTGTAGAGATCCGCTACAAAATAGTTTTGGGGAAAATTGATCCCCAAGGGTCACTGAGGGGGATTAAGGGGCGTATAATAGATAAATATTTCCGCTTTTCAACTAACAGAACCATCTGCTTGAAATTTAGAAGGTATGTTCCGTTCATGGAATAAAGTTCCTTTTACAAAGATTTTTGCGAAAACGGACCCCCAAAGGAGTGGGGTCACGAAGGATAAAGGCGTGTTATAGAAAAATTTCTGTTTTTGAATTTAACTCATATACTTGAAATTTGTTGAGCACTTTTCTTTAGTTGAAAGAGTTCCACTAAGAATGGATTTTACGGAAATCAACTCCAGGGGGAAGCGGGGAGAGTTATTGGGGCGTATTGATAGACAAAATTCCCGTTTTCGAACTGCTAAGACTATAATAATAAAATTTGGATTGCATGCTTCTTTTTTGTTGAATTGGAATCCGCTAAGAATGCTTCCAACGAGGTATTGATGATATAAATTCCGTTTTTGCTCCGTTAGATTTAGACTTGAAATATAGCACGCATGTTTATTTTATGGAGTAGAGATCCACTTAAAGTTACTTTGGTGGAAATCCACTTGATTATTAGGTTAAGTGAGCGAAAAAAATCTTTCTCTTTCTATTTTAGATATAAATAGAATTTAGATATTATAATTTATGTTCTTTTTATATCAAGGGGCGAGAGTGTAACAGCTATAAATATATTTTTCAATACAATCGAATTCTTAATGCTAGATATCAATAACTAATATATATGTAAACAGTATACATATATACAACATCGTGAAATACCCAGTGAAGCGGGTGGGTAACGGCTAGTATATATATATATATATATATATATATATATATATATATATATATATATATATATATATATATATATATATATATATATATATATATATATATATATATATATATATATATATATATATATATATATATATATATATATATATATATATATATATATATATAATTCTTGTGTTAATCATTTTATTGCTATATGAGTCGCTCAGAAGTCAACGCGATTAAGTCCATTTTGTGATATTTTCTGATTCTTGTAAATTTTGATAAAATAAATAATATTCTTCTTAGTTGTTAAATGATTTATTTGTTGCTTCATTTTTTCTAGGTCATAGAAAAAAAGAAGAAACGAGTAAATCCTCTAATAACTAAGAAGAATATTATTTGTTTTATTAAAATTCACAAAAGGTTTCAGGATTCTAGGGGGCTCAAAGCCCCTAACTGACGCCAAATACATATTTAACCAATCTATTAAAAATTAAGGCAAATCATGGGGCTTTTTGTAGGATGGAGGCCCTGATATTATCCAATACACCAATGCATCGCGATATAAACAAAATTTCATTGACCAAAAAACTTGACTCTTCAAAAGTGAATTTGTTCTTTTTGACGCGTAAGCTTGTAAATGTCCAGTTATCGTAGACTTTACTTGCAAAAAAAATATAGATTAGCGGATCATTTCAATTAGCATTTTGAAAAAAAAACAATAAATTTTCTGAAATTAAGAAACAGGGACATCATATACTTTGAAATAATCGATTTTTCAATTTTAGTTCTAAAAAATAGTGCTTATTTTTCTGAATCTAAAAATGTTTAATACTTATATGTTTGTTGATAAAATTGCCCTAAAATATGAAAAATAAAAATGTAAATAAATGACCACGCCCCTTTTGACACGCCCCTTTGAACTTTAAATATGTAGTTTCCCCTGTGTTTTATCTATATTAACTTTTGATTGTTTTTTTCGTTTGAATGTTTAACTCGCTACTTTTTAGCCACGCTTGTGCGTGAGCTATTGTTCCAAGCTGTTTGACAAAATTTCTTACTTTAAATTTCGGTTTATGGCAATGTTTTGAACCGAGTTCGTCTATTCCGAAGTTTCTTGTGGCATACAACTACTTAATTTTACATTAATTTTCGTAAGAAATATTTATTTTTTACTTATAATTAATATTCATAAGATTTTAAAAGTATCTTAACTTTTTTTAAACGAGTAATTATGCCAAGAATAAAAAAATTTGGCAGAAGGAAGTATAGTAGCAATCAACATAAAAAGTCTAAATCGACTGAAGAATTGCTTTTGAATTCCGTGGAAAGTGCTTCTAGGAGAAAAATTAAAATACCGGATTTACTAAAGGAACAAGATTCTCAAAATGTAAACATAATCGTTGAACTGGATTTATTATCTTCCCTTATGAAAAATCTCTTATGTAGTAAATATTGCTGTTCTTCAGAGAAAATTGAGCTGAGAGAAGATTTAAAAAGTCGTAGAGGTTTAGCTGTGAGTTTGGAAATAATTTGTCACAACTGTGGAGAATCGACGAGCACAATGTCATCAAAAATATCAAATAAATGTTATGATGTTAACCTAAGATTGACATATGGAATGAGAGCTATTGGAAAAGGTGGAGCTGCTGCTCGAATATTCTGTGGGCTCATGAATTTGCCTCCACCACCTGCAAAGTTTGAACGCCATAATTCTTTGTTTTTAAATCTTTTAAAAACAATTAGTGAATACTCCATGAATGCAGCTGTTCACGAAGCAGTCATAGCGAATGATAATAATTCAAATATAGCTGTGGCTGTGGATGGCACATGGCATAAAAGAGGCTATTCTTCATTGAATGGAGTTGTATGTGTGCTACGTCTGTTGAGAACGGAAAGGTTATCGACTTCGAAGCTCTCACAAAATTTTGTTCTTCATGTAAGGGTAAAAAAAAACCATGTGAAAATTGTGCTAAAAATTACGAAGAATTCAGTGGGGGAATGGAATGTCGGGGGGTATTAACCCTCCAACCAAACAGCACGGATTTTTCCGCCCTACTAGAGAGGCTTCGAAAACGGACCACATTGAATTTTTCCTAAGGCCGGGGACTCACCAAAAATGAACCAAACAGATTTTTTCTCCTTCAAGTAATGTGTTCAAAACCGGTAAGGTCGTATTTTTCCGAATTCTTTTCCCCCTTTAAAGGTTTACGATCTTGAAAGATAATTAGAGACGGTCGGGGAGACACAATGGGCATTAAGGGGGACTTTTATGGCTCACGGGGAGACCGGTTCCTGTGGCAATCGTAAAATCTTCAACCAAAAGTGTACACAAATAGCAAGTCAACGAGTTGAGAATTCTCATTTTTTTCTTTACCTTAAAATTCTCAAATGGAATTAAGTTTTTATAATGTATGTCTAAGTTTTTAAAAAATATCTATAGTATTTAAATTCAAATTATATATTAAAACATTGAGGATAATTTACTGTTTCATTTTTCTTATTTTAATCAATATTTTCAGGGATTTTTTTTAAAAATGATTATTTTGTTATGTGTCAAAAAAATAAAAAAAAAAGGTTCAAAATTTAAAATCTTTTAAAATTTCGGACACTTCTAAACATGAATAATTTTTAAGCTTCTGTATTACATTATTTGCAAAAAATTTATATGTATTGTTAAAAAAACCCTATATTTAAATCTTTTAGTTTTTCTTAATTTTAAAGCCAGATATTCAGGGCATCTTACATAGAGAATCCCATGTTTTGTATTGTTAAGATAACAAATTATACTTGTGAATTTTGAATGTCTGAGCATTAATTTCATTCAAAGAGAACTTTAACTACAAGTTTATATTTTTTAACTTGAATCTTCAAATAAAGAGTATTTAAAAGCATCTGGACAAATTTACAGTTAACATTTGCGCATATAAATAAATATAAAGATCCTTTTTAAATTCAAGTTAAAAAATATATATATTTATGCATAATTCCTCATCATTCATGTTCCATTAGTGGTTGACTGAAGAAAAGGTTATTAAAAAATTTGGACATTTTTATAATCTTAACCATGCAAAACTAGGAATTTTGTATTAGCTCCACTAAAATTCTGCATTGGAATTTCGAAAAAGATATTTATGCGTGTCTCACATACTCAGTTGAAAAACATATATTTACCATACTAATAATTCTTTGTATATTTAAAATTATCATTAGATTTTAATTTTTAAATATATATATATATATATATATATATATATATATATTCGACTTCCAATATTTTTTCAAGTATTCCTTAAATTTCATATAATTTAATTAAGTGAGGGGATATTAAAGTCGCACTCTCTCTCTTCTCTACGCAACTACTTAAGGGCTTTTGGCGACGGACATGTGGCCGGGGTATCAGGTGGTCAAGGTACCGAATCATGGTTGGCATGTCTCGAGTTCGAGCCCAGTGCCACAAAAGACCCGTCGTGTAGGGTAGCGATGCACGTTAAATCTATCGAGAGCTGAAATGTCCTCTCGTTGGTGTGGTGTGGTAGTTAGGAGAGGGGGTGCCAGCTCAGGTGTCGCCCTCGTCATTTGATCATTTTTCAAAATTACGAGGTCCATCACTAAAAGCCCTCGTGTAGCTGAACAGTGCGACGTTAATATTCACTCACTTGGCGACGGACCTCGTAATTTTAAACCATGGTCAAGTGACGAGGATGACGCTTGAGCATCGCTCCCTTACACGGCAGATCTTCAGTGGTGCTGGGGTCGAACTCATGACTTGTCAGCTACGAGTCCGTTACATTGACCATTAGGCTACCGCGGCCTCACAATGTGGTTGAAAACTGCATGTTATGAGTAAAAATATGCTGAAACATTTGATGAACTTATAATAGATTTTTGCATAGAAGATAGATGTGTGATATGCTAACATGACAATATGTAAAAGTTATGAGAATATCGATGACAATTTTTGAAAAATTCAATTTAAGTTTCAGTTTGAAACTTATTCGTTTTTTTTCGCATTTAATATTAAATAGTCGCGATAACAAATTAATAGTTTAACGCATTCATAGATTATAAAACAAATAAAGGTATAAATGACATTGTTGGGAATAATATGTTTTTATAGTTTTGAATTCAGACTTTTTTGCAGGAGTGTAGACTATTAAAAGGCTGATGTAAAAGTTAGAAAACTAATATTTAAAATACATGGAAAACAATATCTGCAATTCCATGATCTTGACGAGCAGAAGACGGCATTTTTACTTAGTAGGGCAGAGTAAGCATAAGGTAGGAGCTTGTGGAGTAAACAACCAGGCCTCTGCAGTTTTCGCAGGTAATGAACTCCCATTTGTTGCTTTCTCTCTCAGTAAGGAATATAAAAATAACAAATACAAAAATAAGTCATGTAAAATTTTATATATTTTAATAACAATGAATTACGAACTTAATTTCCAATTCATTGTCACGAGTTGGCAGTAACTACGGTACTCTATCGACGTACTTCTTATATATATATATATATATATATATATATATATATATATATATATATATATATATATATATATATATATATATATATATATATAAGAAGTACGGTTGATAGAGTACCAATAATTTTTAACGCAATTTTATATTTAGTTCTCGTAAACTTTACTCCTTTTGAAACATGTATTGACAAAATACTCTCCTTTTATATATTTATAAAATTTTAAAAATATAATGGTTATCTTACCCAACATTTTAAATCAGGGGCGGCAACGGTGTAGCTAAGACGTGCCAAACCAATCTGTCAGTATCATTCAGCGTGCCACATAGTAGGAAATTTTTGAAATCCTTCGATTCTTACGGTAATATTTGCAGATTTAAAGAATAGAGGTAAATAATTTAGATTTACAGTTTTATTTTATATTAATTATGGATCAATAAAATACATTTATTAACATAAAAATAAACAATATAAAATGTTACTATTTCTTCAACAAAGATAAAAAAAATTAAAAATGTATGTGGTAGAACCCCCTCAGTATAGAGGGCGCTGCTTGTAAAAACATGCGTTGTTTACACCAGAGATGTTGTGTACGTGACCGAGTGCAGACGCACTCCATATTCCATTAAACTTATTATTTAATCTTACCCTTGTCTTCGATGATTTATTGAATTTAATTGAGTCTAATGATTGTGATGATATGAGCGTTGATTGATATAAAAGCATTCTACCACTGATTAACTGAACCATCAATGATAGTAGCATTGGTGCATCGACCAAAAAGTAGAAATATCATCGTCGACAGTGAATTCAGGTAAGCCGAATTTTTATTGAAACTGAATTATACCTGAATAGAGAGAAGATTAAAATGTCAGAAGATCTCTCAAAATTTAAAAAGAAGCGTACTGCGGTACGTTCTTCGTTAACAAAATTGATAAATAAAATTGAAGGAAAGATCAACAATGAAAATGAACCTGTTGATCAGTTTGAAGCTTTTATAGAGCAATTAAATGATAAAGAAAGTAACTTAAGTTTATTAAATACACTAATTGAATATCTTTTGTCTGTTGACACTATTACTGAAGATATAGAAGCTTCGGAAGAAATTAAAGAGAAGATTATATTTTGGAAAACGAAGCTTTCTTCTAAAATTAGGAGAATAAATTCTGACTCTATCCAGGTTGATCCAGTTTCTCGAAATATCCAAGTTATTGATTCCAATAGTTTTGAATGTATGAACATAAATTTACCTAAATTGCATGTAAATAAGTATTCTGGAAATTATTCTGAATGGTTAGATTTTTATAATTTATTTGAAAGCTCTATTCATAATAACAATAAACTAAGCAAAGTTGATAAATTTAATTATTTAAAATCATATTTGTGTGGTAATGCGCTTGCTTGCATTAATGGATTTCCAATTTCTGATGATAATTATGATAGAGCTCTTGATTTATTAAAAGATTGATTTGTAAATAAAAACATGTTAATTAACGCTCATTTGAGCAATTTATTAAATTTAACACCTGTTAGAAACCCTACTGATATTGTGGGCTTAAGAAATTTGTACGATAGAGCAGAAACGCAAATAAGGAGTCTTGAAAGTTTAGGAGTTAAAGGAGAATCCTACTCAAACTTATAAGGAGTCTTGAAAGTTTAGGAGTTAAAGGAGAATCCTACTCAAACTTATTAACACCCATCCTATTGAAACAGATACCCTCGGAACTCGTTTTGGAATTCAATCGTTCTCAAAAGGACGAAGGGTTTGACCTGAGCGCTCTTTTGCAGTTCCTGCACTTGGAAATCCGTAGTAGGGAACGAGCTTCTCAAATAAACAATCATAAACTATGTCATTATTCCCCTCCACCGCAAGACAGAACAAAAAATAAAGGCTCCTATTTCCCCGGACAACGCATGAAGCCACCCCCGAACAGAGTACATTTCCGACCACATTCATTTCCCACCCTTTTGGAGAAAGTAGAACTTAGAAGCCGAAAATGTTTATACTGCAACAAAGATCATGAACTCGACGCTTGCCGTTCTTTTAGTGCTAACGAAAAGCGAGAAATTTTAAGAAAAAAAGGGTGTTGTTATTTGTGTTGGTCGCCCGGTCATAGAGCAATGGAATGTGTAAAAAGGGAGTCGTGTCCTATTTGTAATGGGTCCCACCATTTCTCAATATGTTTTCGAAATCGACATGATGACGATTTGTCTCCGAAAAGGGACACTGATAATATAGTTTCATCAGTAATTAAAACAGATTCTGAGGACATTTTAACAATGTGTTATTGTTAATGAATCCAATATTTCTAAACAGCTTAGTGAATTTTGGGATTTAGAGAATTTAGGAATAGAAGCAGAGAGAGGTGTCTGATGAGGAAAATATTGATAATGATATAATGTCTGAATTTGAAGTGGGAATTTCATACCAAAATAAGCGGTATAAAGTTAAATTCCCTTGGAAACCTAACATGAAAACATTGTTAGAAAATAATGAAGAAATTGCTAGGAAAAGATTTCTAAAGTTAAGATCACGTTTTAAAAATGACAGTTCCTTATTTGAGGATTACAAATTAGTTGTAAATAATTATCTTTCTGAGAAAATCATAGAACGTGTTCCATTTGAAGAAGAAAATCTAAAGCATAATATTTTTTATCTACCACATAGAGCAGTAATACGTACTGATAAAACTACAAGCAAATTGCGAATCGTATTTGATGCGTCATCACATGCGAAAGCACAACTATCTTTGAACGATTGTTTACACACAGGGCTAAATTTTATACCTAACCTATTTTTTCCATTAATCAAATTTAGAGTGAATCCAATTGCATTTGTAGCTGACATAAAAATGGCATTTTTGATGATTGAGATAGACGAAAGTGAAAGGGATTTTACAAGATTTTTCTGGGATGAAAATCCAGGAATTGATTTAGAAAACAAACGGCTTGATATTTTCCGAATGACTAGGGTTTTATTTGGAGTAAAATCAAGTCCATTTCTTCTTGCAGCTTAAAAAATATGTGGACATTTTTCCTGATACTTTAAACCATCTTAACCAGTCATTGTATGTTGATGATTTTCTGTGTGGAAATGTCAGTGTCCAAGCAGCCTTGACGATCTGCATAGGAAGTAAACAAATTTTGGAAGATGCAAGTATGGATCTTCGAAAATGGAGAACCAACTCTTCCGAGCTAAATCAAAGGTTAAAAAATTTAAATTTTGAAGTAGATGAACATAAAGAGTCATTGAACACGTTGATAGCTTCAAAGGTCTTAGGAGTTGGTTGGAATGAAAAATCTGATACATTCTATTTTGATTCCAGTGATTTAGGAACATTTCTTTCTAAAAGAATTAATACAAAAAGATATTTGTTACAAGCCGCAGGTCGATTATTTGACCCAGTAGGTTTCATAGGTCTTTATACGATTCGAATAAAATGTTTAATTCAGGAATTTGGTGTTTAGGATTGGATTGGGATGACAAATTGCCCAAACAAGTAAAAGTTTCATGGAATAAATGGTGTAATGAGATTCACATTATTTAAGGGAAATAAAAATTCCTCGATATTACTTTCAAAACTTTTTGCCTTCAAATGCAACCACCATACAGTTGCATTGCTTTTCAGATGCTTCCAAAAAGGCATATGGAACTGTCGCTTATTTACGCATAGAACTGAACGATGGAAATATTATTTCTAGTTTTGTAGCATCAAAAGGTCGGGTAGCTCCATTAAAACTCTTTCGATCCCTAGATTGGAGCTTATGGGCGCACTTTTATCTGCAAGGTTAAGTGACAAAATTGCAACTGCACTCATACTGCCTGTGAGTCGTTTTTATTGGACTGATTCGTCTATAACATGTTACTGGATCAAGGGGGATTTTAATAAACATAAAGTGTTTGTAAAGAATAGAATTAAAGAAATACAAAAACTAAGTGATCCCAAGGAATGGCGCTACTGTAAAGGAAAGGATAATCCCGCTGATTTAATAAGTCGGGGTTTGCCTTTAAATGATCTTAAAAATAACAAACTATGGTGGCATGGTCCCAAGTGGTTGACAATGAAACAAACAGAATGACCATTATTTTCCGAACCTATAATTGAAACCGAAATAAACAACGATAAATTAGAATTGAAGAAATCAATTAATGTAAATACAGCGGTTGAAAAGGGGCAAATTGAAAATAATTTAATCTCTAGATATTCCTCTTTTAGTAAATTAATTAGAATAAGCGCTCTATGTTTAAGATTTATTTATAACTGTAAAGTGAACCCAGTATTAAGGAAAATAGACTGTATAAGTGCTTCTGAATTTGATCATGTTACGAAGGTTTTAGTAAAACAAGTACAATTAAATGAATTTCTAACTGAAATAAAGTGTCTCAAAAACGGACAACCGATTCCAAAGGGCAGCAAAATATCATCTTTAAACGTTTTTTTGGACGAAGATGAAATACTGAGAGTGGGAGGTAGATTGAAACATTCGACCCTATCTGAATTCCAAAAACATCAAATGATGTTGCCAAAGGCTCATCATTTAACTGATTTAATAATTGAATACTATCACAAGAAATCATTACATTCTGGCTTGCAAACCACATTATATTTAATAAGACAGTTTTATTGGATCCCATCGGGTCAGAACCGTGTAAGAAGAATATTAAATAAATGTATTACGTGTTTTCGCACGAAAACCCAGACAATAAACCAGATGATGGGAGATTTACCACGAGACAGAATTGTGCCTTCTAGACCCTTCGAAAAAGTTGGATTGGATTACGCTGGTCCTATCATCACGAAACCAAATTTAAAAAGATCAAGAGTGACTTTAAAATCGTATATTGCCATTTTCATCTGTTTCAGTACAAAAGTCACTCATTTAGAAGTTGTTTCCGACTTGACCACAAAAGCCTTCCTAGCATGTCTCCGACGATTTATAGCAAGGAGATCCAAGCCATCCGTCATTTGGAGTAACAGTGCAACGAACTTCAAGGGAGCAAGAAACATTCTTAATGAATGGAACGAAATTTGCAAGTCCAACAGAATTCAGCTATTCAGCGCGGAAGAGGGAATCGAATGGAACTTCATTCCACCCGCTTCTCCCCATTTCGGTGGATTGTGGGAAGCAAACATTAAGTCCATGAAACGCATTTTATTGAGGGTAGCGAAATCAGCTATCATGAACTTCGAAGAGTTAACTACGTTGATGGCACAAATCGAAGCAGTTCTGAATTCAAGTCCCTTGTCTCCACTTTCTTCGGACCCCAATGACCTTAACCCTTTGACCCCGGGGCATTTCTTGACGAACTGTGCAATTTCATCCTTTCCTGAACCTTATACTGCTTCGGATTCTTTGTCCTGTCATTCCAGGTGGAAACTCATTCAATCCCTGAGAGACAAATTTTGGAACCGTTGGAGCACCGAATATCTGACCCATCTTCAGACCCGTGCTAAGTGGAGTGTACAGAACCCTAACCTGATGGAGAATCAGCTCGTTCTTTTAAAGGATCCCAACACCAAGCCCCTGGACTGGCCTATGGGGCGTATTCTTGAAGTATTTCCCGGTAGTGATGGTCTTGTAAGAGTAGTAATGTGAAAACCTCAACAGGTATTTTAAAACGAGCCATCACAAAGGTAGTGCCTTTACCTATTCCAGTTGATCCTGCAACTGTAGAAAAGAACATTTGAACATTTTACAATTTCTTGAACTTTAACCTTTACATTATTCTATTTGCATAATTGCTAATTTGATTTTTCAGTATTATTGATAACTCATGAGATTTAAGAATTGCTAATTTTATTTCAGAATTATTGATGATGCATGTGATTTGAGAATTGAATTCATAGGATTTTATTTTTATTATTTCACATTGTATGAATTTTATTTGTATTATTTCACATTGCATGAATTTTATTTGTATTATTTCACATTGCATGAATTTTATTTGTATTATTTCATTTTGCATGAATTTTACTTGAATTACCTTAGAATTTTAATTATCTTAATGTAAACTCCGCAGGAATTTAAGTGGGGAGTAATGGTAGAACCCCCTCAGTATAGAGGGCGCTGCTTGTAAAAACATGCTTTGTTGACAGCAGAGATCTTGTGTACGTGACCGAGTGCAGACGCACTCCATATTCCATTAAACTTATTATTTAATCTTACACTTGTCTTCGATGATTTATTGAATTTAATTGAGTCTAATGATTGTGATGATATGAGCGTTGATTGATATAAAAGCATTCTACCACTGATTAACTGAACCATCTATGATAGTAACAGTATGTTTCCAACATATTTACTTAAATAAGAAATAGACAAAGTGAGAAATATAAATGATTCCCTTCATTACAATTAAATAAAAATTGTAATGCGAATTAACTCTTTCACGACTCTTCTTTCATATCGCAAAACCAGGGGTATAATGCTTGACACGATTCTGAGCATTCAGTTGTTAAACAATTTCTTTGCGGAGTCGAAATATTTTTCATATTAGGAAAGATTTTTTACTTTGATATGCCGAATCATAAGTGGAAAGCAGAGTACATGCAATTTTCTTTTTTCAACAATTAAATCCCCTAGCAATAACACTCAATTATTTACAAAATAGCTGTAAACTCAGAAGATGTTTGTCAAATAAGGTCTATTATCAACTTCCATCCACTCAAGAATTGACAAATTTGTAGAGTAGTGCTGAGTGCCACTAAGAATTGTACCACGTGCCCCACAGGTCCATAGATTGCCGACACGTTTTAAATGTTCTTATTAACTAACCATCTCCTATTCAAACACAATTTATATGATAAAAAAGGGGTTTCATTCATTTTGTAGGGAATTGTATTAGATTCAACCATAAGTAATTTTGTGTTTCAAATAAATTACGTTGTTTCGGGGATCCCCTTAGAGCAAAATGAAAGGAATTTGACATAATTATAGTAAGTTTCTCTAAAAGGGGAAACGTTTACTTTCAAAATACACTGCGTAAAGTGGTTTTAGGTGTACGAAGTTATATTCACTATTATTCCTAAAATAAATTTTGATATTTTGTTTTTTCGTTAAGTTTTGAAGTTATTTCTTCAAATATACTTCTCCATGACATTTCTTTCAAACTTGCTATTTTCTTTTGCGACCACGGTAGCCTGATGGTCATGGTTATGAACTCGTGTCCAGTGTTCGAGCCCTGGTACCACAAAAGTTTAGCGTTGAAGAGGAGCTGATGCACGTTAAACACGTCGAGGTCAAAAGTCCTCACGTTGGTGTGATGTGGAAGTTTGGAAGGGGAGTTATCAGCTCAGGTATCGTCCTCGTCACTTAACCGCGGTTCAAAATTACGTAGTCGCTCGTCAGTAGCCACCGTGTTGACTTAGAATGCAATATAAACCCTTGACATGTGCACTTGAGTTAATTCGAGTACGCTAAACAGTTCCAAATATGCACATTAGATATAATTCAAACGAGGTCGCATTTTATGCTGTTGTAATTTTCTCACTCAAATATCAGCGAGCGCCGTCTGCACTCGTGATATTTGATTGTTGTTTCTTATATTTACGATTTAGTCGTTAAACATCAAAAACTCGTTTTCAATGTAAAGACTGTAATGTTGGACTGTGTGTGTGCAGTGCCGTGTTTCGAAAAATATCACACTGTGACATTTCTGTAAACGACATGTATGTGTCTTTCTCATACTTCTTTGATATATTTTGCTATTTATACCTGTTAAAGTTATTTTTTATAAAAAGTTTTTTGTAACTAATTGTAAATTGAATAAAACCTTTTCTTACAATTATATGTATTTGAGGATGAAATCTGATTTACTTTATTCAGGAAATTTTTAGTAAATTTCATTTTCTTAGCCAACTTATTTCTTTTAAAACATGCATATTTGTGTATTATATAATTAAATTTCTAACTATCTAAAATTATGTCTGGCTTTTTTCTTCATTAAAATCTTTCAGGATTTTACAAATTATCTTGCCATTATTCATTATGTACTTAATAAGGAAAAAATATATCTAAATATAAATAATTTCTGGCCTAATAAACATATAATTGTTTTTAGCTACAGTTTGGAAAATGCATTGAAATTTGTATCGGGACAGGATTTTAACATACTATGAATGTGTTTTTTACTGCCACTATGTTATATATTTATCTTTCATTCTTTTTACAGTATGAGTAGAAGTCGTAAACAGTTTGTGTCACAGTAAAATTAATTTTTATTTTATATTCAAATTATACTATTATATTGATTCTGAAAATAATAGGTTAGTTTGACAAGCCTCTATTTCACAATTTTAAAGCATTGAACAGTTTTGAAATTTTTAAAACTTTTCTAAAATGTTAAATTATTAAAAATATTTAATTATTGTAAGTGATTAATATTTCTTAGATTATTGAAAAAAAAAGTATAAAATTTAAAATATATCTCTTTGTTGAATTTTAATAATTATTTTTATGGCTAAACCTGGAAAAAACCCAACTTTTTTTTAAATATTAACATTAAGATATTTTTAAAAAATAACTAGAGCTCTCAGACCTAAATCCATATGAACTTTTATAGAACATATGTAAGGGAACATTTACAAGATATTTCAAGACTCTATCTTGAACAGGAAAAATGCCTTAGGGATTAGAAAACTCTCTCATCTTCAAAATTAAAAATCTGAGAAAAACATATTTAAAATTTGTAAAGGCATAAAAAAAATTCCATTGCCTGTAAAGCTTTAATTTTTCAATCTGTTACTATCCAACTTATGCTCTACATGAAAATTCTACTTGAAATAAATATGACTGAAATATCTTTTTTAATTCAAAATATTCTAAGACATAACATTGATAACAACTGTTAATTTGATCAATTATTCACTTTTATCAGAACCTTATATATTCACAAGAGTTTTAAATGCAAAATATTTATATAGAAATCAGTAGTTATACAAACGTAATCCAGAAATCACCAAGTTTGTAAACAATATCTATTTTTTTCTCAGTTCCCCATCGTGGCAGTTAAGCAAGTTTAAGTTTTTGTTGCATGACTTTAAAATACTGCAGTGTAGTACTACAATAGATTTATTATAATGTAGTTTGTGGTACATCAGGGAAATATTTATAGTTCATTCTGCAACATTTGTATTCTGTAGTCTGATTGTAATATTACCTGAAAAAGCTGCATTTTAGATTTACCATTTTCAGTCATATTCCATCCCTTTCAAGTATTATTTCTCACAGTACCCTGCGTACATTTTGGTCATGGCAATTTTCAAAAGGAAAAAATGAATGAAGACAAAGTATAGAGCTTTTAAATTATATAAACTATGTGTCAAAAAATATATGGGTCTTTAAATCAATCTTAATTAAGTAAATGTGAGAAAACTTAAAAACATGAGCAAACAGAAATGATTTTAGAAACTAAAATTGTAGCTAATTGCCGTTTCACACGAAATATTGGATTGTGTTAAAAAATATTTTTAATTAATTCAATTTAGGAATGCAAAAATGCTTTAAAATGAAACCGAATTTAAAATCAAAACTCAGAAAATTAAAATTTCTTAAAACCTAATTGGTTTTTAGATCAGAAATTGAGCAAGTTTTCCAAATATATGAAATATATATTTGCAATAAATTGGGTGAAGTTTCTGTTGGCCGTGAAGTGTAGAAAATGTCCATTTCACAATCCTCGCCCTAGGCCACATCTGTGAATGAGAAACCTCCCGTTTCGAAGAACACAGAGACCGAAAAGCAATAAAATCATCCCCTGCAAAACCAATTCAGGACCTCCTGCGGTTTTAACAGGGGAAGGCATTAAACTGCCGTGCATTTTTGAAGCAGTTCGCGAAATTTATCGGAACATTTTCGGCTTAGCTAGCTTTGAAAAAGTAGACCGCTTTCGAAGTGAAATTCAATTAGCGGGTCATCCAGTCAGAGGGTTAAGTATATTTCAGCGATCTGAAACATCCACGGAAAGCATGTTATACGCAGTATCTTGGTGATGGGGACTCAAAAGGATTTCTTACTATAAAAAAGCAAAAGTATATGGCGACACAGAAGTTGAAAAATTAGAATGTGTTGGCCACGTGCAAAAGCGTATGGGCACAAGGCTGAGAAACATTCTAAAAATGAGCAAAGGCATTAAGCTATCAGATGGGAAAAATATTTCGGGACGTGGACGGCTAACGCTTAAAGAAGTGGACTCAATCCAACATTATTATGGGCTAGCAATCCGTAAACATTTGTCATCTGTAGAGGACATGAAAAGAGCCATATGGGCTAATTATTTTCATAAACTAAATACTGAGGATAATCCTCAACACGCTTTGTGTCCCCCTGGTGAGGATAGCTGGTGCGGTTATAACCGTAGCATTGTTACGGGGGAATTTTATATTCACAAGCATTCTTTACCTGAGTCAATTTTATTGAAAGTGAAAAAAGTGTTTCGGGATCTCACAGAGAAGGACTTATTGAAAAAGTGCCTTCATGGAAGAACACAAAATCCCAATGAAAGTTTTAACAAATGTATTTGGGAGCGAATTCCTAAAACAGTTTTTGTTGGCATTGAAACTTTGAAATTTGGAGTTATGGATGCTGTAATTTGTTTTAACGATGGATATGTAAGTAGGATAAAAGTCTTTGAAGCTCTGGGCATTAAACCAGGATACAACACGGAACGTGCCTTACTTATAATTGATAACAAACGAACTTTCCCAGCAACATGAGATTTACTTCCAATGGATTCCATCTCACATTGGTCTCTTTGGCAATGACACAGCTGACCTTTTAGCCAAGGAAGGTGTCACTGAAAATTTAATGTCGAGAAGAACTTTGACTTTCTCGGAAATTTTTTCTAAAACGAAATCTTTGATTCAAGAACTATGGAAGACTCCTCCGACTCACCCCTGGTATAATAGGCAGGCCCCAGGTGGTGCCCTTTCCATCAAGGCGGATAGAGTCGTCCAAACAACTATTAGTAGGCTTGCAAGTGGACACATTAGAGGCCTTTCCTTTAACTTTGGCCAGAAAATTTACGAGAATTGTACTAAATGCAATTTGGTACAGGCAACTCCAGATCATCTTTTGTTTTGTGCAGGACTTGAAAGGGAGGACATCTATTCCAGTCCTCTTTTGGTGTACGATTTCCTGAGGACTCTTGGGCTCATGGACCTGGTCTAGCCTGCGGCTAGACAGGAGGAATTAGTCAACAACAACAACAACAACAAACGAATTTTTGAGGCTGAACGTATAGTAAATAAAGTGTCATTGGAAGCCAGAAATAAAAGGTCTTTAAAAAGGAAAAAGGATAAACAGAATTTAGATGAAGAAAAGGAATACCAAGCAGGGAAATATTAATCAAATCTATAATGTAAGGAGAAATATTTTTGTTAAGTTTTATTATATTTTTTCTCGAATGTTTAATATTTTTAAATTTAGGTACACTTTAAAAAACTATTGTAGCATATTGTTTGAAACCTTTTATATATCTAAACAGGATACATGTGCATACAGTGAACAAAATATCTTTTAGTATGTGTCTAATTTTTTGAAAATTGATTTTATATGTAAAAAAAAAGAAAATTAAGATTTTCATAATTTTAAGGTTTCATGATTATTTTTAAGAAATTATGCAATTAAATTAGTTAAAAAACAGATTCATTATGTTTAATATGTTACTTTATATAAATGTGTAAATTTTTTTTGTATATTCAAAGAATATTTTTGTAAGAAATGGTACCTGTACATGAAAATATGTATTACAAGATCTCGAAAATTATGTTCATGTTAACTAAAACAAAGGGGGGAAAAACATATGAATTTAAAATTACTTTTGTAACTCTAGAAACTGGTTAAGGATTATTATTAGTCATATAAAAATAGGCAAGGAAATACTAATTAAGTGTATAATATGTGAAAATATTGTTTTTTTTAGTTTTTTCACTTTTTCTCAAAAGCATATTTTTTTGCATTTAGGTCAGTGCTTCTCAAACTTTCAATACTGGCGCCCCCCTTTCCGATCACAATTTTTATCGCGCCCCCCTTATACATTAATAATGTACTGAATGCAATAATAATGCACTTTGACGCTAAAGCTACAATAGGCGATCTTAATTATAAACCATACAAATGAGTAACATAAGTATTAAAATTTTGTATACTACTTTTAAGCAATAAATAAATAAATAAAATAATAGGATAATTATTATGTTATTTTTCCTTTCTCTAATTTTTAAATTGAACATTTGCAAAATGCGGTGGCTGCTTAGAAGACAAAATATAGATATCTGCTAAATATAAAAAAATAACTCAGAGGGTCAATTTCTAATCATAAGCATTCCTTATAAAAACTCTGCTTTGCAAGACAAGCCTATGGAAGTCGTTAATACTTATTAAATTTGTTCTTAATTTAGTATTAATTAATTAGTTTTAAAATACTCTGTGCAGCACTGATACATTAAAAGTATACCGGCTGAAGTGCCCGCTGTTTGCCCGAGTTCATTTATAAGAAAATAAAACGTTATTGATATAATAGCTGAATTGTAAGGAGTGCTAAGCCAAATGCTCTACTATGTTTACAAAAATGTAAAATGATTTTTTTTTAAATGGTTGCTCAAATTATAATTAGTTTTAAGCGAATGGTAATTTTAAGCCTCATAGAATTAGCATTCATATTTGATGTTAAATAATGAACTATAATATAAAATTTCGTTGAAGAATAACTGTATTATACTTAATATTTAAAGCGAAAAGACTTCAACATGTTTTAACCCGGGAGCAGGCGCGCACTCGATACGGTCGAGCGGGGTTATTGAGTCACCCTAATCCTTTTCTTTATAATTATTTTATTGTACATGATACAAATCGTGATTCCAGTGAATAATTTTATTAAGAGAAAGTTCACTTACCTACTTTTTCAAGGACTTTTCAATTTTTCTTTGGTAACAATTAAACAGTTTTGCCAGAATTAAAGATTTCGTAATCTATGCGTCCCGCGCGACCACTTCCGGGTAAAAAGTGTATTCATTATGATTATACGAAATTGTGTAAAACTTTTTTCGCGTTATGCTTTATGTGTATAGAATACTCGTAAAAATAAGTCTTGGCCAAGTAATTCTTCAAGGTGTGTGCTCTCCGTGGTTTTCCAAATATAAAACTCTTTTGCATGGAAAAAAGCGTAACAGAGAAATACGTTACTTACAACTTCCCTAAATGAGAAACAAACACATAAGAGAGGGGTCATAACTAACTGTACCAATAACTTAGAAGGTTAAACAGATTATAGCTATAATGTGCAGTATTTCAAAATTAATGACAGTGATGAATATTTTATGTTCCTAAATTTTTTCGATTCTGCGTCTGGGATCTGTTTTTTCTCTGAAAGAGTTGCATGTTAGTTTTAAACAGAAAGAGTAGTAAAAAATCTCTCATCATGGGATTACAGCAAATCAAATAAAAGTTTTTTTTATTTGGTTATAGGATCAAAGAGGTTTTTATTTTTGTTGACTTAATATCGCGCGCGCCTATAAATTATATCAGAGTAAAAGTGCATTTTTTTATTATGTCTGAAAGTATTTTGTTTTAATTCATTCCAGTAAATTAATTATTTTTAAATCTTTTATTTTCGATATGCTCGCGCCCCCCTCGTAGGGTTATCGCGCCCCCCCAGGGGGGCGCGCCCCACAGTTTGAGAAACACTGATTTAGGTACATTTTTAAAAAAAACTATTGCACTATATGATTCCTGATTTTTTATACTTCTATGCAAGATGCCTATGCATATAGTGAATTGAATTTTTTTTCTATTAAAATAGTGCCTAATTTTTTAAAAATTGTTTTATGCATAAAAAAAGCAGAAAAATAAAAAAAATTCAAATTTCAAAGTTTCATAATTTTTTTAAAGAAACTATGCTAAAATTTTACTAAAAAAAGGGTTTCACTGTATTTTATGTATTGTTTTATATATGTGTCAAAAATATTTTGCATAAAAAAAGGATACTTTTTTAAAAAATGGTACCTAAACATAAGTATATATTACGAGTTCTCAAAAATTATGTATTACTTAAATTAAGTAGTAAAAAAAAACTTTTGGAGTAAAAAGTTATTTTTGTAGTTCTACAGAATTAAATTATCTTTATTATAGACATAAAAAATCTAAGCTCTATTGGAAATTTTAAATGATATATGTCTCATAAACAAAGGGTCTTAATTTTGGCATTTTACTCTTTCGAGCATGTCCTGGTTCCCTTAAAGTACGTTTGCGTTCTTTCAAAGATACCAGGTTTGGGAAAATTAGGATTATAGGGGAAGCAAACACATACGCTAGCAAAAAGATTTGCAGGAAAAATAAAGAAGCAAAGGACCCTAGGTGTACTTCGAACTAAATGATGGAGATTTACAAACCGAAAAACAGTGACCCCGAATAAATACAAATAAATATATGATATTTTTCAGAGAGTGACAATAATGATGATCAATTTAAGCTTCCAGTATGGCATCAATAAAAGAAATGATGCGAAAAAAGAATAAAACTAAAAATATCATCGGTCATTGATTATTACGAAGTCTCAGTATAAGTAGCAGTTGCGATCCCAACACAACTATCTTTGAAGATTATTTATGGCAAGATAAATGTGTGTCACAGTTAACAAATTTCCAAAGCTTCCCCTGACAAGAAAAGTCGGGTGGTGGAGCGTTGCATTAAATGGCCAAAGCCACTTGAAAAGCGCGTGGTTTTGAAGCAACAGACGGCCCATCATCACGACGTCTCTTTTATCAAGATTAACAATACACGATTTTTCCCAAAAATTTAATTTAAATGTACATTATTTGAATCATAAAAACATTGAATAATTTTATGAACAATGTTTAATAATTGGTCCACATATAGTGTTAAATATATAAAAAAATGAAAAATATGTTTATACAATTTATCACACACACAAACACCTGTTTCTTAAATCCCAATTTTGCCTTTTTATGTAGCTGAGCGGAAGACAAATTTTTCAGGTGGCTTCACGCAACTTCACATTTTATTGGGTGAAATGGGTCGACGGTTGGATATGTATGTATCAGAGTTTCAATTGCTCTCAAGACACATAGAATTTTTGAAGATAATATTGATACCATGGAATATTCTTAATAAAAACATGATATTATAAGAATGCTTTTAAAAACTTTCGAAAAAGAAAAATTAAATAAGTTTTTTTTATTGGATTTTAGAAATAATTTTTTGATCAATTTTCAATAATATGAGAATTTTCACGATGGCTTTTAAAATTTATGTAAAAACAAAGAAAGAAAAGTAAACTCCAAAGGAAACACCCCTCTCTTGTATTCAGCTGAATTCAAATTCAATTACCTCGATAGTTATTAATAATTCCTAAAAAATTAAGAATTTTTTTCACAAGAACTGAAACGTAGGGTAAGGGAAAAGGATTGGAGCTCTTAGTAATTTCTTTTATTCACCAATAACTGGGATATAAGTAATATATTTTAATTAATCAAGGTTCTATTTTATTTTCATGTCAAAATCCTCCCATTTGTAAAACTCTGTAAGCAAATCCTTGTTAGAAATACAATTAAGCAATAAATTACAATGTGTGTATTTTCTTGTTGTTGTTGATAATGCCACCTGTCTGGCGTAGTCAGATCGAAGCCTACGGAATTCATCATGGCAAGGGGCTAGATATACATCTGTCGTTGGCCTTAGCTTTCAGCACCATACCAGTTACAGCACGGTTCTACCCCAAACTTGAGGGAGGGCATCCTGGGGGAGAGTCAGGGGCCTCCAACCTCTCATGCCCTGTCACCCACCTCAAGAGAGAACTTGAGGCTCGAAGGCTGTTTAGAGTACCCCCATGCCGTGCAGGCACTACACATTTACAAACATCCATGTCTTCACCGGGATTCGAACCCAAGCCCTACGGCACAGTAGTCAGCGTCACTAACCACTATATCGAATGGGCAACGTGTATTTTCTTATTTACCCAAGGGAAACCAGTTCATCCGGAAATTCTTAGAACTACAAAACCACCCACTGGGAGGACATGTATATTTAATTACATATATAGAAGTACAGAATTACAAAGCCATAATTATATTTTCGCAAAATGTTCTTACACATATGTAATTAATTTGTACAAAAAAGTGCCAAAGTAATGATAGCACAAGAAGCAAGATCCTACATAGGTTTTATTAATTAAGGGGAATAGTATATGTAAAAATCAAATTATTGAAAATATAAGTCGAAAAAATTTAGAGAGACCAGCAGCTCAAAAATAAAAAATACTGGAGAAAATACTATTATAGTCTAGTACAAATATTTGCAGATATGTTAATACAATTGATTAACTTGCTTTCATTATAATGTATTTTAACAGACGATTAATTTGCGTGGCTTTCATCAGTATTTTAGCATTCACTAATCAGGTACGAATGATTTTCTTATTAGTTTAGAAATGACTGAGGTAACCTGTGGTTATAGTCATTGGATACGTAGCCAATGTGTCATGAGTTCAAGTCCCAGTGCCGCTGAAGACTCGTCATATGTAGGTGCTGATGCACATGAAATTTGTCGGGGCTCAAAGTTCTCCCATTAGCAAGGTGTGGATGTTTGGAGAGGGGTGCCAGCTCAAGTGTCATCCTCGTCACTTGTGTGTGAACCTTGTTCTTAAAATTCCGAAGTTCGTCACCAATAGCCCTTGTGCTGCTTTATAGTGTATGTTAACGTGCACTAACACACAACAAAACCTAGAAAATAAATTTATAAATCAACTTTTACTGAACTGAACTCAGTGGTGCAACAGCAGATGAGGGCCAACGTCTACTGTGCCTATCTCAGTATATGTGATCTTAGGTGCTGGGGTGCATGAGCAGGTGCTTCGGTCAAGTGGTCAGTCTGACGTCAAATCCCCAGTGTTCAGTTCTCAAGCAAGTTTGGTACTCATTTATTGACCCATTGAAGGGATGAAAGGGTAAGTATACCTTGTCCAGCCCGAGATTTTAATCCCGGACATGCGGCGTGGAAGAGAGATACACAGGGCAAATTAACTTTAAAATGAAAAAAATTCAATAAATACTCTCATAAAGCTCCTATGAAAAATTAAAGACTTTTTTATATATTGATTGATGTATTGTTTAAATTGTATGGGTTTTCAATACGTAACCAAAAATGAATCTATTCGGATTCTTTAAAAATGGATGGAACCTTCATCCTAACAAAATAAAAGATCTAAAGGCTGTAAAACAATGACAAATAATTTTATAATTTTATTTCATATATTTAATAATTTTTCCATTTCATTTCGAAAACATTTTTATGAAAAGTATTACATTGTTGGATTAATTGAAAAGAGACATATGTACATTATATAAATTAAAATTCGATTTACGAAATTTTCATCTAAATCATTATTTTCATCTATCACATTGGAAACATACTGATTATTAATTTATCGAAACTTTAATTTCTATTTGAAATTTCCATTCTAAATTACCAATATTACAAACATTTTAAATAAAGTCTCAATGTCTTTATAAATACCGTATTTATTAGAATCTAAGTCACCATCGACTCGAAGCCGCAACCCAAATTCTCGACTCATTTTTGTGAAACAAATAGTGTAAATTATGGCTAACGATTTCCGATATTTACAAAATTTAAAGAAATTTTAAATGAGGATTATTAAAAAGTGAATAATTAATTTCTTTAGATGTATTAAAAACTTTTAAATACTTTCATGAATCTATAATTGCTTTAACTATTAGTATTATGTTCAATTTTTCCCATCCAACGAATTTTTTTCCTTTTGATTCTAAGCTACACCCGATTTTCAGTAGCATTAACTCGGGAAAAAAAGTGCGGCTTAGATTAGAATAAATACGGTACTTCAAAATTATTATTTATCCAATAAGTAAATTCAACAAGAGCTTTAATTAAGATAATTATTTATTTCCGGTTTGAAAAGAAATCAAATTTTAAAAAATCGAGATGAGATTACTCAAAGTATAAAATTAGAAAGAACAGCTGAATAAATAAAAATCTGCTGCCAGCAGAAACTTCAGTTAAAATATGGATTGCGCTTTTTAATTTCTGCTCTTCTTAAGAAGAGTAGACAAAGCTTTTACAGTGATTAATATTTTTCTGGAAAATGAAAACTCCTTATTTAAATATAAAGCGGTTGAGACTGCTTTTATGGTTTCTAAAAACTCCGTTCATCTTAATCAGCAGAAAAAGTAAGTATAATTAAGCTTCCTTATTTTATTCCTCTATTCGAGACGGGGGATAAAGGGCGACCGAAGTCGTTTGTCATGGAACTACCCAAAGTTTTAAAAGCATACTATGTTATTTAAATGCGCATTTGTAAGTCTGAATTTTTGCCATATGAAAACTACTCATGTTTATTAAAATACGCTAGTACTTTTATTAAGATTGTGGAAAAATAAAAGAGGTTGACGAAAAGTGTTATTAGTGTATAGACAATTAAAAGAAAAGTTTCGTAAAATAATTGAATTGTTTTCAAAACAATTTTATTTTAAAGTAATTCAGTTACTGTAACAATGGAGATATTCTAAGAGATGTATTAATATGAAGAAGGTTTTAGCTTTTTTTTTTTTTTTGCATAAAAAAGATTTCTGCTCTGATGTAATGCATTAAATATTTTACTTCAAATTTATTTGTTTTAAATAGGGTTAAAGAGTTTAGTTATTGAATTATTTTTAATTAAGTTAAAATATAATGCACAAAATAATTAATCAATTGCAATTTTTTTTAAAAAAGAGTTTTCTTTTTCCCATCTTAGTTTTCTATTGTAAGAAATAAATTCAGGAATTCTATTTGAATTTAAAAAGTGTTTTAGCAATGTGTATCTTATGTGTATTTTAACGCAATGCACTACACATACTGTGTACGATGGTCATTTTTATTTTTATTCAGTATACACTTTTCAAATGAATTATAAAAATAGTATGAGGTGTTTATTTTAATTTGAAAACATAATTAGTTTATATATATATATATATATATATATAATATAATATATACTTATAAGTGTTCGCATGTTTGTTATAACAATGGACTTTTTCAGAATGCTGTGGATATGTAACTTCATACAAATGTTATTGAAAATATATATTTTCTCTTTTTTTTATAAAAAAAGTATCTGTAGAAAAGATTTTAAGTATCTGTATCACACACACACATGCCAAAAATAAATATAATTTATTTCTGACATGTACAGATACTTAAAAATCGCAATGTTTTGAAATTACGGAAAAGGTTTTACTGTGTAACGTAACATAAAAATTTGGAGCCAACTTCTTTTTTTTCGTAAATTTAGATTTTTGAGAAAATTTGCTAAGTACCCGATTTTAGAATTATTTGAAAGCGCAATAATTAATGAAGAAAACAGGGGTTTGCAAAACACTTTTTTTACAGATTTACCGAAATTAATTTACTATCAAACTAGAATTTTAAAATAATCAAGAGCACCTTAATAGTACAAAAAATTCTTATTAACTACGTCTGACGTAGGTGAAAAATGGATTGACTTTGGAAAAAAAATGTTACGTTATTGATATAAAAGTTAAGTCATTAATGTTTTTTATTTGAAGCATATTTTTTCTGCTCCTATCTAATTTGCAATTCTAAAATTGTTTTAAAGTGAAATATTTGAACATTAATCAAAAATTAATTTCTAAGCATGAATGAAAAATTTAACGCATTTACAAAAAATACATAGCAAGTATTTCATTCTGTCAAAAAAGATCCAAACATAAAACAGGCAAAATACTTCTTTGGGGTTTACAATGTAATAATTTTTAGTATTTTTCAGAGTATCTATTAAAATTTTTGTTATGAACCTGCATGACGTTGCTCATTAAGCTCTTAGAAGTATAAATTTGAGAAATAAAAAATTCTAAAACACAACATTTTTTTTTGGAAGAAGATGCTTTTTTTCTAGTATAAGAAAACGTAAGCAATATTATAATAAGAGTTTCAGACTATCAATATTTATAGAAATCGTTGTGCACTGTTCGACTATTTTAAACCAGAAATACTATTTAGTATTGTTACGAATTTTATGTAATTAATGCTTAAAATAGTGTAAATCATTTATAGCTGGATATTTAATTTTTTAATATTACCTTCTGTTGTATTTATTTTTTGATAAAAATTGTAATATTCTTGAAGCAATTCCATTCTTAACATTATAATGACGATGCAATGGAAACTTTTGAAATGTTGGTTATAGAACTAAGTTGGCATAATTTTGGCGCCCATTTTGGCAACTTGTTCACCATTTTGGCGAGTTGGTGGCTATATGAATGCTTCTGGAAATTTCTGGAGATCTCTATTAGCATCATTATCTGTGACGTAAGCGGATCTTTCGAGTAAGTCTTGAAGATAGCCACGCAGCTAGAAACAGCAGCTGCTTGCTGAAGCTGAGTCAGTATTACTTCGGGTGTTGAAGAGGACGTGAGGTTGCTTGTAAATAGTCTTTAACATTACTTACTTATGTTTTCAAACAGTAATAGCTATGCCTAAGAGCTGTAGAAGGTATGAAAACCTACTGACATTTATTAAGTGGATTTCAGTGCTGTATCCTGTACTTTGTTTTCTACGACAAATTTTCATCGCTCTTGAAGAACTGTTTTGCTCTTTGAGACTGATAGCATAAAATCCTCGAATCTGATTTGCGTAAAAACGTAAAAAAGAATTATGTCTAAAATATTAAAAATACTAAACAAATTTTTTCTGTTTATAAATTGTTTATGTTTGATATCCCTAGATAAATGGTGAGGCATCAATGTATCCGACTACGATCGGAACCGTGAATTTGCAAAAGCTTGTAAATGGATAATATTTATGATATTTAGTGTCACTTATATTAGAAAATGTATATAAAATTGTTTTAAGAATACTATTACAAAAAAAAATTATTTAAGTACAATATTTTGACAAAAAATGAACATAGAATGACCCATTTTCAAAACTTTCTCCTTTTATGAAAAATGCTTCTATTATAATAATATTTTGCCTATATATAGATCAGACCTCTGTACAGAGACTGAACTAGAATTTTAGAAATATATAACTTAGAAGTAATAAAATATGGATAAATCCACAACAGAGGGGAAAAGTTTAAGAAAAAAATGCCGATAATTAACTCAATTGGTGGTAACTCTGAAAATAATGTGAATGTTTCAAAAATTCTAGTTTAGAATCTTTGGAGAGGTCTTTACTTAATATAAGCAAAATATTATTATTACAGATGCTATTTTCTAAAAGGAGAATGTTTTCGGAGAAAAAAAGGTTATTCTAAGTTAATTTTTTGCAAAAATATTGTATTTAAATAATTTTTTGTCATAATGTCCTTAAAACAATTTTATACATGTATTCTAATCACAGTGACACTAAATATGAAAATTATCCATTTATGCGCTTTTTTAAAATCATGGTTCCAAACGTAGTCGGATACCTTAACATATACCAAAAACATTGATTGTAGAATTTAAGAAAGCGACTTCCTCAGTAATCAAGTGGTCACTGTCAAAAACATTGTAGCCAACTTTCAATCAGAGTCCTGATTCCACTTAAGATACGTCTTGCTTTTTATTATGGAGGCTGCTGCCAATAGCAAATAAAACATCAATGTCCTCTACCTTTCTATTACCATAATATTAATAGTCACCAGAGTTCTATCATTATGGCTGCCAGTAATCATACTTCGCTACTTTTCAAATGTCTGCTTTCACCAGCAAGGAACTTAATTTTCAAAAATGCGTTACAACAGTGATAAATTGTTCTTAAGATTCAAATTTGGATTAAAATAAAACTGGTATAAAAATTAGGAAATATTTTTATCAATCTATTGATGTATTGTAATTGTTTATAGGCTCTCAGGATTACAAGAAAAATTGAAATAAATTAAAATTTTTGAAGAATTTTACGACACTTGTGAGGTTGTCATGTTTATTTCGAGAAATGTTTTTTCATCATTTCACTTTCTTGTTGACATATACCCTATTTACCAATATGTATTTTGACATGCGTGCAAATGAGGATGCCTGTGGTTCTGATCTATGTCAAGCTTAATTTACTTAAATATCATGTATGAAGCAGCCTTGGCATTAATTTCATGTAAAATCGCACGAAATTCAGAACTGTCTGGTTTCGAGACAGGAGTAATTACCGGATATCATAGAAATGACAGATCTTTGAGGGACCTAACTTGTGAGCTTAACATTCCAAAATCTACAAGGGTTTTTCTGATTTAACCTTTCCGCAACGGCGTACTGATCAACGGAAAACATAGTAGAGACGGATGTGTTACATATGCACCCACCCAAATGTCACCAGCAGCCGGATGATGCACTGGTGAATCGCATTTCGTACTTGTTCCACGGGATTGTTCGTACGGCCATCCGATAAAGGGATTTGAGAATGGTGTATTTATGACACACCTGTCATGAAAGGGTTAAAAGAAAAAGGTGAGGGGCGATATAGTCGCGGAATGAGCTTCTACCTGGCAAACTCACGAAACTAAAAGATAGAGACCGCCGAGTGCTGTCCAAAGAAATTCGGGAAAAAACCACACCAAACTGATGGTATACGTACGGAAGGATATCCAACAAGCATCCGGGCCTGTTTAGATAAATACCAGCCTCAAGGAAGCACATTTACTTGATTTCCATGGTCATGCTGCCGCCCATAAGCCTTTAATTACAAAATTTAGCCGTGCAATCCAAGTTCCTTTAAACTGCGAGTCTTCAACGGTACAAGAACTCGAACTCGTGACACGCCAGCCACACGTCCATTAATGTAACCACAAGGCTACTTTAGTTTTATCTTACTTGCTTTAAGAAATTGTTTCAAAATAGACCATCAGAAGACTAACAAAGTAGTCATTTCACAACTGTTTTTCAAATAATTTTCTTCCAAACTGCTTAAATGTTTTTAAAGTAGAATGAAGCACGTGAAATAAATCGGTGTTTTTCCAAAGCGGACCTTTTCAGCAAGTATCATTAATCACGCATTCTGGTGCGTTGATCCCCGCCAAGGTGTCTAATTAGGGTTTGAAGCGACGCTTCATCACTGTCGCTGGAAGATGGTTGCCTAACAAACCACTTGGATTAATCGATGCGTCAACTCTCTGTCTTTTAAGCTCTGTCTTTTCGACTCAAGATGATTTATTCCCTAAAGAAAAGGGAAATTAGACGACTAAAGAATAAGCAATGACCGCCAAGAAGCTGCTATACAAAATAATGGGCTTTGGTTTCAGCTAATAAATTCAGCTAAGGAATTCCAACAGCCAATCAGTAGATGAGGGAAATAAAGGGTTCAGATCTCTGCTTTGTAAATAGATAAGTACTGAACTGAACTCAATGGCTCAACAGCCCATAAGAGCCGAGGCCTATTGTGCCTATCTCAGTTTACGTGACCTTAGGCCTTGGGGTGCATGTGCAAAAGTTTTGGTCAAGTGGCCAGTCTGACGCGAAACTTCTAGCGTTTAGTTTCCAAGCAAGCTTGGTACACATTTTTCGACCCACTGAAGGGATGAAAAGATGAGTCGTCCTTGCCCAGCTCGGGATTTGATCCCCGGACCTGTTGCGTGGAAGTGTGATACAGTACCACTCAGACAACAGGTTTAAAATACACTGCTGTAAGAAATTGAATTTGCAGACTTGATCGATTATTTCTAGAACTATGGGTCAATTTTAACGAAATTTGATATGTATATACATTGATAATATCTATACAATACAAAACAAATAACCATTCAACAATTACAATACACACGCAGGATCATGCGTAACACTTGTTGGAGTTGAAAGGTAACAAACAGCGGTTGTAGAATAAACAAAAGAAATGGTTAATAGGGGGCATGACCCCTTTTTACAGCTATACAGACCTCGCAGCGTGATGTCATATTTGACAAAAATGCAGTTTATCAGTTCTTGCGGCAATTGGTCCCCCTGATTCAGCAACGCTATTTTCCTTCCCTGGATGGTTCTCGGAGGGGGTTGCGAGTTGCAGTTGCTCCCCCCAGAGCGTCCCAGACATGCTCTATAGGGTTGAGGTTTGGAGACCTGGCTGGACAATCTATACGGCGAATATCCTCACTCTTTAGAAATTCGTCGACCAAAAGAGCTCTATGCAGCCTCGCGTTATCGTCCATTAAAATGAACTCGGGGCCACACGCATCCCTGAAAAGGCAAACATAGGGCTTCAAGAACTCATTCCTATACCTCACATCAGTCACAGAGCCTCTTTCAAAAACACTGAGAGGTGTACGGCCATCCAACATGATGATTGCCCAGACCATTAAACTTTCACCACCATAATTGTCGATTTCGTGAACATTGGAGTGTAGGTAGCTGGTCCCCCCGGCTCTCTCCATATTAACGTAGGGCAAGAATCGGTGTTTAAGATGAAACGGGACTCATCGGTGAACAGAACAGTCACCCATTGATCCATTCTCCAATCTCTGTGCTGTCTTCACCATGCTAAATGGACTCTCCTGTTCGTAGACGTGAGCGGGACGCAAACATCACGTCTTCTGGTAAACAACGAGCTCTCATGAAGTCTTTTTGAAACAGAGTACACGAGTACTTTGATACACGAGTTCCTGTGGCTGCATACAAGTAATGAGAGAGGTGAGAAGTTGTAACCCCTCTGTTACGCCTCGCTATAATTGACAAATGACGATCTTCTCTGGCCATCGGGACTCTTGGATTACCTTGCCCTGGCTTTTTCTCGATGGATCCAGTTTCATGGAACTGTTTCCATAAGTTACACACGACGCTGGGTGTTATAAATTATACTCTATACAAATCTGGACTTGACATTGGCTTGCTTCTAGCCTCCCCACAATTTGCCCCCTCATTACATTATCTAAACGTTGGTGGTTACTCATTTTTACTGTTGCTTGCTTGCTTTATTGATTGATTGTTGGTTTTTTGGCGCAGGAGTCAAGTTTTTTTACTGTTGCAATTTAAAAATTGAACCGATTACTTCAAAATAACACCAATAAATTCGCCGAGGTGTGCTTGCGAACGAAATACGTCTTAACTTAGATGTGCTTATAAAGCTTGTTTTTCTGCTTGCTCCGCCTATACACACGTGTAAGCTTATGTATTTGCCGTACAAGATTTGCATTTTTTATCTAGAAGTAGTAGTTTTTCATTCTGTTCAGTTCTTTTCATGCAATTCGATAAAGTATGTAAATTCTCTTAATTTATTTCATCAGCGTAGTTAAGTACTATGGTTTAAGAAAGGGAACCTAACTCTGTAGTATTTAGACCTTATCATTGTAAAAAAAACAAAAGTAATATTAAAAATTGTTTTAAGTCAATTCCTACTTAGATCAACAAACAAAAATTTTATTTTAGCTACTTTTTATTAAATAGTTGCTATTATTATAAATATGTATATACATATGACAGAATCACAGCATTAAGTGGTAATTCATTTTTATTTATTATCATTAAAGTATCGTACTGTCATCCAAAGCAATCGTGTACATAAAATTTCAGTTCAACTGAATACTTCAAAACGTGAGAAAACAAAACCTTTTGAAGTTTTGACCCAAGTCGCCTATAAGGATGCCAGCGTAGCTGTACTGTAATTCTTTAAATAATTAGTTTTAATCAATTAATTTTTATTAATTATAATTGCATTACTGTTTTGTCATCCAAAATAATCATGTATATAAAATTTCAACTCAATTGAGCGGTTTAAAATGTATTTTATTACCGATTGAAAATTCCACCAAGATAAATAAATAAATATGCAGAGAGTGCGAGCTAATAGTAGGAATTGAAAAAATTAGGATACGCGTTTTGTTATTCAAGGGTACCATATGGAAATATCACATGAAACTCGTCGATACTGGAAAGAAGTCTACTATGAGTCCAACCTACCTTTAACGACGGGCCAACTTTTAGACCTTTTAAGAAAGAGGGGCTTTCTGCATGGTACAATATACAAGTATGTGACTTATGAAGAAGTTCTCAGGCACATTCTTGCCCCAGCAGGTGGATCTACTTCTCACTTGAGAATTAATGTGAAATCCAGTGGCTCAGGTCCTGTTGAGACTTCAGGAGCTCTAGTTACTCTTTACTTCTAAGCCCTCTGCTTTGGTATTGGAAGACACGTTGCAGTGTCTAGTGGGATTGATTTAAGACTTCATTGAAAATTTTAAATCAATACATTCATTTGAGCCTCAATATAGGCAAGGGAAAATAAATGTAATGAGTTCTTTTCTGGTTTTCATTAAGACGAGAGTCGAGTGTTATGGAATAGTGGTATACCGAGGTTTTTGCTCTGTTTGTAGCTGCTAATGCGTGAGAAAACCTTGAAGTATTGAAGAATGCCTCTCATGATGCAATGCAGTCAGAGTTGACCACTTGTTGTTGCCATACTACTTGCTACAGAAGAAAGTATGTTTTCAAACAATTTGACCTATTAGTACACGTGTGACTTGAACATTAAAGTTAAACATAATGTATCACACTAAAAGAATTGTAGTTTGTAATACTGTGGTCATATTTCAGCTGACAAAATGTTTTGTTCTTTAGTTTAAAGATTCATTTTTCAAGATGTCATGGAATGCCTACTATGGCATAATATGGAATATCAAAACATATGAAATCGAATTTAGTCAAAAGAAAAACAAATGTTCTATTGACTAAATTTAAGATCAGTATTGACTTATGCACTTGAGCCTTGGTCCATGTCTCGAACAGATGAGAACATAGGTATCTACGAAAGGGAGATTTTAAGATTTATTTTTTTGGAGAAATTCAAGAAAATGGAACGTGGTGAAGGAGATCAAATGTCGAGCTCTATCAATCATATAATGAATCTGACGTTGTTAACTTCATCAAAATACAACGAATTAAATGGGCAGGTCACGTTGTCAGAAGGAACGAAGATCATACCACTCTCTAAAAAGGTTTTCAATGCTTAACCAATTGGCACACGAAAAAAGGCAGGCCAAACCTTAGATGGATTGATGGCCTAGAAAAAGATCTCCTAGTTTTGAGAACTAAGAATTGGAGAACACTATCAGGAAGAAAGCTGGCCTGAAAAAGGCTTCTTGAGAAGGCCAAGGCCCACCCTGGGCTGTCGAGCTACTGAGGAAGGAAGTATTCCATAATAAACAACACATTCCTTTCTGTTGTATCATTTGTAATAGACTTCATGACATCAACTAAAGAATCAGAAAACAAAGACACTGAATGTATTCTCTGTAACGGAAAATGCTACGAAGATCAATGAGGGAAAATTTGGATTCAATGCTTCAGCTGTTTTTTGTGGGACTGTGCTATAACAGACTGTGAATTTTGTTAACAAATTCGAAATAGAATATAGCTTTTATAGTTAAAAATAACTACGTTTTATGAAGCCTATCTTGTTTTTTCCAATGGTTTAAACTCGTGCTCCGCAACCTTTTTATCGCTGCGGTCCGGTCAACGTTTCAATAATTTTACCGTGACCCGCTGAGGGTGCGGCACGTTGATTGTTTATATTTTAGATTGCTTTGATTTAACAATTTTAATTTAGTTACATTTAAGTATGCTTTCAGAAAAAATATAGTTACACCAAAAATGAATAAAAGTGATTTAATGTGGAATATAAAGTGATTTCCGTGTGGAAAGTTGCGCAAATCCGAGAGAAATGCACCCCTTTAAATAAAATGGCAATAGTTTAATGTTCTTTAGGCGGCCCGGCACCATTTGATCCACGGACCGGTACCGGTCCGCGGCCTGGGGGTTGCGGACCACTGGTTTAAACCATCTATTCTATTTTATCTGACTGTTTCATAACACCCTCCAATTACCATTCTTAAAATTTTTTTTATAACAGCAAAATAAATATAATTTTTTTGACAGGTGATAATTCCTTACAATCGTTTATTGTATATATATGGTGATTTTGGAGACTTTTATCAAAACCCAGTAAAGTTAATTTTAGAAATGTATAAATGGGTTGGGGAGGGGTACTTCATAATACCAGACTTTCATCTATAATTATTATAAAAATACACGAAGTCAATTGATATAGTGGTCTTTGTAACTTAGGACCTTAAAGTCTAGAAAATACTGGAGCTGGTATTCTGTTTTCTTTTTTTCCCTCTCTACATCATGTGAGGGATGTGAGAGACGGTTTGATAGAGACGGTTTCCAATAAAATGAACAAAATTATCATAATAACAAAAATATAAGTGTCTATATCAAAAAGGCACTTTTCTTTTATAACACAAGAATTAAAGAGAAATAATTTTAGAAAAACAGTATTTTCTATATAAATAGACTTATACGGTTATAGAAATTCCTGACACTGACACAATATAAAAGATGTAAGACAAATTTAAATGCCTTATCTCTAAAAATGACGTATAAACATAGGTTTGTAAAACTACGAAGAAGTGGTTTTTTTGAAATGGGAGAAAGAAAGATTGCTCATCAACTCGCAGAATTTTAAATGATAAACCATGTTTCATAAAAAAATCATGCAAAAATGAGACTGTTTTTTGCTTTTTATTCGCATTAAAAACATAACAACGGAGAAAAAAAGCATGCACAATATTTAATTCGTGGTTATCAATATGTCGTGATGAGAGCGCAATCGGTATTTCTATATTGTGCTTAATAGACAAATATCTTGATTGAATCCCTTACGAGAAGCACTTCTTTGGTAGTCAGCCAGTAAATCATCTGCAGTGCAGACATCTAATGAAGCCTCCCATATAACGCATTATATTCGAAGGGAATTTTCTATATAGTCGAGTGCTCATTCGGTACTGACGTTGGCATTGTATAGCATCCGGAGTAATAAATTAAGATAGTTAAGCTGAAAGATTCTTCCCTGGGTATATTTATGCCGATTCATTGCAATCAATAGCGGTGTGGAGAATATCTAGATTTTTTGTTCTGTAAAATGACTAAATCACGGAAATGTACGGATCATTTTAGATTATTTGTAACAGTACTTTTACATAATAGAATCTGTATGAACAAAAGATTAAAGAAGTGGGAGCGTAATGCAAAGATTGGAAGGCCATAGGTCCCCAAAATTTTTGTCTCATGGACCACTTGCCATGTTTCCCGGTTTTCAATTCACCACTGCCTATTTATTATTGAATTTTTGCAAATCTGTCAACTTTAAACGTATTTTTAATAGATGGAACAGTGATAGTGGAATTACTTTGACCCTTTATATACCTCATTATTATTTATTGCAGTTTTTTTTCATAGAATATTTTTTTGAATCACTACATTGAAAATTAAGAGGTATACACATAAACAAAATACTTAACTTCGGGAAATTTAATTAGTTAGAGCTAATTAATTAATTAAAGATATTCAACTGTAAAATTAATTATACACACTGTTTACTTAAAATAAATAGTTAAATTGTTTTCTAAGGTCTTCATTAACATACATAAAAATAAGACACTTTTTGACAGTAAATATTTTTTCGGAACAAATTGATAATATTCGCAATCAGCTGAAAAAGCAACTTCTGTTATAAAATTATTCACCTTCCCCGCTAACACACTCATCATAAAACCCGTGCTGTCACATATATCTAGGAAGAGTGGATTTCAAAGAATATTCCTGCTAAGTATCGTCAGAGTATTCGTAAAAAGGGTTATTCTATGTAATTTTAAATTGCCCAAGGAAGTAATTTTGACTGCTTTTTAATTTCAATTAGGAAAAAAATACACATATAATGCACAATTTCTTAGAATGTTTAGAATATATTTTTTTCCAAGTGAAATAAATTTTTTTTATTGTTAATATTTGCTAATAACTTGTTGTATGACTATAAATAATATAAAAAAATATTAAAAGTTTATTTTTTAAGCAATTTTTTACACATTAATCATTATTTCACAATGCAGTCATTTTGACTGCTTTAGGATAATGTAGGTATTAACTAAATTTCAGTCTTTTCAGTATTAAAGCGAGTGAAACTTATAAATACCGCCGGTAGATAAAGGGTTAAAAGATTAAAATTTTGAGCTGTATTGAAGAGTAGAGTGAAAAATTTAAGAAGCACGTGTTAATTTTTATCATTTATCAATTAAATTTAAATTAAAATTTTGTACCTGTTACATAAAATATAAATAAGCAAAATACAAAGGGTTTTAATGAAAGGGATAAACCTACTGCTTTAATAATCAAGATTTGCCATGAGTTTAGATACGTTTAATCCTAAATCTCCTCGATTAGTACCAACCGATTTATATTTTGTTAAGAGATTAGTAACTGGGGGCTGAAACTCTTTTCCAAATAGTACGAATATTCAGAGGCAAAATTTTTTTCGATATATTTTATGATAAAAGATAAGTTATAGGTATATGCTTTTTTAAAGTCAGAATTGTAGATATCCGTTTCTAAATTGCACCTTAAGTTTTTTGTGCTTATTCCGATCAGTGCTTGTAATATGACAAGTTTCTTCAACGCCCTTATATGTGGATTGTTTACCCTCCATGGTAATATCCATAGTCAAAATTTAGGTTTCAAACATAGTTTCAAAATCTGTGAATCGAGTTCATTTAAATGTTGAACTTTGGATGAAAGGTTTTCTTCCTGGTAATTTGTGATAAATTGAGAAACTGAGAAAAATCGTGACGTCCAATGTTTTGATTCATTAACTTAATTCTGGCAAGACACGCTGAAATGATAGACTTTGTTTTAATCAAATTTAGGCTGTCACATTGTAGCTCTTAGTCAACCTCAGTAAGTGTAACAAATGAATATTTTAAATAGACAATGTCTGGTGATCACTTGATAAAATCTTAAAAAAAAAATACATCTTTAGCAACCCAAAACCTTACAACCAGTCTCAAAAAGTATAAAAGATCTTGTAAAACATGAGCATTTCGAAATCCAGGATACAACAGTTTATCAATCATTCCTCTTAAAGTTCTCTTTTTAACCAACTTTAACGAATCCTAGTTTTTTAATGTAAAATATCAAAGTAGATTTCTCGGATTATTTCCCCTCTTTTTGTACCTTTGGCACGTTTTTGCGAGTCTCAGTTCGTGAATAGATAGCCTCACATAAATAAATAGATACTTCTGTTTATTCACAAAGTTTAATAGCTTAGACAAATATATGCGTTAAAACAATAAAAACATATTATGTAAGTAATTAAGTAACATAACTGTGCATGCGTATTATTTCATTAATTGAAAACCAATCTACTGAAGTTACCATTTGTTTAAATGAGAGCCACTATCGTAGACCCCAGTAAAGATTTCGTACAGCTAAATTAAGAAAGATCCATTTAATTGTAATGCTCTTGAAATATTTACTAGTAAAATGTATCATTAAACACAGAGTGTGCACAGTTTATTAGTCTATTTTAGCTTTTAGAAAGCGTAGTCACTATTAATTCCACACTGATCTTCGTTCGTCGCTCGCTCTATCTCCGCCTTCGTTGTCGTTTCCAGAGGCCTCCCTCGATTCTCTCTCGTGGGGCTCTCTCATTCTCTTTTTTAACTCCCGGGTCTCTTCATCTCTCTCTCAGCATTCTCTTTCATTTCTTTTCTCTCGGCCCCTCAGAGCGTGGGATATTTTACTGCTCATAATGGGGCTATCCTTCCCGACTCACTGTTGGATGCGTGGGAAACGGAAGACCAACTCAAGCCGGAGACCATTCCAGCTTTGGACACTAAGGGAGAGGCCGTGGGAACAGGGGTCAGAGTTCTTGACCACTCATTTAAGCATATTTTCACCAGCAATTAGGGAAAAGGAATGGACCTTTCATCGTTTGTAGGGGTACATTCTCAGTAATTAGAGAAAAAAAGAAAGGGTACGTCACACTCTCATTTGCACTTCATGGACCCCCAATATTCCCACCGACGACATGGACTCCTTGCAGGTTGCCGTCAAGACCTGGTGGTCAACATGGACCACTTTGGCAGTGAAAGGCTTAGATGAAGGGTAGCCGCAGCAACGTAGTGGCAATGGTTAAAAATTTGTTTGGTGTTGTTTTTGTCGAATCGTAAGTGCCTCTAAAGATCTGCTGTGTAGAGAGGTTGATGCATGATAAAACTGTCGTGGCCCAAATTCCTCATGGGGTCGTGGTGTGGAAGTATTGAGATAGGGGTTTTAGCTCAATTGTCGTCTTCATAAATGGACGAATATTAAAAATTAAGAGGTTAGTCACTTGGAACCCTCACTTTGCTTTGAAGGGAAACTGTGATGAACAATTATTCAAGCTCGTATGAAAGAATATGCTGAAGCTCGCTCTAGCTGGTAATGATGTGAACCTTAAAGATAATATTCCAAATTTCGCTTTAAAGGTTTAAAATTTTAACGTTGAAGTGATTTTTGGTTTATTATGTTTTCTATAGCATTTTAACAAAACGTTGCAGCATTACGATTCTGAGAAATTCAATGTTTTTTTTTAAGCAGACTATTTTGTTTCGAGTATGTAAGCTAATTAATATATTTTTGAGATTAGTCCTGAAAAGCATTAATAGTGTATCAAAAATATTGAAGATTGTATTCAATCTGAAGTTCTCAAACATGTCCACGTGTTCCGTCTTAAATTTCATTATCTATTCCACAATAAGTATAACTGAAAAGTCTTGAGTCATTAAATTTGCAGTTGTGTTGTGTGGTTCTGAACTTTGATTGGTCATTCGACAATGTATGGCGGAAATTTGACTAACGATCTTCATTAGAGCTTATTTGAGGGATAGACTTGAAACAGTGAGCATCTCAAAAATCCTGAGAGGGATTAAATTTCGATCCGAGAAAAAACACGGTAGCTCATTATAGTTAACAAAATATTTTCTCGCTGTTTTTTGGGTGTTTATAATAATTAATTGATATAAAGCAACTGGCAAGACTTGGTCAGATGAAACAAGTGTGTCTCCAATGAATACCATCGCATGTGGATGCACCTGGAAACAATGCCACTGATGAGCTGGATGGTAGGGGTTATGATCTCCCTCACCCCAGTTCCTCTGTCTTGAGCCATTCTGAAATTCATTTCCTCCCCAGAGTTAAAATGAATATGACCCTCCTTCTCCCCACTGGTGCGCAGCTATATATATATATATATAAGAGAGTTCTGACTTATCTCTACAGTACAGGAGATCCAGGGCACTTCGGACGCCCTTGGCGTGCTTTAGAAGCGCTCACTTGCGTGGTATGACCCTTGTGCGGGGGATTAAGTCTTCCTTTATCTGTCCCTGCACTCTCCCTGCTTCTCCTACTCATTTTCTGGACTGCTGTGGTATTTCCCTGAGACATTTGTTTGAAGGTAAGGATCTGACTTGTGACCAGGGTGTAGCTACCACCGTATCAATGATACAGGACCCTTAAGCTTTAGGGACCTCAGCATGTGTAACTACTGGCTCACTAATAGGCTTCTCATATCTAAAAAAGGGCCCTGAAGGAGTATTGATACAGAACCCACTTAGCTTTGCCAGTGCTTGTGATATTCTTATGCGTAAAGGTCAAATGGACTTGGCTCTCCCGCTCCAAGGGGATTGGAGACTCTAGCAGCAACAACAACGTGATAATTTACCGGTATGAGTAATTCCACACTCAAATCTGTTTTAATTGTTCTTTATAAGCGAGGAAAATAAAATTTCTACTTTCCCGAACAAATTATAAAGTGGCTTTGTTCATCCAATCGTTTCTTTTACGTCATCAAGGCAACAGGAGGGTTGAAAGGAAAGGCTTTAAATCGGTCTCGTGACTGATGCGCTGACAGTTTTGAAGGATGACTTCGGGGTAAGGCATTTTTCAACCGGATAAACGTATCTTTGAAGAAAAACGCTGGGCTGGAATATTTCTTTTAAAGCATACAAGTTTCGGTATTCTCCCGGTATATTTGACGGTGTTTATCACGGGAAATTTTTAAACTGCTTCTTTCACACGTTTAATCATAAAAATTAATAGCAAATAATTAGTGTAATTTACATAGGCTAATTATTCACCTGCTATTAATAATGATTACTTGATTAATGACTGCTCGTATATTATTATTCATTGGGCGTCAAATGGAATCATTTGCACAGAACATTTACATGTAATATAGTAAAATATTAATAAAATATCATATTAATTTACCATAAAAATATAATAGGCGTATTTTCAGGGTTGTTGATCTTACCGAAGACTATAATAAGGGTGCTGGTCATTAATCGAATCAATCATATGTTCCAAATTTCCAATGAAAGGAAAATTTGGTGGATGAATAACCAACACAGACTGTAAGAAATAAAGTTAATACATATGATGGTAGTAGGTTCTATAGAGTGGTAAAGTCTAAGAGAAAACAAATAATTGCTACGAATTTCAGCGAAACAGTAGTTTTAATACGTACGAGCACTTCTTACGTACAGCTTACAGGACAACGCCCAAGTGAGTAACAAAAAAAAAGGAAAAGAGTTACAGTTTAAGACTCTCCTCAGTGATGAGTTGAGCAGTTTCTTCACCCAAACAATGGTGTTGATGAGTCCTGGGGTCGGAACACAAGACAGACGTTACCTTGTCTTTGAAACGTGAATAAAAAGACGAGGACTGTGGACATAAGTTTAATATGTCATTCTTAGAGTAGAAGTTATAAAAATTAAACACAAGCACCTTAACAAATTTATAATATCGATAAACCAAATCCATAATAAAACAATAAAGTAAATTATATAAGAAAAATAATTTCTGAATTTTAAATGGATGTTTCAGAAATTTTTCCACACCACACTCGTTAATTTTCTTTCAATATAACGGGGCCATACTTTGGGTTAATGTTTAGAGGTTTGAAAGTTCGAGGCTCAACTTGCTAATATTCTATTAATTTTGGAATTGACGGATATTTAAATATACCAAAGCCTCAAAATCATTACAACATGCAGTGTGAGAGTTTAAGGTATCCGACTACGTTCGGAACCATGATTTTGCAAAAGCATATAAATGGATAATGTTTATGATATTTAGTGTCACTTAGATTGGAAAATGTATATAAAATTGTTTTAAGAATATTATTGTAAACTTGTGGGTTCTTTTCTGATCGTGTTCGCATTGTGAATTGAAAATAATTGCAGACAGGGTTTTGTCCCACTGTTTATTCCACACCTTCTATGGGACATTTCTTAAAATAAAGAATATATTGAGATGTTACAAGATTACGATACATCGTTCAGCCGTCTCTACTTTTAACAACCCCGGTTTTCTTCGCCACCGCTCTCTCTCTTTCTCCCCCGTTCCGACCTTTTTTCCCTCTGTCGTTGCCAGATCCTTCTCTCTATATCGTCTCTCGTTCGACCTCTTGCCAGGTGCAGGCAGCGGTTCCTTACAATTATTACAATAAAAAATTATTTAAGTAAAATATTTTGACAAAAATGAACATAGAATGATCCATTTTCAAAATATTCTCCTTTTGTGAAAAATACTTCTATTATAATAATATTTTGCCTGTATATAGTTCAGACCTCTGTACAGAGGTTGAACTAGAATATTTGAAATATATAACTCAGAAGTGGGTTTATCCACATGTTTTACAACAACAGAAGGGAGAAAGTTTAAGAAACAAACGCCGATAATTATTTCAATGGGTTGTAACTCTGAAAAGAATGTGAATTTTTCAAAAAAATAGGCCAGACTCTCTGGAGAAGTCTTTACTTTATATAAGCAAAATATTATTATTTCAGAAGCATTTTTTTTATAAAAGGAGAACATTTTGAAAACAGGTTATTCTAAGTTAATTTTTTGCTAAAATATTGTATTTAAATAATTTTTTTGTCAAAATGTCCTTAAAACAATTTTATACATGTATTCTAATCTAAATGATACTAAATATCATGAAAATTATCCATTTATGCGCTTTTTTGAAATCACGGCTCCGAACGTATTTGGACACCTTAAAAAGGTTATTACAGACTCAAGCGTCGTCTTCTTCAATTGAACATGGTTCAGGGCAATGAGATCCTTTTGTAGAAGCCGTTATGTAGCTCTTGTTTAACTTGTTCAGTTAATATCTTTATAACATATTAGGTTGGGGAAAAAGAAATCCATTATTTTTTCGGTAGATGGCTGTAGTGTCGATATCCCGTGAAGTACCTATCAAACAATTTAAAATTTATGCTCATTGTGAAACTGACATTTTGCACTAAATTTGTTTTGCTGTTTTTTGTTTGGGTCATTCAGTTGTAAGTTACAGGGTGTTAAAAGTGGAAGTCAACAAAGAGAAAAATCGGTACATTTTACAATTTTTCCTTGATAAAGGCAAAATTGCGAGCTAGGTGGCTGAAATTGTGAATGGTGTTTATAGTGCTGTTACTGTAACAGCTAAGTACATGCAATTTTGGTATCGTCGATTCGGTTCAGGTGTTTTTGATGTTAAAGATGCACCTCGCAAAGTAAGGCCCGTTGTCGAAAAAGTCAATAAGACCACAGAAATAATCAAATTTGACCTGCATGCTAGCGTTCGCAGTATCGACCAGGAGCTAAAGATAATAGACCATTAGACAGTTTTAAACCATTTGCGCAAAGTTGGATTCAAAAAGAAGCTCGATGTTTGGGTGCAACACCAATTAACACGAAAAAACATGATGGACCGAATTTCCATCTGCGAAACCTTGACCAAACGGAATGAAATTGACCCATTTCTTAAGTGGATGGTAACTGTGGATGAGAAATGGGTCACATACTACAATATTGTGCGAAAACGATCGTGGTCAAAGCGCAGTGAAGCAGTTCAAACGGTGGCCAAACCAGGACTCATGGCCAGGAAGGTTCTACTGTGTATTTGGTGGATCTGGAAAGGAATAATTTATTATGAGTTGCTTCCGTATGGCCAAACACTAAATTCAGTTCTCTACTGTCAACAACTGGACTATTTGAAGCTAGCGATTGACCAGAAACGGCTAGAATTGGCCAACAGAAGATGTGTTGTGTTCCATCAGGACAATGCCAGGTCACACACGTCTATAGTGACTCGCCAGAAAATCTGGAACCTTGGTTGGGAAGTTTTAATGCATTCTCCATGTAGTCCGGACCTGGCATCAAGTGATTACCACCTTTTTTTAGCATTTCAAAACTATCTGAGTGATAAGAAATGGGGATCAAGAGAAGATTGTGAAAATCAATTACTAGAGTTTTTCGCCCATCAGGTCCAAGATTTCTATGAGAGAGGCATTACGAAACTACCTTAAAAATGGCAACAAATTATACAACAAAACGGTGTATATTTGACCCAAATCGGACAATCTGAAGCATGTTAAATAAACTCGTGAATTTCATTTAAAAATAATGGATTTCTTTTCCCCCAACCTAATATAAGATGGATTCGTATAACATGGCGGAAAAATTGGGATTGTGTTCGCAAAACTACACTAAAAAGGATCACATAATGTGGTAAAATAATGACATATATTTCAATTTTATGACGTTTTAGCTACAATAATTAATATAATTTTTAGCTGTAAACACTAGAAGACATTGTGCTTCTCGAATTTTGGTGAACCTTATTTTTTTTGTTGAGAAAATCCCATTTCAATCTTTTATAAAAATCAGAAACGTACTGGACTGAGTGCCGTTTCTTTCGAACCCAAACTTGTTACGCAAAAAACAACGACATTCATGTTTTTAAAAAATCTTTTCTTCTCTCGATATACAACGTATCAAGATAACTCTACAAGCACAGATGATTTCCATGTGTATCGCACTGCTAATCATTTGCATGTCTTAATCAAGGACGCATGGGGCACATTTCCCACCCTTTGAATGCTGCCATCAAGTTGTTGCACTTTCGATAATCAACAGTGTATTTTACAAGAAAAAAATGTTAAATAAGAGTAAAAATAATAATAAACGAAAAAAAATTAGAATATGACGTATTTTTAGAAGCTAGTATAAATATCAAATCAATCTAAAATTAATAAAATATCTTATTAACAAAGAAGGATAGAGCACATTTGTAGGAATTTTATGGTATTAATTCCTGTAAGAAACGTTTGGAATCAAAGAGACATGTTAGCAATTAACAGATGAATCGTATGGAATCTCTTACAACACGTTTAACCCATTATTTTTTGTTACCTGATAGTCCTCGGTGTTATTGATGGTTATACAAGCACTCTATATAATCCTTTTCTTCCTATAAAGCTTCGAAAAATAATTATTAATTTCCTAGCAGTGCGAGTGCAGGACAAGTGAGCAAAAATGTTGGGGTGATTAATTAGCGGCAGCGACACGTCGCTAATGACAGCGTAGGGGAAGAAGGGATAATGCTCGTGAAGCAGTTGATTCCATAATTAGCTTTATGATTCCATAAAGAGGCACTAAAGGCAACATTTCATTAGTGAAAGATGATACGTTTATGCAACATGTAACCGGTAATTAATTACAATAGCCTTTTCCTCCTTTTAACGACTTCCTGGGGGAAGGTAAGATATCGTAAAACAGAATTCTATAGAACATTCTATAGAGAATAGTGATTCTTCGTTTGGACTTCGTTTTTTTAAAAATGAAATAAAACCAAAATCAACGAAACAAAGAGGTGATATATGAGACATATTTATGGCCACGGTAGCTGAGAGGCAAGTATGATGGTATGCTCAAATGTTATTGTACCCTGGGGATCTTCCCTTGTCAACTAGAGTACGCTGTAACATTCCTTTTAATCAATGGAATGAGAAACTCAAATAATTTAAGTATAAGCGGTGACGATAACCAGATCCATCAAATACTTTATGAAGAATTTTTATCGATTTTGTAAATAATCCTTCAAAATGAAGTCAATTTAGCCGTGAAACTTTTTAAAAAAGTTAGAAAACTAACAGTTTGCCTTACAAACCTACATTGGCATATTGTGGCAATTTCTTAGGTAATCTTCTCTCATCTGTTCTCCTGGCCACGGTAGCCGAGTGGTCAAGGTATCAGATCATGGCTTGCCTTGTAACGAGTTCGAGCCCAGTACCACTAAAGACCCGCTGTTTAGGGAAGCGATGCACGTTAAATCTGTCGAGAGCTCAAAAGTCCTCCCGTTGGTGTGGTAGTTAGGAGAGGGGTTACTAGCTCAGGTGTCGTTCTCGTCACTTGACCATGGTTCAAAATTACGAGGTCCATCATCAAAAGCCCTCGTGTAGCAGAACATTAATCTTCACTCACTCATCTGTTCTCTACCTCATCGTTTCTCAAACCGTGGGAAAACTTCCTAAAGGAGCACGACAGTTCTACCAGGGGGATGCGAGCAAATAAAAAAGTCGAAGATAAAAGAAATATTTTAAAAAAGTTATTAATTTACTCAAAGGAAGCAAAATAAAATACACATAGAGACATAATAAAAAAATAAAATACAGATTTACACTGAAATAATATACTTCTAAATGTATCAGTCATGAAATGTATCTGATCATTAATTCACATAAATACTAACAAGGAGAGGGCACAACGAAGGAAACTCATTTGGGGTCGAGACTTGGTGTAATAGTAGTACTCCCTTAGGATGTTCAAACCTCAATCTAATTCCACCGAATGCCCAGTCAATTCGGAGAAAATAGCCTTCAAAATTCATGCTTAGCTTATATACAATTGAATTTTAGTTTCTCTCAGTCACTCAATGGCGCAGTTGGTAAGATGCCTGCATTGTAACCAAGTGGCCAGGGCTTGAGTCGCGTGAGCAACTTCCTTTTTTCAATTCATTTAATTATTTTTTAAAATTAAATAAATTTACTTATGAAAGATTTATTAAAAATTAAATGATATTTTATGTAATTATTCCGTATTTTATAAAGTAAAAAAATTACTGTAATTACATAAATTTTTATATTAAATTTTACACAAATATATTTTTATATTAATAAATATTATTTATAATAAAATATATAATAAATATTAAATGATATTTTACATAAAACTATTTACAAATAGTTTTATAATGTGAAATACAATATGTTATAAATAAAATATTGTGTATAATATAAAATATTTTATAATTAATATAAAAAAAGTAATATATGTCTTTTTTACATGTTATTAATCTAACTATTTTTTAATTATATAAAACATTTATTAAGTCCTTTTTAAATAAATTTACTAAAATTAAATAAATTTATTTAAAAGGATGTATATTAAAAAAGGATTGCATTTAAAAAGGACTATTTAAATAAATTTATTTAATTTTAATAAATGTATTTAATTTTAATAAATGTATTTAATTTTAATAAATGTATTTAAATAATTTTAATAATAAATTAATAATAACTTTAATAATAAATAATAATAATTTTAATTATAATTAATTTTAATAATCATAATTTGAATAATAATTAATTTAAATAATAAATAATTTTAATAATACATTTATTTAATTTTTTTATATTCTACAAAATGATTACATAAAATAGCAAATATTTAATAAACTTTTTATAAATAAATTTATTTAATTAAAAAAATAATTAAACAAACTGAAAAAAAAAGTTGCTTGCGCGACTCGAACCCTGGCCTTGATTACAAAGCAGGTATTTTACCAACTGCGCCTTTCGGATTCAATTTGTAATTTTTCGTGAAATTAAAAAAAAAAAAACTCCTCCAAAAATCCTGTTTTAAATTGTTAAAAGAGGTGTTTGGAGATAATTGCATGTCACATATGGTAAAATTTTTGAATATCACAAACTATTTTCGGAAAGACGGGAGGTTGTTGAAGATAACGAGCTTTTTGGTCGATCTATGACATCAAGAACCGGTTATGCTCATCGATTTTGCTCGACATTAATGTTCATCATAATTGAATGGATACCTCAAAGCCAAACGGTAAAACAGTAGTACTACGCTGAGGTTCTGAGAAAGCTTACAGAAAAAGTGAAGAAGAAAAGGCTGAATCTGCAAACGCTGACTGCAGGTAGACAACGCCTCGGTGCACACTGCGCTGTCTGTAAAGCAGTTTTTGGCAGACAAAAGCATTATAGTGCTCGAGCATTTCTCCTACTCAAAAGATCTTGTACCACACGATTTCTACCTGTTTAAAGGGTGTTGGAAAGCTAAAATCTTATTTTTTCGACAAGTTGAGATTTCAACACTTTCAAATTGTATAGATTTTAATCTTTCTAAAAATACCTCGAGGCAGTAGCGCACACAGGAATTTTTCAGGGGGGTGTCCGGGGTCGAAAGTTCATCCTTCTAGTATCATGCTCCTTTTGATTTTGTCGATTTTCGGGAACAAAAAACAGTAAAAAACTAATAATTGAATAAATAAGTAGCAATAATTAATAAAATTAATCATTAATAACAAGTAATTAATTAAATTTTACGTACTATATACTTAGAATTATAATCAATCGGAAAAAAACCAAGGGCTTTTGGGGATTCAGGACCCTCCCTTGTGTGCACCACTGCTCTAGAGTAATTAGAAGTCCTTAAAAGCTATTTTTAAATAATCGTTGAAACTGGGCCACGCCCTTTTGAATGGCAAAAAATGTAAACAAAGTGCTTCGTTTTTGCTTTAAAGATGAACTTCTGATATAAACTAAAGCATTTATCTTTTATTGTAAATTTAGCCTTTTATTTTTTTATTTACTAGTTGATTAGAAACCTCACTGTATACGTTAAAATCAATTTATCTCAAAATGTAAATTTTGATGTTCGATGTACCTTTTCTGAGAAACTACTGCTCACAGGTATGTAAATTTTTCGTGACATATTTATAATGATGGCTAATATATACTGAAATGAGCTTTTTGTAAAAAAACTAAAAAATGCACATTTACAATTTTTTTAGGTGAAAAATGAGTCAAATTTCACTATGTTTGATAAAATATTTTATAAATTATGAAAAAATTCAAAATAAGCTAAAAGCTCATTTCAGTATAATAAGAAAGGTGTACTTTAACTGCATGAAAAATTTCAAGCATGTACATATAATAGATTTTGAGAAAAGGTACATCGAAAACAGCCAATTTAACATGGACGGTATAGAGGTTTCCGACTCCTCTTATAGTGAAAAATGTATTGATTGGAACACATTTTTAATCTGTAGAAGAGGTGAAGCCAAAAACATTGAGAAGGGGATTAAAATGTATTTTTACATTGTTTTCACACACACAATAAAGCTAACTTTGGTGACTAGTCCGGTTATTTAATTGTCACACCTCGTATTTTCATTGCATTTAAAATGGTCTGAAATTAATGTCTATGAAAAAAAAACTGTTTTATTATCGTAAATACGTCAAATGTATCAGATTACTTAATTTTTTTCATGTGTTAAAAATAATTCAATTTTTAAAGTATTTTATTATTCTTTGCCCCTCAAATATTCCATGCCAAAAAGTAACTTCGATTGCTTCAAAAATACTTGTCAAAAATTTGTTTAAACTATTTTTATCGTTTTAATTGAATCTTGAAAAAAATTCTTTGTGTGACCAGAATTCATTTAAAACTTTCAAGATTTATATGTGTATTATCATCATTTTAAATTACTCCACAGCACAAAAAGGCTCCAGCAGCAAAAAAAGACAGAAAAATACCTTAAAAATTACTGGTGTAAAACAAGAAGTCCTACTAACTTGGGGTCGAAAGGGAATCGATAGCCTTAGAACGTTTCGAATCATTCCTCCTGTCGTCCCTCTTCCATAATGGCGTGATGGGATGAGTGATGCCATCTGCATCGATCCCTTTCGAATAAAAAAATTCGGACAAGAACAATGAAAGAAGAAAATTTGATATTTTACTTTTCGGAAGGAGACGACTCTATCAAGCCCCTCACAGTCGATGGACTTTTACAGAATGTTTGGTAATGTCATAGAATCGTGGCTTGAATGCAGAACCTTTTTATGATCTTGAGAACAGAAAAATGAAAATTACTGGAAGTGTTATCAAAAGCGAGTTCATAGTATTGTCCCGTAAAACTTCTTACTGACCCATTGTAACGTTTCATTTTAATGAAAATGACTAAAGTTTCATCTTAAGGTATCCGAACATGTTCAGAGTACTTTTTTAAGAAATGGAATACTAAAACATTATAAATGCTTTTTTTAGGAATGTATCATTAGCAATAAATACTAATATTTAACTAACAAGTTTAAAATGTTACATCCCTCATGAGTTTATATTCGTTCAAAAAATCATTGTTAAAAATAAATGTTATTCAGTTAGAACAGAGGTCGACAAATTCTTTCAACATCCTATGTTAGCGGGATCTTAACCGACCACATTTAATAATATTCTCATCATGAAGACACATAGATAATTCTAATTTAATGTTACATAATGAGTAAAAAAGAGCAAAGCAATACAGAGAAAGGATGAAGTAAAATAGCTGCAGTATTATACAATACGAAACTCATTGGCTAAGGTCTAAGATTGCAAAATTAATCATAAATTCGTAGCTCTAGCCGTTCCCTTTATTTACCCTTATCACTTGCTTAGAATAAGACGATACATAAACAGATTTTAATACTGTAATTTATTTATTAGAATATAAATCTCTATAAACTTATGGTATAATAAGTGTTCTATCTACTTAAAAGTATGTAATAAATTTTTATACTAAAATTTATTTCTAAACTTTAAACCCTCAACATTCACAAAAAGTAGTGTACAAACTTTCATATAAAGACCCAAAACAAGGGAGATCATATGATGGCATTTTAAAAAAAATGACGTATATTCTTTAAAAAAATCAACAACATCCAATATTTTGCAAATCTGAAAACAATGTATAAAATTAAAATAATTTTTTCGAAAGAAGGAAAAGTGCAGAAATTAAAGTTAATAAACTATCAAAATTTGAATATACACTCTATAAAAAATAAAAAAATGTCGCGCCAAAAAGGAGTTGCCCAATTGTAATAAGCTTTCATATGCGAAGACATTTGTACCGATCAGGCAAATGATTAAAATATAGTGTCCAATGAATGAAAGCAGGAGCTACAGCAGGTGTCTATAAGAAGCGATTCTCAATCTGATGGACAAAATTTCTGTTGCATTGCAATTTAGGATACCAGTCAACGACTAAAAAAGCTTCACCGCAGGATTCGAGCTACTGTTAGCGTTTGAAAGAGGTCGCATCACATTAGATTGAAATAGGCAGATTGGGCAAATCGGAGAATCGCTCGTTGTATTAGAAGATTCTGGCAAGAATGGGTGGAGAATAGCAGATTTCAGCGTCATGAAAGTAGCGGTCACCCTAGGGTCCCAGCAGATCGGGATGACAGAAGATTGATTGTCATATCAGCTGACACAGCGCCTGATTTATCGTTATTAACCATCAGACATGTGACCCGCACACGAGTGTCCTCCGTTAACCATTCAGAGACAGCTGATAGAGCGAAATTTACGCTTGTAGCGACCACTACGCCACCTGCTACTCTAACCTACACACTGTGTAGTCAGATTACAGTGGTGCTTGATTAGATCCGGTTGGAATGATGCTGACTGGGGATGTATAGTATTTAGCGACGGATCCCGCTTCCAACTATGTCCTGACGATCATCGAAGATGTGTCTGGAGATCCCCAGAGCACCTTGCCGATCCCTATTACACTCCACACAGGCCCTCAAGCAGGAGTTACGGTCAGGAGTGCCATTTCTTTTGATAGCCGGACCTCTTTGGTCGTCATTAGACGAACACTTACAGCGCAGCGGTAAGTCTACGACATTCTGAGAACTGTTTTGCTGCCTTTCCTTTTGCGGTAACATTACCTTTTTTTTCAGCAAGATAATGCCAGACCACATACCACACATGTTGCTATGAACTGTCTTACAGCTTATCAAACACTTCCTTGTCCCCCCCCATCCCTCTCCAATCGAGCATGTCTGGGATATGATGGGGAGGCAACGGCATCTATCAGGGAATGTTGATAACCTGACTCGACAATTGGAGCAAATTTGTCAAGAAATACCGCAGGAGACCATCAGGGTGCTTTTTCAATCTATGCCACATCGTGTGGCTGCTTACATCCAGGCTAGAGCTGGGTCGATACCTTATGGGGCTCGTTACTTTGTAACTATGTAACTCTGAAATAAATCATTCAATTTTTCTGAAATTTTAATAATTTTCTATTCTGTACATAATCTTTCTACCCACCAATTTTTGTCTCTAATGGACAACTAGTTCTTGGTGTATCGTCTTTTTTGTTATTGAGTATATATATATATATATATATATATATATATATATATATATATATATATATATATATATATATATTAATTATTTATTAATGTGGTTGTTTTTTGCTGATATAAAATAACCGTACAAAATTAAATTTCAAATAAAAATATAATTTTTCATGTTTACTTTTTATTTTTTCTGCCCATTTTTATATAACTAAAGTCATATTCCTCTCAAATATTAAAATTTCTATTAATATTTTTGCTTTGATTGTTTATACAAGTCGTTGAAGCTACAAGAGGACTATTGACGACGAAACTCGTCGTCGTTTTGAACCCCATTCTACAAATTTCCATACCATGCAAACATGAGGACTTTAAACCTTATACTTTATGTTCATCAATTTTACTCCCCCAAGGGTTTTCAGTGACACCCAAACATGATAAAAACAATGGTATCTATCAGCCAGGGCTACATAGGTGACTCAGAATCATATGCAGGGAATCAGAATGCAGGGTCGCAAGTGCCACAGTTACGAGATATGTTGCAAAGAAGCAGAAAAAAAGAACAGAAACACTAACACATTAATGGAACAGAAAACATTTTATTGGACGGTTGAACTACAACAGGTGCTCGAAATTACGGTCAGAAGTCGTCTGGTAGGCCTAAAAGCGGGGTTGCATGAGATTCCTTACGTTCCAGAAGATTACTGACATGTCACGTGTCCTCTCAGAAACTATAGATCAGGGGTGGCGAACCTTTTTGGGTCAACGTGCCATTTTTTCTAAAAAAACGTTTAATGAGTTATAGGCGTGCCATCAAATAATTTTGACTTGTGATTATTGAAGAACTAATAAAACTAAATACGAAAAAATCAAAATTCTTTATTTAATACGAAAAAATACATTTTGCACTGTATAGTAGTAAATGTTTTAGTTATACTTGTAATTTAAATTAAAGTAACATTAGTGTGATTTCTGCTGTTGTAGATTAGATGACAAGTAACTTATAACAGTATTATAAGATGTTACTTTTAGTAGAATGCATGCAGAATTAGAGTCGTCTGTTAAACGGTTTCTAAGCGAGTCTTTGATGTTATTTATCTCTGAAAATAATGACTCGCAGGTTTAGGTGGATGAAAATATGGTTAAAATAGCATACGCCAACTTTTTCAAACAGTTAAATGCGTCTGGAATCGAATTCCATGTTTCCAAAATTTCGTTACTGGTATTTTTACTTATATTGCTTGTCAATCTTTCTGCTTCAATCAATTCCAACTTTTTCCTTGTTTCAATAAACTTTTGAATCCATATTGAACTAGACTGGAAATCAATCAGTTGCATTTCAAGTTCTTCAATTTTCAACCAATCGAATTGAGACAAGTTCAGTTTATCAAACGAAATCACATCAGGGTACATAATAAATTTGAACGTTTCCGATAATTCCTTGAACTGAGAAAATCTCGCTGAAAATTCTTTGATTAAAGAATCTATTATGGAAATAAAGTCATCAATAACTTTTTTTTCGTTTCATTTCTCTTGGGCATCTAAATCTGTGATATTTTTTTTCAAGTTTGGGAAGTACTTGTAGTTTTTTGTGTAATAATATCGTTTCTGAAAACATATAGTTTAGCTTCAAAAGCGCGAATGAGATCCATCATGACGATAACTGTTTTATGCGGGCCTTGAAGCTTTATGTTCAATTCGGTAAAATATTGGCATATTTCTGTAAACAACATCAATTATAAAAGCCACATAATATCCATCAACTGTGGGTATTGTTCAATTTTGCTCTCATTTTGTAGAAACAGTCTGATTTCTTCCAAGCAATCAACAAATCTTTGAAGTACGTTCCCGCGGCTCAACCAGCAAACATTGCTATACATTATTAAGCCATTATATACCGAATTGACTTCATTCAACAAAGCATCAAACTTTCGTTTATTTAAAGCCTGTGACGATATGAGGTTGACTATTTTTGTGACTAAAGTTATTACATTATCAAGAAATCTTAAACCACTCTTTGCACATAAGGCTTGTTGGTGAAAAATGCAGTGGCATTCAAGAATTGAATGTCCTACGTCTGTTTTAAATAAAGAAAGGAAGCCATTTTTTGCCTACCATGTTTGGAGCACCATCAGTGGTTACTGAAACAATTTTTTTTCAAATCAATTTCCTTCTCAGCAAGCGAAATTCTTACTGCCGTACAAATATCTGTGACCTTTGTAGTTGTTAACAACGATGTTATCGCAATTAATTCTTCCTTAATGATGTTTCCTACACAATATCGAGCAAAGACAGCTAAACGTGCCGATTTAGTAGTGTCAATACTTTCGTCAAGACATAGCGATATAAAAGGAGCGGAGTTAATGTCATTTTTTTTTTTGTTGATCTGTAACATTTTCTGCCAATTTCAAGATTCTATCTTTCATTGTGTTTCTAGATAGAGGAACATCTTTGATGCGCTGAATTATCTTATCTTTATTATCAAAATCATCAAAAAGTGAGGGCGCACATGCCAACCAAACTTCCTTCAAAAACTCTCCCTCTTGAAAAGGTTTACCATGCCGAGCAATGGCATTTGCAGCCGAGTAACTTGCCGCACTTGTGTGACAATTTTTGTTTACATATTTAAACATAGACATCGACTGTTTATTTCTGTCTTTTATTGCACTTGCAATTAATTCTTTTTGCTCTGGACCGCTTTTTTCACAAAAGGATTTGTGATTTGTTTCAAAATGCCGTTTTACAGACGATGTTCTGCATACCAATGTTCCGAAACATAAAACACACACCGCTTGGTCACCTTCATTGATCATGCCATATTTATCAGTCCACCAAGTTTGAAATTCTCTGCTATACTTACTATCTTGCACTTTTTTGTTGTTGTTGAACTAGCCATGTTAAATAGCAGTTGAAAATCGTAAATTTAACACAAAACTTTAAATGTACAGTTGTGTCGATTAAATTGACTATTCTATGTGCTCTCGCTTGATTCCCCCGCCAAAAAACACCCCTTTTTACTGACTGCGCACGCCTGCGGGCGCATGGGCAGATTTATTTGTTTTTAAGAAATTGAGTGCTTGTACGAGATTTCTGTAGTGTCCGATCTTTCGCTTTTGTCTCAGATCATTAAAATTTTTAAAAATAAAGCAGTGAGAGTTATTTTACCAATTAGACTTACAAGACAAGAATTAGATCACATTAATAAATTAGATGTATATACAAGCTGAACTATTAATGTAAACGTTAGAATATGTTTTTTAAACAACTTGAATATATTTAGAAATAGTTACATACACACACTATGCGTAGATAAACTTTGCATCATTAGCAATTTATAATATACGAAGTATTTACGCAAGACATAACAAACGAGTCTGCTCCCCCACTTGTCGGCGTCGCGACGGATCACTCGCGTTTGTTCATAATACTTTATAGTAAACTTAATTATTTTAAGCTAAAATGCAAATCTTTTTTGATCGATGGCGTGCCCAAAATATTCTGTCGCGTGCCATCATTGGCGCGCGTGCCATTGGTTCGCCATCCCTGCTATAGATATTCAACTGAAGCGTCCCGTACACCACCCTTCTTATGAGAACCTAGAAGATGGAGTTGATGCACTTCGACACCTGTTGTAGTACAACCTCTCAATGAAATGTTTTCTGTCCCATTAATGCATCGATGTTTCTGTTCTTTTTCTCTGCTTCTTTGCATCGTAGCTTGAAACTACGGCATTTGCGACCCTGCATTCCTAGGTGATTCTGAGTCATCTCTGTACCTCCTACACACCCTACCAAATGGTCTGTATGGTAGTGAGTCACCCTGTATATATATTTAGTAAACATTAAGTTGATTTAAAATTATAAACGTACATTTGGCATCATATTATCCACATTTTTGATAGATTTATAAAAATTATACAACTTTATACTGTGTAATAAAACATTTCAAATGAGTCACACCACCATTGATGGAATTCTAAACCTATCTCAGGAAATCCCTTATGTGTCTAAACAAAAAAGTAAATAAATACCCCGAAAGCAATTTTTCAATAATTTTTCTCACAGCACAAGTTTCTATATTAGAATATTCTGGAGGCGTAAGTTCTAAATTCTAAAGGTAGTGTATAGTGAAAGAAAGAATGTGTCGTCATTTCCAGACACCAGTTTTAGGTTGCGTCTGCGAAACCAAACGCTCCTGAATAGAAAATACTTAAATACCGCCTCCCTGACAGTCCATTCATCTCCATTACGACCCGTTTTTAAGCTTCCGTCTCGAAATCTAAGGCTGTATCAGAAGTAGAGTCACCAATGATGCTATAATAGAGTCTCTTGAGGGTATCATAAATGTTTTTCAATTCATAACACTTTGATTATAATAACTATGAAGTAAAAACCTGTGGAGATGATAAAGAGAAACATTTTATGCTGGACAATCTTTTGAGTTGCTTGCACACTAATTAGGTCACATTATTATAAGAAAATTTGATTAAAATTTTAGGTTTCAACTGTGTGTGATGTTATATAGACTTTGACTGATTTTTTGTTTATTAACACTCAGTATAAAAAAATCTAATGCTAAATATTTTAAATATTAATTTGTGTCACATTTCAAACAGACAGCATACAAGAATGTAATTTCTAGTACACTACTAAGAATATATATATATATATATATATATATATATATATATATATATTGATCAATGAAAAAAATTTAATTCAAAATTAATTGGTGGTGTAATTAAGAACAGTCATAAATAAATACAACTTTTATAAAACTTCTGTGTGTTCGAGAAATTTTTTTGAACACCGTGTAATATTTATTGAAAAGTTCGTGAGTGAAAAGACAGTATTATTTGTAATATTTTATTTATGAATTAAATAAAAATATTTTGAGTGTTCATCTACTAAATTTTGAATGATTTTTTTAAATATTTTTCTTTGAAAAATCTCTAATATCTAGCGTTGATATGGGTATACCATTTTGTATTTGTTTATTTTTTTTCTTATTTTATAATACCAACTATATGTAAAAGTTATAATTGATAATTTAAGCGATTTTTTTAACAAAAACTTGAACACCAAGTCTAGAGATTGCAATATTATTGCTACGAATTGATTTCTGGCTATATTTCAGTATTCTATCTACATGTGAATTTCTTCACTGTGTGTGGTTTACATTATTAAAAAAAAGTCTTATTTAAACTTAACGTTTTATCGTTTACTATGAAATGTAACTTCTGTAACGAAGTTTATATAATATATAAAAATGTATATGGAAAAATAATATGAAGTTGTAAATATTTTTAAGTAATTTTTAAAGGAGTGTTTTATTGTTTATTGAAACTCTACATTAAACTTTCTTTTACTTGCTTCTTCTAAGCAAATTTTCATTCATTAATTACTATTCTTTTATGATTAATAGATATTTTTTTTAAAATTTGTTTTTTTATGTGTTGTGAAAGGACAAAAAAAATTAAGTTAAATAATTTTGACTTTTATAATACTAATTTATATACGAGGAAAAATAACTTTCCAGACCAATAGAAAAATAAAGCATTAAACTATTTAAAATAAAAACACGTTAAAAATGTATGTTAAAATAATATTGAAGAATTTAAAAATTCATTATATAATTATTTTAACAACTTACGAATACAAATTTCATTATTTTCATTTAATCCAAATTTATTGAAATGTACACTTTTATTTTTAAGTGAATAGCAATAACAAGAATGCATTAATACCCTAGTTTTTTTTGTAAAATTAATTAATTTTCTTTCAAATGACAGTCACTGTGAATTTCAACTTTGCTAGCGCTATCTTTTCGATTCAAAAGAACTTAATTCTATTATTTTTCCTCTTGGGTATATTTTATTATAGCAAATATTTTAAGCATTCATTTTGAAACATAATTCTTTTCTTAAATGATTATTTTTTTAGTTTGGTTCAGCTAATTAAATTGTATAAATTTGACTAAGTTCAGCCAAAAAAATTCAATTTTATTTTTATTCTATTACATTAATCTTTCTTAGCAGCTTCTTTTTCGACTTACAGTTTTTGAGGAATTTTATATCAAGTTTTAGTTTAATTGTTCTGTATTAGGTTTGAATTATATCCCAGGGACATATTTTTCGTTTGTTCTTACACAATTTTATGAATTATGGAGCACATTATAGTTTTTGACAGTAACATAGCAAAGAGAAGAAATCCAAGTGTATCTTACAAATTTAAAGAAAATTTCTTGTATTCTAATGAAAACATTAATGTTTGTTGTACAGAAAAATTTATAAATCCATGTCAATTAGTTTTTTATGAATTAATCGCAAGTGCTGTAAGTAAAATTAAAATTATATAAAAATTTTGCCTTATAACGTTTTTTGTAAAATGATTAAAATGTATTAAGGAGTATTTATATAAAATTTATATATTCTAATAATACAAGATTCGTTTCTGCATGTATTGCTTGTAACAATACGTAGAATCCTAAAAAATACTTCAATCTATTAATTACATCAATTACAGCCTTGTTACAACCCTAAAGTAGTCTTCAAATTTATATAATTTGCTTTAAAAATCATATTTGATGTATATACAGATGGACTCCAATTTAACAAAACCTTATTTAACGAATTTCACGATTTAATGAACTTTTTTCTTTCCCCGTTTAAAATGAAGGTAAATCCCCTCTATTGTACGAATAATAAACCCTGAATTAACAAATTATTTCAACAACTGTAAAAAAAAAAAAATTTCTTAATTAGTAATAAAAAAATTTGGATTTTTTTCTTATTGTCCTTTTTGTCCGGAAAAGAGAAATAATTTTTATTATATGTTTCAAATTTCGATGGGAAGGGTACAGATTATGCGGGCAACCTATCGTGTGATATTTGAATAGGACAGGAAACTCCCTTCTTATTCCCTCTCACGCCACAACTCAAGGGATATTTTAAGATTTTAATGATTATGTTAGTTACTTTTAAAGATGGACTGCCTAGCAGTGCAACTGAATTTCAGGAAATTGTTGATTTTACTGAGCTAATGAATAGCGATTCTGATGCAGACATTGATAATGAAATTCCTATCAAAACTGTTATATTTTCTAATGCTCTGCCTTGTTTGGAAACTGAAAACATACGTCAGGCAACAGGATGTAAATTATGCAGCATTTTTTTCTCTGCATAAAGTTGACAAAAAAACAAAACAACTCTTTCGAGTGAGGAATTAAAAAAAAATTGACCAGCTACAAATATTTTTTGTGCAGATGCTGATTATAGAATTTGCATAATGTAAATTCACAACAGTTTGCCTTTTGTTTGGCCCCGATGAATTCGTTAAATTGGGGTCCGACTGTATTTAAGCTTGATAAATTTATGGAATAAACAATTTTAATAAATTTAATTAAGTTTAAAAATATTTGGGAAATATGTTACCATTCAAGAGCATGATTCAGTCATTTCACAATTATAGAGGCATTTATAGAAACAACAATGTGTGTTAAACAGTGTAGCAGATTAGTAATTTCTCACGTTACCTGGTAATTCTGTGAAATAATTAAGTATGCTATTAATTACTCTTGATCGACGGTAAAAAAAAAAAAAAATAGTTTGAATTGTAGTTAAGGTTTCTTTCCCGGAAAATCATAAGATTCTATACTTTTTCTGTTCCCAGGATTTCCCGGGAATCGCACTTGGCTTCAATTAACTATGAGGTAGCTATTTTTGACTTGACTGTAGATTTCAACCTGTGACATTAATTAAAATCATTAACTGACATTAAAGAAGAGCAAATGATGGCTAATGTAGAGTTTGAAACGGTGACTACAATTGTAGCAGGCTTAAAGCCAGTAAAAATTGGCTTAGAAAAGTTAAAAGTTGCAGTCGAAATGCAACTTTGCTAACTGCAGAAGGTGTATTTTCTTTCATTGGTTGAAAATTGAACGAACAAAATTAAGAATTTGCGAAAAATATGAAATATTCTCTAGTCCAAAGAATTAATGAGATATGCAGCGTTAATTTAATAGAATTAATGCAATGTCTGAACTATGGGAGAAAATACGAAGTTGCTGTTACTGTCAATATTTCGGGATTGTCTAGTAAAAATTGTTTAGTTAGACAAGCCCAAAGGATAAGGAGAAGGCTTTTCTGAGAAGAAGAAGAATCAATATACAACTCTTCGCACTCAGAACAGAGCATGGAGATTTTGAAAAAAACCCTTTGACGTTGAAAGAAAAATTAGAAAAAGCAATTGACTCTAAAACAAAAGTTTTACATTGTTCAACCGTAAAAGTACTAGTTTCAACAAAATCATGAAACAAGAGATGCAGTTGTTAGACTCGACTGAAAATCAAAACCAAACATTATAAAACTATGTGAGGCTTTAAAAACACAATTCCTCCAACGTCAGTTGAAGCCGAGGGAGCATTTTGTGTTGTCGGATCGCTCGTAACAAAGCTTAAAACTAGGCTGCGTGATAAAGCATAAATTGCTTATGCTGAAATCCTATTTTAAAAATGAATAATAAATTTATAATACATATTTTTTGCATTGTTTAGCTCATTATATAAGTAAGTATTCATTTTGGAATATATATGTATCCTTATTTTATATAATTATTATTGATTTTCTTAAGAATAATTTATTTTTAAATTTTGATGTATTCCCGGGAATCCTGGGAAGGACAATTACATTCCAGCGATTTCCCGGACATTCCGGGAATGGAAAAACCAAGGAAATAAGAAACCGTAATTGGAACAAGTTTGTTGCCTTAAATAGTTGATGTATGTTACAAAAATACATATCACTCCACAGATAGATCAATTGTAATAAATAATTAAAAGCACACAAGTTGAATATATATATATAACACAAAACTATTGCTAGATTAGTAAGACGGTAAAAAATATAACAGAATTTTGCACATGTACATTGATAGTTATATTGAAATTTTTTCAACTTATAATTATTTAAGTTATTAGGCTACTTAGTCTTGATGGCAAAGACATTTACGCCGTTTAAAAATAGTGCAAAATTTTTTTCAAAAGCGAAATAAAAGGTTGTATTTGATACTTAAGCGATTAATAATCATTATTCTGTGGAATTATTAGTTAAATCGTAGAATTTAATAATTTTATGCACTTTGTGCAAAGGTAATTTATGAAATACTTAATAATTTCACGAAGTTACGGATTTTAATGGTAGCATGTGTATTTAAATTTAATGAATGTATACAATTAAATCAGTTTAGTTACAGTTGACGCATAAGTACGTAGAATTATTGTGAATTATATTTGGGCATCCTATTCAGAATAATTTTAAAAAGCTGTCGCTAAAGTGCTTTTTTTAATGAAAACGTTACTCTTTTGTTTCTATAACAGATACAAACTTTCAAAGAATAACAAGAATGTACTTCCGAGTATTTATTTTTGAAAGCTTTGATAGAAAAAAATGTTAGAGGAAAAGTTGTTTGGATGTTTAATCGTTTTACTCTGGAAAACCATTAGTCATTAAAAGTCACCCACATCTTCCCAAGAAATTATCATTCAAGACGACTCACGACTTATTCTGTTGCCACTACGGAAGGAAAAAAAGCCACAACTATTAAAATACCAAAAATAAGAGAAGGTGGAAGAGAATTTATTCGTGACACAAGAAAATTAAAAAAAAAATGGAAAAAAGAAGGGAAGGGGGGGGGATTGAAAAACCTCGTTCTTTTATTCGGCATGAAAAATATTCTCCAGACATTGACAAATTGCACCAAGTTAAGTTTAGTTGTATTACTACTCCTGCCAGTTTTTACGAAGAGTAAAGATTATGACAGCTGTTTTCTTTCAAATAAGGACCGAGAGTAATAAATAATAAATGCCTTTGACATTATATATTTTCCCTCGTGGTCTTATGGAGGCGGTTGCAGTCATTTGCGGCCAATCTGCGAATTTTAATAGGTGAAGGGTTACTTAGATATTATTATAAGGGACAGATTTAATTGATTATTCTATGAATGAGAGATATTATTTTTAATACCCGCTATGAGTCGAGCGAATTAATCATTTAGCAACGTGCAAAGAATGAAAAAATTCAGTTTAGTAGTCTTGGAATAATTTTCACACAGCAGTCATTTATAATTCTAATTGGTGAACAAGAAATACTGTCATATTTCATATTTAATTCGCTAGATTAATTCCACCTCACGATATACAAAACTGAAACAGAATAAAGTTTAAACGAAATTAAAAATGTGAATTTAAGAAATATAACAAATATAATCTGATTATCTTATGAGATTAAAAGGTCTTAAAATTATCTTATATAAATTTCTCATCATCAGTATATCACAGACTAATGAAACCTTTAAATTAGATTGCAAATTGCATTTTTAGAACAGTGGAAAAAAAGCAGAGGTCGCAATGATAGCTAACGCCCTCTATTAATTTAAATAATCATTATATTTTTCTTTCCTTACATTGTTCTATTTCCAGTTACTTAAAATGTAATGGATTTTTTTGTACTATCTGCTAGAATAAATATATAAATACTTTCTTCATTTTTTATAACAGATGATAGAATAAAATATTTTTTTATTCTATCTTTTATTCTATCTTCAACATTTTTTTTACTAAGTTTAAAAAAATGTTGGCAGCGTTAAGAAAACGAGTTCATTGAACTTGCATTAACAAGAATTTTATTCGTTTGAAGTATGTTTTTTTCTGAATAAAAAAAATGAAAATAAATAAGACTTTAAAAAAATATTGTTTTCACTAACTCTGTAAGAAACTAGCGACAATGTTATTCTAAAGTCAGATGCTTTCAATCAAAGATTTCATACATATATGTATGAAGTACTTTGCACTTAGCTGACTTCTACGAGACATTTTTTTATTTTTTATATCCCTGGAGGGAGAAAACGAATTTTTCCCACTCCTTTATACAATCTTTTTTAATTTTTTGCTTTCGAATCTCTATTTCTTTTTATTTTCACTGAATGATTCTTCGTTACATTAGATTTAAAATGTTAAATGAACATCGTCTATCTGTGAAAATAAAATTAGTTTTCATTTTTTTGAAACGTCAAAAAAAGTTGCTAATAGGTTTTATTTCCGCTATTTCTGCAGTTTCATGTAGAAAAAATATTTACTTCATTATATTTTTTCTTTTCTGAAACTTCTTGTGAAGTCTTGGAAATTTAACCATATGCGTAAAGTGCCTACCGCAATATATATCGAAATTGAATTCCATGTTTAATAGACATAGACGAAATTATGTCATGATAGAAAAAAATTGGCAGATGTTTTCAAAAAAGTAAACTTCTACTTCTACTACTTCTTTTCGACAACAATTGAAAATTGTAAAATGGTTATTATATTCTTCATATGGAATTAAACTAAAAATAGAAAGCATATTTCTTAAAATAATAAAGAAATAAAAATCTTGTTCTTAACATTGTGCCAGACTGGGGGCAACCCAAATGATCTTGCGAGCTACTTCGGAAAAACATTACAATCTCGTGGGTCGTACATAAAAATATATATCTTTATATTAGATTTGGACCCATTATAAATATTTATTGAAGTGTAAATGTAAAACCGAATGAACTATCATTATTGTTTTCCTTATTATTCATGTATACAGACATAGATTATACTAGTATAATAATTACAATACAATAATCATATAATGTTTAATTAATGAGATATATTTGTTTCTCAATTCTCCCACTTAGTTTTTGTGCGTTGACCACAACTCGTTTATTTGTTGCACATCGTAATTGATATTACAAGTTTAAACGCGATTAATATTCTGATAAATTTCGTTTTCAAAAAAAAGAAAGAAAACGATTTTCAGGTGTAGGTTGAAAAAAAAGTTACAGGAATTAAGCGTGATGCTCTGCAATGCAGTACTACCCTCTTCTAAGTATCCAAACAAAAAAAAACAGAAGCAAAGTGATAAAATAGAAACATTTATGGGATTTATACGTTACAAAACACTATTCTAAAAGCCAAAAATATTGCACAAAATAATCGTATTTTGTAAAGTTGTAAAAAATCTCGCGAATCGCAAAATTATTCATGCGGCCCACGCGCTTCAGGTCAGCCACCCCAGTGTTCAGCAAATGTCAAAAAAGTATATGATTATAATTCAGTGCACTTAAAAGAGTTTATAAGCTGTGTTTGTGAAATTCATTTTTGATTGTATTACTTTCAACATTTGCTACCATAATGGTAGCATTGTAGCGAATTTTTCAACAAAAAATTGTTGATGATCAAACATTTTTAAATAAAAATATTACAATATGAAATATTTTTTCCCCTTAAACAATTTTTCGTTTATTTTACTTATTTCTGGAAGTCCCTTGGGATACTTGTGATACACGGAAATTATTTTGTCTTCTATAAAAAAGATATAAAAAGAATTTGTATGTGAGAACTTTTCTGATTTATTATGAGCAAGAGAATCCAGGTGTTTGGATAAACTATGTTTTGTTTTCGACATTTTCGCATGCGGGCCTCTGGAAGTCCTTTTTTTCGTGCCCATTCATCGGTGGACTTGTTTATTTCATTCATATTCTCAAAAGGCAATGCTTAAATAATTATGCAATCTTATTTATTTATAAAGAAAGATAGATGATTTATATGTCAATTAGTCTAATTATTTAAAAATATTTATGTGTAAATTACTTATTTATATCATATTTATATACTATATATGTTTATATGGTACTTACGTACTATCGTAACATTGACAACGTTCAAGATAACTCACCAAGTTGACAACTCTAATTTCCCATGTGTAGTACGCTCTGAATTAGCAATCATGTGCTTCCTTTCCTATAATGTCGTCACTATTGTTGCGATAATATCTAAGTACCGTTTATATAACTTACATAACGCAGTATATTATGTAAGGCTAAAACTTAGGGGAAACTTATACCCTTAGAACCGTTTACTTTCCTCAAAATTCTCTAGGAGAGGGTTCGTACTTTTTTTCACAATTAATGCTTTTTATTTTCTCTTAATCTCTTAGTTGCCATAGTTAATATAAACCAAAATATTAGCAACTTTCTCGCCAATTAGTTTCATTAAAATTTCGGATTTTAATTCTTTTGACACATTTTTGTCTTTAATGCTCTTTCAACTAAATAAAAAAAATTTAAAAAATTGATCACATTTCGTTTTTTTTATCTACGATCTCCTACATAAGAATAATCTTTTTTCCCAATTGTTTTCGCTTGTGCTCTTCTTCACCTGTGTACTTATTGGAGTTGAGTGGAAGTGGGCAGCATGATAGTAATATTTAAATAAAGAAAATAAAACTCTAAACGGGAAAAGTGCGCATGAGAAATTTTTACTTGAAAAAACATGCCCTTAACTGTTTTCAATTCAAAAGGAAGCTAGCGATACCGACTCAAGCACAATTGAAGTTTGAGCGTAATGCACCCGAACCTGACGCTTGATTTAAATTCACTCTTCAACGAAACGAGTCTCAGGAAGTTATCACTTCAATGATAATAATGCTCGAATCCCTCTTTCAATATTTTTTTTTATTTCTAATGGGCTGCGGATTGGAGTTTTTCCACTGCAGACATTCCCCAGATCTCTTTCTAGCGTGGTATACTATAGGTGGATATCAATCGCCTCAGGTAATTTTGACGTCCAGTTTCCCACCTTTGAGCTCTGAGGATGCAAACCTTTACTAGGATTTAATTTTGCCGAGAGCACCTAAGCCAAACAAACTCTCTATGGATCTTTTACATGCCGTATAATCATAAAATAGCTGTCGATTTTCTGCATCATGAAAATCCACCGATTTGGGCCGGGGTCGACAGCGACAAACCAACCACGCCACCCAGCAGACACCTCAACAAACTAAATAAATTTAATTAATGAATTTACAACATAGCTAATGGATTAATCAATGGTACTAAAATTTTGTGAAATTCTTAATAAGATTAATTGTAACATTTTTAAATATAATCACAGCGCCATTTTTTAAATCAAAATCAAAGATATGTTTCCTCTGAATTTCGTTGTCTTATGCCTTTTTTGACATTTTCGAAGGTCCAATTAGCGCATCAATTTTTGTAAAGAAGATCGCCAAATTCACAATTACATAATTTTTGAAAACTTACTATACTTTTTGATGCGATTCCACGGTAGAAAGTGTTAATTTCAACTGTTTGGTGGTTTTTAGTTTATTTACTATTACATCGCCTTTGTGCTCTGTACCGTACTATTGTTAATGACTTGGCACAGACGTTCTACGAATCGATCACTGAGATATTTCCGTGGCCACAAAGTGTCATCTTCAGCCAGATGCATCTTAACTGGTGAAATCAAAAGAGAAAGAGAGAGAGAGCGAGAAAAAACTCAGGTCCTGACAAAATGGTGTTCGTCTTGAAGATGTGATGGATGGAGAAGGCATTCCTCGTCAGGAGTTGACAGTCAGCAGCGTCAGCATTCGCATCTTTCGAACGGGGTTGACACTTTCATCTGTGGAAAGAAAAGTAACCACTGGCGTAAAAGTTTCCAGGGCGGTACACCCTTCTTTCCTTACTGAGGATAGATCAATTTACTGAAAAGGTAGAAAACAGTTTTACTGGAAAAGAAAAATATTCGAGTGAAGCAGCACAAACAGTATTCCAACAAAAATTAAAACAATAATTCAACAAAAGACTGATTTTCACATAATATTAATGAACAGAAACTAAATTTGGCATATTTTGTCAAATTAAAAATTGCGTTGATTGGAAAGGCTGTGTTCACTTCAATGCTGTATACATAAATTTATTTTTACATCATAAAACCGATCGTATTTTAAGTAAAAATATTACCAGTTCTTGATGCGCTTACCATCTGCCATGCATGTGAGTTTTTGGAAATAAAAAGTAAAATATAGATGGACGCTGCAAGTAAGCAAAGAGTATACTTTGTTTGGCTAGAAGAGTCAGAGTTACGTAATGTTCTAATCAGTTATGTAATATTCTTTGTGCTGTGTAAATGTCTTCTATGTGTGTCGTCAAATAAAGCAACTGGACTGGATTATTGAAATAAGATAAAAATATCATGGGATATAATCGTCCTAACTGACCATGGAAATAAGAATTTCGAAATACAACATGAGTAAGCATTCACTAACGTCACACTCTAAAGGTGCATTCACACCAAGGCTGTCAGCGTCGAGCATTAAACGTCTAGCCAATCAAAGACTTCATTTCGCTCGAGACGAAGTCTCTGATTGGCTAGACCAGGCATTCCCAACCAGCGGCCCATTTGGAGACGACTTTTTGCGGCCCAATTGAAGTTTCTGTCTATATTATTTTAGACATTTGCGTTATAGACGGTTAAATCGAAAATATAGTGTTTTAACCATCCCCACCTCTCCCCGTGTAGTTCTTACCGAAATAATTTTTTCCCTTCATTTGATTTCCAAGCAATTGTAATAACAGGTGTTGATGGATGAAGGAAAGTAGATGAGCTTGGGTGTGTTATTCCTCTTTCAACGAGAACTTCGTTGAGAGTGAGTAGTGTATTAAGTTTTATTTGTCAGAGAAATAATTTATGTCTATATTTTTAAGTTCAGATTAGTAGTCTTTTTCTTGTTTTATTTGGCAATGAAAGAATCCGATGATGGATTTAATGAGTTGCCTCAGAACTTTAAGACCAGCTAGTAGAAATGTAAGATAATTACGGCAGCAGAATAAAAATGTTTAATATTTTAAACTTCTGAAATTATGTAACTTTTTTCATTTTATGATATATTTTAATCACGGTGCAATAATTAATATCATACAATAAGAAACTAAACAATTGGCTATCGGGCAGAAAAAAAACTTTTCTCGTCAGTGTAATAATTACAATGCTGCTCTTTGCTTAATTCCCTTTTTGCATTTGAAATAAAAATTTTGAAAATCTAAATCAATTTTATGCAAACATACTGTAATACAAGTATAAAATGTGAAGATGTTACTCACATAGTTGTTATCTTACGTAACCTCAGATGGCGCATAAATCTACTGTAGATAAGAACCTTGTATGTTAAGAGATATTCTTCCGCCAACAAGTGCAATCGGTCGACTTTCAACTTTGTTGTGATCGTGATCCAGTAAAAGGTAAACTTGCTGTTTTTGATCATATCAATAACTATTGAATAAATTTGTATTATATATTTATCTCAAGTAAAATACAAAAAAGTGTCACATTAATTGTAAGGTAAAATATTTTGAATGTTGTACAATAGTAAAATATTTTGAATAATTTGTTTTATTTTGATATGTGCGGCCCACCTCAGTTTAGTAAATTTTTACTTGGCCCACCAACCGATTTGGGTTGGGCACCCCTGGGCTAGACGCTCAACGCTGGCTGCCTTGGTGTGAATGCGGCTTAATGCATCATGAGTTCGAGCTTTTGTACCACTGAAGATCTACCTTGTGTGAAGGGGCTGATTCATTTGAATCTACCGAGGCTCTAAGTCCTCCCTTTGGCACGGTGAGGAAGTTCGGAAATGGGCTTTTCGCTCTGGTGTCATCCTCGTCACTTGATAATGATTAAAGATTACGAAGCTCATCACTTAAGGCTCTCGTCTTGCTTTGTAGTTGGACGTTAATAAAACATTTTACCACGAAAGTGCTTCTTAGTGTTTGACGATAATAAGTGCATTCTGTTCTCTGATCATTTACACCAAGCCAAAGTGCGCAACTAGTTTGATATCACGGGTGCCAAGGTGTTGTTTATGTTCGCCAAGGTAGGCGATAACATTACAATATGGTTACCTTGATATTTTTGCAGTTTTTGGAATATATTGCAAGTTTCCAGTACTTTTTAATTTATATTCTTTATTAATATTAATATATATTATGTAATTATTTTATTAATAATATAATATAAAAATACAAATTATTATTATATGTAATAATCATATAATATTTGTTATTTATAATTTTTTTATTACATTTATTTATAAATATTATTACACATATTATGTTATTTATTTATAATTATATATTACTATGTTCTTTATTTATAATTATTATTTTGTTATTCATTTGTAATTATTATTATGTTGTTTATTTATAATTATTATTTTGTTATTCATTTGTAATTATTATTATGTTCTTTATTTATAATTATTATTTTGTTATTCGTTTGTAATTATTATTATGTTATTTATTTATAATTATTACGTTACATGAGTATTCATGTGAATAATTTTTATATTACAACTTGCGGTCCCGACAGACGTTATCCTGTACACACGTTTTAAATCCGAAAATTACAAACTTTTTTGAATAAGTTGTAACGATCTGGACCGTTTTGATGAAATATTTTTGAAAATAAAGTTATTTCAATACCTGACATCATCACATGTACAATTACCACAATTCGACGCATCGATTGCGTGTGAGTATGTATTTACTATGAACTAAGTTGAATATAGAAGCTATTCTGAATAGAAACTTAAATTTGTTTTGACTAATGGGTAAAAAAGGTATAAAACTCGAGCTATTTTCATAACAGGTATATTTTTTAATGCACAAAAAATAAATTTATCGTAATGCCATTGAATGTACAGTGTTTTTGGTCAATCCTCGAGGGTATAAACAAACAAATGCGATGGTTTGGCAAATCTCGGACATGCAACGTATAATTGGCCGTGCGAAAAGCAAGAGCTTTCTAAATCTAAGCCACAAATTATCATTGTTTGATCTTGTGACTTATTAATGGTCATAGCAAATGCCAAGCGAATTGGAAATTGCAAACATTTGAATAGGTAGGTGAGTCTGAAAGAATTATTGGGATCTGTGGTAGAAGTATACAACTTTACCTTGAAGTCTGCCGCTCAAAATAGTGGCCTCAAGAATATTGCCCATGATTTTTTTATGTACAATCGCGCGCCCTTACATAATTTTGGCGCATTTTTAAGTAATTGCGATATCGGACTGAATTGTGAATCTAAATCATTCTCGAATCCACTTGAACCCACACAAAAAATATCATCCAAATCGGTCCAGCCGTTTAGGAGGAGTTCAGTCACATACACACTCACCGAAGAATTATATATATAAAGATATATGCCGTATCGTGGCGAAATGAATAATATTTCCGATACTGTAATTATTTTCGTCTGATTTTGATAGAAAAATTAGATTGCAATTTTAAAAATGGCGAAAATATCGGAAAATTCTCCCCTCTTCCTTTTTTCTTTTTTTTCTTGCCGCGCATTAGCAGAATAAACAGCATACAGCAGTAAAAAATTATGCGTTTTAAGGTTTTTAATTATTATCTTTTTAACTAATTACGACATTGGACTGAATTATGAATCTAAGTCATTCTCGAATCCCCTTGAACCTATACAAAAATGTCATCAAAATCGGTCGAGCCATTCAGGAGGATTTACATACACACGCACAGAAGAATTGCATATATAAAGATTATTTGAAAAGATATTTATTAAAAACGCTAAAAAGCATGATTCCTCAGCATTTTGGTAACAATAAGGACCCGGTTTGGCCAGTTTGGCTGAAAATCGATTTTCGACGCCAACTTACGTCATTTTTATAACAATAACGTTGTTACAACAATGCAGGTGAATATTGAGTTGAATGTTTTTAATGTTTTTAATTAATATCTTTTTGACTAATTGCTATATCGGACCGAATTGTGAATCTAAACCATTCTCGAATCCACTTGAACCCACACAAAAAATTTCATCAAAATCGGTCCAGCCGTTTAGGAGGAGCTTAGTCACATACACACGCACAGAAGATTTTTACATACAAAGATATGATGATTTCATTCTTTTTTATAACTACTATTAAATTATGTTATATGATTATTATTATACAAAATAATTAATATTAAATTATACTACATGAATATTATATATGATTACTGTTAAAGTACATTATAAGATTCATATTATATACTGCATAATATTATTATTACATTATTACATTATATTGTTATTATATTAGTACTTTTTATTATATTATATTGTTATATATTATTTATTCATTGGTCTTGGTTATTCTCAATCTCTTCCTATATTCTACTTCTGAAATATACTTCAATGTATTGCAAAACAATTTAAAAAATTATCTTCCTGAAGATTTGATACCGCTAGGCCGCCATCTTGGATTCTATTGCGGTGACAACAAGAGCTGCTTGGCGTGATTCCTTCGTGCCAAACAGAGCTTGGCGTCATGCTCCATGATATCAAACTAGCACCCAAAGTGCGAATTTTGAGGCACGACAGGTTTATATCCTTATTCCTTTAGACAATTTTTAGTGGCATCAGTACTTGAACCCAAGATTCGAGAATGTAGACCATAAATTCACTATGTGTTATGCAAACTGATATACACTCAGGAACATTGAAAAAAAACGACCCAAGAAGAAAGCATCGGATTGAAATGAAATTTAATACACATAATGACACAGATGAGAGATTCACTTGATCTCAAAAACAAGACAAGCGAATACAGGGCACACAAAGACACAAATAATAAGCAACTTCAATAGCACGAACTCAAGCTGCAATACATGCTACCGCACGGTCCGGTATTGAGTTGATTAGACAACTTATGTTGTCCTGAGGCAGATGGGCCCACAAATCTTGAACAGCCAACTCTAAATCATGTAAGAGTGACATGATGGCATCTGCCATTTTAGCTGATCCCACACGTGCTCTACAGGGAACAAATCGTGGGAGAGGGCCGGCCATGGAAAAGTCTGAAAATGACGTAGGACGTCTTGAGCAACTATTGCTGTATGCGGACGAGCATTATCTTGCTGGAAAATTGCCCCTGGGAGACCATTTAGGAAAGGTCCTACTTGGGGTCGAAGAATATCATCAACGTAACGTTGACCCGTTAACCTTCCACGCATCATAATTAAAGTGGACCGGCTATCATAGGCTATGACCCCCCTAGACCAGTGCTTCTCAAACTGTGGGGCGCGCCCCCCTGGGGGGGGCGCGATGACCTTACAAGGGGGGCGCGAGCATATCGAAAATAAAAGATTTAAAAATAATTAGTTTACTGGAATGAATTAAAACAAAATACTTTCAGACATAATAAAAAATGCACTTTTACTCTGATATAATTTATAGGCGATATTAAGCCATCAAAAATAAAAACTTCTTCAATACCTAAGTAGCTATCTTTGATCCTATAACCAAATAAAAAACTTTTATTTGATTTGCTATCATCCCGTGATGAGAGATTTTTTATTACACTTTTTTTAACCTAACATACTACTCTTTCAGAGAAAAAACAGATCCCGGACCCAGAATCGAAAAACTTTAGGAACATAAAAAATTCATCACTGTCATTATTTTTGAAATACTGCACATTATAGCTGTAATCTGTTTGACCTTCTAAATTATTGGTACAGTTAGTTATGACCCCTCTCTTGTGTGTTCTCTGTTGCGCTTTTTTTCATGCAAAAGAGTTTTATGATATTTGGAAAACCACGGAGAGAGCACACACACACACAAGCACATGAAGGATTACTTGGCCAAGACATATTTTTATAAATATTCTCAATGTATAAAGCATAACGAAAAACGTTTCACACACAATTTTTTTAGCAGTAACATACATATTATCTTAATGAATATATTTTTAACCGGAAGTGGTCGCGCGGGACACATAGATTACGAAATCGTTAATTCTGGCAAAACTGTTTATTTAGTACCAAAGAAAAATTGAAAAAGTCCTTGAAAGTAGGTAAGTAAACTTTCTCTTAGTTAAATTATTCACTGGAATCTCATGATTTGTATCGTGTACAATAAAATAATTATAAAAAAGGGATTGGGGTGACTCAATAACCGTATCGAGTACGCGCCTGCTCCCGGGTTAAAACATGTTAAAGTTTTTCGCTTTAAATATTAAAAATAATACAATTATTCTTCATCGATATTTTATATTATTGATCATTATTTAACATCAGTGGTGCACACAAGGGGGTCAGAACCTTCCCCCCAAAGCCCTTGATTTTTTCCGATTGAATATAATTCTAAGTTTATAGTACGCAAAATTTAGTTAAGTATTTGTTATTAATGATTAATTTTATTAATTAATGCTAATTATTTATTCAAGAATTAGTTTTTTACTGTGTTTTGTTCCCGAAAATCGACAAAATCAAAAGGAACCTGATACAAGATTGGTGAACTTTCGACCCCGGATCCCCCTTGAAAAATTCCTGCATGCGCTACTGTTTTTAACATCAATTATAAATGCTAATTCTGTGAGGCTTAAAATTACAAAATTAAAACTAATTATAATTTGAGCAACGATTTTAAAAATCATTTTACGTTTTTGTAAACATTGTCGAGCACTTGGCTTGCTCCTTACAATTCAGCTATTATATCAATAATGTTTTATTTTCTTATAAATGAACTCGTGCAAAGAGCGGGCACTTCAGCCGGTATACTTTTAATGTATCAGTGCTGCACAGAGTATTTTATAACTAATTAATTAATACTAAATTAAGAACAATTTTAATAAGTATTAATGACATCCATGAGCTTGTCTTGGAAAGCAAAGTTTTATAAGGAATGCTTATTATTAGAAATTGACCCTCTGAGTTCTTTTTCTATATTTAGCAGATATCTATTTTGTCTTCTAAGCAGCTACCGCATTTTGCAGTATGTTCAATTTAAAAATTAGAGAAAGAAAAAAAAAAATAACATAATAATTATCCTATTGTTTTATTTATTTATTTATTTTTGCTTAAAAAGTAGTATACAAAATTTAATACTTATGTTAATAATTTGTATGGTTCATAATTAAGATCGCCTATTGTAACTTTAGCGTCAAAGTGCATTATTATTGCATTCAGTACATTATAAATGTATAAGGGGGCGCGAAAAAATTGTGATCGAAAAGGGGGCGCCAGTGAAAGTTTGAGAAGCACTGCCCTAGACCATTACACCAGCTATGCGGGCAGTGTGTGACGTAGAACAGTGTGGGGGGAATTATACCGCTTACCAGGGTGCCTCCACACCCGTACACGGTTATCACCTGTCCCCAAAACAAACCGGGATTCATCACTAAACACAACCTTTTGCCAATCCGTAATATTCCACATTGATCTGGCTTGGCACCACTGTAGACGCAGTTGCCGATGTTCCGGTGTTAAAGGGAGTGCACGGAAAGAGCGCTTGGATTTAAGATTTGCTTCTGCAAGGTGTCTGGAAATTGTTTGTGGAACAATTGCTACGCCTACGTCAGCTCGTATCGTTGAACGAGTCACTGTGCGATCCACAAGTGCTTGCCGCACGATCCTTCGATCCTCTCTCCTCGTGGTCTTCCTGGCCGCTCCAGACCCGATTTTCCGCGCGTGGGTATCTTCTTGTGTCCACTGCTCCCAACAATTTCTAACGGCACACTCTAAACGATCCACCTGGCCAGCAAGACGGCGCGTCGGCCAGCCAGCAGTTTTCATCCCGATGATCAGGTCTCTCTCAAACTCGCTTAACTGTGAGAAATGTCTTCTAGCACGTTTACCTGGCATGTTTCGCTTACCAAAGTCTTCCTAAAATCGGCGGGTAATCGTCACGTTTATTAATCTTTGAATTTGTGCTGGCTTATATAGCACCCTCTTCCTGATTGCAGCGCCACCTCTGCGTGTATGAGCATGCGTATTGGCACAAAACTTGGATCATTTGCATATCCCATTACGCTGTACTTATTTGCAAAGTTTCACGATTGTACTTAGCTTCCTTCTTGGGTCGCTATTTTCAATGTTCCTGAGAGTATGTTCAAATTTCATCGCTAAACTCTTTTATTAAATGTTTGTGGACAGTTTTTTAACAATTTTCATAGTCTGAGCGTTACCGCTCTCATGTTCTCTTACTTAAATGCCGATTGTCAAAAATAAGCCGAGAAGAAATAGATAAATTCAAGAATAAACATTTATTGCTTGAATGTTTATTCTTACTCCTTTCCTTTACAACTATATCCATGCTATTTGTACTTGAAATAATCTACAAAATGTCCATTAAAAACCAATGATGCTAAGCAAGCTTGTGGTAGGGGCAGTTAACATCTGTAGAGAGCACCGGGTGACCGACGATTAGCCAAACTAAAAGCATACAAAGGGGGCATAAACTATAGATTTACCCGATGATAGACTTTCTGTAACTAGCCCCCCTGGACGTTGTTGAGATCATTACGTGTATTCTATTGCAACGCTTCAAGAGTTCATGAATGGTTCTGTGGCAAGCTTTATCCTTCGAGATGCTTCACATCTAAAAATGATAACTGGATAGATCAGGCAACTGTGGGAGCTATAAATACTTTGAGATAATCTTGTTAGGCGTGAAAATTGAGTTCATTGCTGAACTCTCTCCTCTGAATTCTTTTCACTACTTCAAGTCGTGTCCTCAGACTTCTCTTTCCATTGTTCAATGTCAATCTACATCTCAGTTCTCTGTGAATGCGAAAGGTTATTCATTATTGCTACGTCGAATACTCTAACACTTTTAGGTTTCTCCTCTTCTATTTCAATTCGGTTTATCTTGGGCTAACCACAGTAAACATTCCGTAGATAATTTCAAAAAGCTGGCAGTTGAAATTATTGGATTTAGAGGTCCTAGAGCCACCCATCTGGTATAGTGGTTAGTGATACTGACTGCTGTGCCGTAGGGCCTGGGTTGGAATCCCGGAGAAGGCATGGATGTTTGTAAATGTATAGTGCCTTCGCGGCATGCGGGTACTCTAAATAGCCGTCGAACCGCAAGTCTTCTCGTGAGGTTGAGGAAAGAGGAAGAGAGGTGGGAAGCCCCTGAGCATTCCCAGGGTATTCTCCCTGTAAATTGGAGCAGAACCAAGCAAAATCGTATTGTCACCTGCATGGTGCTCAAAGATGAGGATAACGATAGGCGTAAAAATCTAGTCTTTCACCGCAATGAATTTCGTGAACTTGATCTGATGTTACTCTCGATCAGGCGGCATAACAACAACAGATGTACTATAATCAAAAAAGAAATATAAAGAGAAAGAAGTTTTGGTGGAGTAGAACTTTAACTTTGGAAGCCATTGTTCTCGACCAGAGAATTATAATAACCAATTCTTTTGTTTTAAAAACATGTAGTCAAAATCCTTCCGGTAATGAAATAAATCATTGTTTGTTTTATTATTAAGTAATAAATACAAAGTAATCATTTTTCTTAACATTTTAAGCTTCACGGCTCGAATCCAAAAAAATCGAATCTTTATATCTTTAGAAAGGGCATAGAATAGCATCTGACCAAAAAGTTATCACAGGACATGATGACTGAATTCAATACCAGCTGAAGTATCCACTCTTCATCTGCTGTTGTTGCCAAATGGTGATGTACATCGCCAGAAAACGCCATTTAGTTCTTCTAATGTGACAATAATTCAACAAATCCTATTGATACACAGGGACAGGCTAAATCCTGTTGCAATTGAACTGACTTCAACTTCAGGGTGAGTAATGATGCTTTTTCTTTCCTTTCTTCCGTCAGCACGTTGGGGTGGACGGCGGCGTTTTTCATCGATTCCAATCAGGGTGTCATCGTCGGCCCTCATCAATCGACCTTCCTTTTCATTTTACCGCTCCGCACACGATCCTCCCTTAATTGTCTCGAGACACTTCCGATTAATTCCCAGACCCCCAGACAGTGTTTTCGCAATATAATGAAATGGCAGTATGTCTTTCAGCTCAGTAATGATTGCTCAGAAGTTTTGCTTCCATACCTTGTTTTTAAATAACCACATATTGTAATTAGTTTTTGTTTAAATATCCTTTTTTAAGAAATGTTATTTTAAAGTAATGTCAATAACCATTTATATGTGAATCAAGCTCCAGGATCCACATATAACTAAGAAAGTTGTATCATACTGACCTCAAGATTTCCGTACATTAAAGAAAAGAGGAAAATGCATTATAAAAAAGCTATTAAATATGTATGACTTAGTTCATTAAATTTCCCCCTTGAGTTATATTTGCAGTATTCAAAGGAAAGAATATTTTTGTTCCTAGTTTTAAACTGACCGAATACTGCCTTGTAGATGCTACGTGTTAAGAAGGCAAATGAGTCTTAATTCCTCGTGTGGTAAGATGTTGATGTTTGCGGAGCGAAAATCAGCTCAAATGACTTCCTCATCTAAGCATCAAATTGGCACAAAAAATTATTGAGACTACACCAAACATTCCTTAACCCTTTCGTGGGCCAATTATTTCTTTTTTGAACTTCTCGCAGTTTCTTATGATTTATTCACAATTAAACAATATCATTTAAGGAAACACACCTTATTTTGCCGAGATTATGTTTACATTTAAATTTTCTAAGGAAACATTCACCGTCATAAAGAAAATAAATTAAATTTAATGCTACTTAGTTGCCATGAAAAGATGAGAAGCCTCTTGCAATGCACAAGGGGACATCACATTCTGCAATGCATTCATATTCATGCTACGGGTCCTCTTTTCTAGTCCATTTCTGCTACATTTCCTACATCGTCTATAGCTGGAAAATATATTTAAAATATGATTTCTCACACTTGCTAAGCGCACATTATGCAAAACTACACATTTCTTTGCTTTGAAGTTTGCAGGATGTTCTTTCCTTTTTCTTGAGGAATATCCGTCTGTTAGCGGAGGAGCTAATGCTATACGGAATATTAGCTGGTCTAAACCTCTGTTCCTTTTGTTCACTTGCCACATATGAAACTATTTACGGTCTTAATCTTGAGTTATCTTTTATTGAACTAAGAAAATAAAAGGTACGATTCCACCATTTTACAGATCTGCTTCTTATCTTTTTCTTCTTTGCTTTGATAGAAGTGATAAACCCCTCCCATGACACGGTTATATACAGCAACAACTTTTAGACAAGGCATTTCTTCTTTAGTACAGTCTCTTTTTTCGTCCGATTTACAGATGCCATAATCACTGGATTATTTGTGGTAGAGCACAACTGAAGCGGGAATAAGTCTTTCCATCGTCATAATAGCAAGGCCAATGTATTTTAATGGGGTTGGCTCTTCCCTCGGGTGCATTTTGTAAGATCATATAGATGGCAAGTAATTCTCCCAAAGCCCACGAAAGGGTTAATTTATTAGTAATCAAGTGCATCCTGCATAAACAACTGTTACAAATATATGTTTGTGATGCAAGACGTAGGTATTGAGTGACGAGAAGAAGGATCGAAAATAGGAAAAGACCGGTAAGACAACCTGAGTGCACTTCTCCCATGTTAACTGAAGGCAGTACATTCCATTAGAGAACGATGGAATTATCCATGTACTTGCCTAACGAACGCAAGACCCTGAAGGATTTCAAAATGAAGAATTCGTCGTGAAGGGTCTTTGTGTAGTTTTTATGCGATACTGATTAGGAAAAATTGAATGCATTGACTATTTTGCTCTCATGGAAATTTTCATGTGATTTTATGGGGGAGGGCTATGAAGAAAAATGAAAACATTTTTATATCACTTAATCTTAAATCGAAATATTTAGGTTATCGTTAAAAACTTGTTTCATTGGTTCGCGGTGAGATTAATTTGAAATAAATTAGACTTAACTTTATTCTTTATTATTACAGTGGAACATTTTTACGCGTTTCAAAATCTTTTCTCATAAAGTTATCTGTTGTTATATAGGAATGAGCTAAATATTTCAAATGACATTGTTTGCACCATTTCCTTACCTTATAAGGTTCGACATAAACTGATTAACATCCCGCCATTTTATTATCTACAACTTAAATTCATTTTATTAAAAAACACCTTATACCTCTTCATTATAATCATTGATTTGTAACATTCTATCCGAGCAGTCAAACTTTCATGCTGAGTTGTAATAAAACCTCCAAATAAGTAAAGTGGGCAATTACAGTCACGAAGTGTCATCTTCGTCAATTTTTGCGTATTTCTTAAGGCGTGGTCTTTCCCCACATTTTGAAGAGTAAGACACGTGTATTGAGACGTAAAAGTGAAATGTAAAACTGCGGATCTAGTAGTTAACGCCATGTGTTGAATTAGAATTTCTGCAAGACATGAAATATTCGGGTGTTCCCGGCTCAGATTTGGCAGGGTATGTATTAGGTTAAGGTATACGACTACGTTGGGAACAGTTATTTTGAAAAAATCGTATAAATGGATAATTTTTATAATATTTAGTGTCATTTCAATTAGAATACACGTATAAAATATTATTTTAGAAATATTATTTCAATAAAAAATAATTAAATGCAATATTTTGGCAAAAAATGAACTTAGAATGACCTATTTACAAAACATTCTCCTTTTATGAAAAATACTTCAATAATAATAAAAATAATGTTTTGCTTACATATATCTATTAATCTTCCAGAGAGCTTGAACCAGGATTTTTAATAAATTCCAATCATTTTCAGAGTTACCACTAATTGAAATAATTATCGATGTTTTTATGTTCAAATTTCTAAGCTCTGATGTATTTAAATATGAATAAATTCACTTTTAAGTTATATATTTCAAAAATCCTAGTTCAGGCTATGTACAGAGGTCTGAGTTATATGTAGGCAAAATATTATCATCAATAATAAATAATGGGACTTTATTAAAAATCCTAGTTGAAGCTCTCTGGAAAAGTCCTAGATATATGTAAGCAAAACATTATTATGATAGAATCATTTTTCATAAAAGGAAAACGTTTTGAAAATAGATAATTCTATGTTCCTTTCTTGCCAGAATATTGTATTCAAATAATTTTTTATTACAACACTTCTTTTAAAACAATTTTATACATTTATTTTAATCCAAGCTACACTAAGTATCATAAAAATTCTCCATTTATAAGCTTTTCCCCAAAATCTCGATTCTGAACGTAATCGAATACCTTAAAACAGGGGTACTCAACCCTTTTTATCGCTGGGCCGCATACATATGCATGCAATATGCTTTCAGCTCAGTGAACATCGATGTGAAGCTATAATAAAGAATAAAGGCAACCTTCCTAAACTCTGATAACTCACTGCTATCATCAGTATCTAATGTATATCGACAGTTATTGCAGCATAAGTTTTATTGCGTTGCTAATATTTGGATTTTTCTTTTTGTATTGAATTTAGTATTAAATTCTCTTTAAAAAGACTTAAAATACTTTTTGCAACGTAACGTTTTCTATGAGCATACAAACGTAAGAAATATAACAAGTTGAAAAATTGCCACAATTTAGGCCACCACTTATGTTTAGTAGCTAGTTTACATAGAAGCTTAGTTTTCCAAACAGTATCATATGCTCCTTTGAAATACACAAAAATAGCAGCCACAATGTTACCCTTATCAAGATTATCTTTAACACTCTGAGAAAAAGTGGTAACAAGCTCCTGCGTGGAATGGTTTTTCCTAAAACCACTCTGGGCATGATGCAAGAATCGCTTGGTTTCAAGATATCCTTTTAATCTATTGGTAACAAGTCTCTCCATTAATTTTGTCGAAATTCAAGTCAAGGAAATCGGTTGATAACTATTAAAGTCAAAAGCTGGTTTATTTTTTTAACGAAGGGATGATTGTGGCCTTTTCCCACAGTTGAAGATCATCATGATGAATGAACAGTGAAAATGAGGTCAGGACAAGGAGACTTGCTCGCTTTCCTCTGGGGTGACAGCTATTTCAATCTCAAACTCAGTAAAATTATTATTACAGAAATGCTCAGCAGAGTCATTTGTAGTTTTGGTCAGAACGTTCTATCTTTTGTCAAGTTTATATCTCTGTTTCAAGTAGCCTTCATTTCCTTTGTTTTGAGGCACAAAGTATTGCAGAGGCATTTTAAATCTGATCATCATTATATAAAATCTTATTGTTTAGTTTTATTTGCTTCTTTAGCGCGTCTCACATTTTTTTGAACAAAATCCATTCATGGCTTTATAAGTTCTCTGTGTTATAATTTACTTAAGAGATGAATTCACTAAAGCCAGCTTGCTTTGCCCTCTTGATCTCTTTCTTCAATATCGCATTACTCCTTCTCTAATCAATCACAGCCTGAAGACCTTGTGTGGGCTTTATGTCTAAGCTCGTCAAACTCCTTTTTAAGCTTTGTGAGGTCGTCATTCCAGAAGCAGCTGAAAACCTGCTATCTCTAGGGATGAACTTCTTGGAAGCTTTAATAATAAGGCTGTTGACACCGGTAATAATTTTGTCGGGGTGTTGATTAAAAAGCCTATATTTTAGATTTCTCCAGGTTATTCTCTAAGAAATTTCTAAAGGCTGACCAATTCATTTTGAGAAAATTTCAGAACCCTCTGTTGTGGGGTGTAATGTCCTGTTTCTTAGGAGATCATTATTAGCCATAATCATGCGGTAACCACTACCACAATCTTCCACAACAGTTTTTTGAGTAGTGTCTATAATATTAGTTGAATCCGTTATCAGATCCAGGTTACTAGATGCACCACTGTAGTATGCAGTGTAGAAAAGTCGGTTTACTTAGTTTGCACAAAACAAGCTCCAAATTAGTGGAGCACAAAAAGTCTTCAGCAACATCTCCGTCAAGTTTTTATCTTTATATTCCCATTTTTGGGAATGAGCATTAAAGTCACCAAATACAAGAGTCCTTCTGTTGACGTCAATTAAATCAAGGTTGGGCTTGTTATTAGGTGGATTATACACAAATTTTAAAATGGTAGTTATTCAACCAACAATTTAAAAAAGCTATTCTATCTTATCATATGTCTCCTCCATAGGTTTTTTTTATTTAAAAGCACGAAGTGCTGATGTTCTTGACTCCAACTAATATATCCCTGTTTATGTATCTTCACCAAAAGAAAACCGTTATAGCCAGGAAAAGCAAATCTATCCATTTCCTTTTTTACCTTATTTGCTTCCAAAATTGTGAAGATATCTTACTTTCTTGTCGTTCAAGATTTTCATTTCGGAGTTTTAGTTTGGGTAAACCCACCTGCATTACACTGCAGAATGTGCAGCGAATTCTGCCTACACATCATATCAATAAGTATCCCAAGAAAAAAAATAAAAACGATCAGAAAGTCTTAAAGGAGATCTCGGCTGTAAAACTGTTACTAATTTAGCATCACCCAGGGAGTTCGTGTAGCTTGAGGAATGCTATAGACGTGAGTAACTTTGCCAATATAAGCAACTTCTTTCAAAAAATTACCTATATCTTCTGAAATATTGCATCTTCTTTCTCTAGTATTGTAATGGCCGCGGTAGCCTAGTGGTCAAAGTCAAGGACTCGTGGCCGGTGTGTGTCATGAGTTCGAATGTAGTAAAGCTGAAGACACGCTGTGTAGAAGGGGCTGATGCACGTCATTCGAGGCTCAAGTGTCCCCCCGTTGGTGTGATATGGAAGTCAGGAAAGGAACGAGTCAGCTCAGACGTCATCCTTGTCGCTTTAATATGGCTAAAAATTACGAGATCCGTCACCCAAAACCCTCGTGCAGCTGAATAGTGCGACGTTAATGTTCACTCACTTGGCCATTCATTCTATAGTATTGTGAAGTACAATCACATGGTGGATTCCTGATTAATTAAAAAAATCCGTAAGGAATAATGGAAATTTCTACTTATTCAATCGATTTAATTCTTAAAGTTCTAACGTGGTGTGGAGTGAATATCAGGAGAGGATGAGAATTAGCTCTAACACCGTCACCAATGCCGTCACTCTTTGCAGCGTGTTCCATTCTTTTTCAATTAACATCTGGGAAAATTATCAATCTGAGAATCTCGCCTTGTAAATTAACTGTGTTCTGTAAATAATAACATTGCTATTTAAAAAGGTCCGAATTAAGAAAATGGAGAGTTGAAATGTTTAATTGTAGGAAGATGGGATGTCGTAAAGTGCACTGGTTATCATAAATTAAGGAAAAATCGTAAAAATGACGACAACTCAAAAAGTTATGCGTAGAACATTTAAAATGAAATTTATACGCTGTCAGTCGTGAACTCAATTTATAGTAAAATAACACAAAACTCATAAAAAATGCCCAAATTCACCAGTTTATTTCAAGAGAATTCTATCAGCGACATTTTTTAACTCGTTGCCAAAGACAAGATACAAAACTAGCTCGTTCAAATTATTACATCGTGACGTCACAAGCGAGTAATTTAAACGCGTGGTCTTGGCATACACATTGTACAACACATAACAACACATAGGAAGGTATAAAATAGCATAAAAAAGAAATAACCAGACAATTATGGTGTTACATACATTAGCATGTGTATACAATGAACAAATTTCATGTGTCAGTTTGGTACGGGAAAAGTACTTTTAATATGGGGTATGTCCCCCCCCCCGAGAAGTAACGCAGCACATCCAGCGATGTGTAAGTATCTTAGTTAAACGGTCTGTGGATTCTACTGGAAGTACGAGTCCCATTGCTCTTCCAAGACAGTTGACGGTATGGCTGGGGTCCTAGGAGGGGTATTGAGAGCAGTTACACGTCGTCTTACAGCATCCCAAACATGCTCGATAGGGTTTAAGTCCAGTGATCGAGCTGACTACTGCATGCGTGTTTTCTGCTTAAGGGGACTTGGTACCCTAAAAATCACAAACCTATCGTTTTTTTTTATTTTCATTTAATCTTATTCTTTGCATTATTATCTTTCGATTGATATATCACTTGTGCATGTCGGAAAGTTAGAAGTTGAATAAAACTTCATTTGAAAACAAATTAGGCAATTCAGCCACACACCCTTTTTAGAAAAAAAAGCTAAAAAATGCGTTATGATAAAAAAATCTATTTTATAAATAGAAATAATAACTATAAAAAAGAATGTGTAGTACTAAAAGCAGAATATTCGAGGTAATACAATAATGTAATTTTTCTTCCTTGTCAAATGTGTGGATGTAAAATTTTTAAATTAAGGCATTTTATATTAATAATTTTATAATTTCAGTTCTTATTCCTGATATATTGTTCATACAAATGTAATACTTTAATATTATAAGAAGAAAAACAGCTAAAATTTCTGTCGTGACAGAAAACAAATTTTTTTAACGTTTTTCTTGAATTTTCTTGTGCAATTAGTACTCTCTAAAAGTTGATCATTTATAAAAGCGTGTGGGTTGAAAAAATATGAAAATGCAATTATTTTAAAGAAAAACGTATGCGTAATATCCTAAAGTGGTATTTTAAGTTTAATTAAGCTTATAATAATTATTTTTTCAGAATGATAAACTTTTAAGTGGTTTTTCTCAGTTTGTGTTTTTCGAAACCTTAGTGCATTCAAAATGCTACTCCTTCGACAATTATTTACCAATCACTTCAATGTTTTTCCTGCGTGTTAAAAATAAAGCATGTAATAAAATCAGGGATCCGTTTTGCTATAAACTGAATACTTTTTTAAAAAAAAAAATAAAATGTAAGACATGTTGGCTTTTTCGTTGATTTTTAGCCTGTATATCAACATTTTATTTTTTCTCTCGAAAGCGAATGAAGTTATTCTAAAATCGATCCCTAAAGTTGTTAAGAACGTCCATAAGAATATTATAAAAAATTTCAGGTCAAAAAATTAATTTTTACAAAAGGAGTAGGATTTTAAAATTTTCCCAATTTTCTTCAAAAAATTTAAATTTTTAAAATTGTGTGAATAATATATGAAAATTTTCATCTGGTAACATTTTCTTGAATAGAAACATTGTATAAAATGTTAAAATATAATTTTTAAATACGTAAATAAAGAAGTTTGCTCAAAGGGTGCCAAGTCCCCTTAAGATAAGTATCTACTGTGCCAGTTCTGAGTAGTCTCGCATTATCATCCTGTAGCACGAAAGTATCACCTATTACCGCGGCTTAAGGGCGCACATAAGTATCCAGTATGTCATCTCTATACTGTGAGCATTGGCATTTACATGGGAAAAGATTTTTGAGGTCTATACGTACACCAAATAGATGCCACCAAAACACAGAAACTGTCTTATCGGTCCTCTCTTTCACGGATGTGTCATGGACACGGAAGGGCAACGAGAAGTGTCGAGATTACAGAAATATCGCTAGGACAACTTGGAGAAATGTCAGCAATGCTTGCCAAACCCTATGGGAGAAAAGAAAAATCAAAGGCACCTAAGGACCGTAAATTCATTTATCTGAGGAAGGGAAGCCCTTGAAGAACATCATACAAATGGATCTCATAATACTAGATCTAAATCAAGAATTAGATTTTGATCTACACTTTGAAGTTATAAGGGGGTTATCCGCGATGACCTTTTGAATTTCGGACAAGGGACAAGGACAATATCTCAGCTGACAACTCACTTTCTAAGCTTACACAACACGCAAAAGTAAATACTTTAAGCATCGACAGTTAATTTTTATTAGTTGAATTCTCTTTCATATTCAAATAAAATATTAATTTCAATGAGAGAGAGAGAGAGAGAAATGTTTCTTATTTTCTTTAAAACGTGCTATTCTGCGAAAACAATGTAATCTTCTACCAAAGATAAATAAATGAAATATATTATTTTTAAAACAATTAAAATCTTATCAATTACTTTTAAACACTCTCTAAAAAGGAAAAAAATCTATATATGAGGCCATAATTATATTTTAATATCTTCTCTTCGCGTCAAGACACATCAAAGCTTTTTGCTGCATTATTGGAAATGGCCTTTTAATCTGAGCTTCTTAATCATACTAGACAAGATAATGACACTCAAATTTCTTTTCAGTTTATTTAAAATTTGAAAGGCTTTCTTCAAATATAGTTATAGAACACCCGATAACCTTTTTTAAATGATTTTTAAAGGGAAACTCATTACGATAGCTTATTATGTGTGCTTAAAAAATTGATAAAAACTGTTCTTTTATCATGATGTATTTTTGCTAATAAAATAATGAAGCTCTGAATTAATTTGTAAAAATTAAAATAAAATTGATCGAATTTCATGTCGCATGTGTCTTTTTAATCAAAAAGTAGAAGAACTGAATTCATTTGCATGAAAATCAACTTTAGTTAAAAGTTATTATTAAATTTTAGCATCTTAGTTGGAAACATATATTCCAAGATAAATTCAAAATTGCACGTTCCAAAACTACAATGGAATAAATTCATGACGGTCACATGATAAATACAATTGCGTGTTGTCCATTGATTTTATAACTGACATTAGAATTATGTACTGTAAAATTTTATACTCAAATTTGATAGGTATAGATGTTTAAATATTAAGATTCTTCAAAATGCTTTTCAAAAGTAAAAGAAAAACATCTTATTCATATAATTTTGAGTGGAGTATATTTTGATATCTACATGCGTTATTATTGATCTTAATTTTTGAAAGGAAGCAAAAAGCAACAGTTGGCAACAGATAAGCGCATGAACTGATTGCCTGGAAAAAAGAGACTGCAGTTATCATGGGACTATGACGTCACATGAATTTAGGACATTGTCGGACATTTCACAATAAAACATGCAAATAAAATAATTTATTTTTTTAAGTCTAGTATAAAAATTATACTATCATTTTTTAAGGAAGGAAATGACACAAATAACTTTATTTTCATCTCTAACATATTCTTAACTGGACATGATTTAATATTTACATTTATGATAAGATTATCAAGAAAATAACAAGATAGAGAGTATGATGCAAAACACTACGATGGTGAAATCCTGTTTTTAATGCAAAAAGTATTATGAAACTATATACTATTTAAGGACAGTTGGAAGCCTAAAAATGTTAAGAACGAACAAACTTATTAAACCATAAATTATGTGGAAACCACGAAAGCTTTCGAAGCAGGATGCTTGGTATTAAAAATCTAGCGTATGAAAACCACGACATTTTTTACTATTTTCAAGCGTTCTTTTATGAATACGAGTTATACAAAAACAGTTATTACACACGATGTTTGAAAAGATATAAATAATACATTACGTACCTGAACTAGTTTATAAAACGACATAAGCTACATATTTTATGACTTTGTGTTAAAGAAATTAAGGCAAGTAAATTTATCAAAAGATATCGTGAAAGAAAGCAATCATGATGTTTTTCTTTTCAATATTTTACGAATATTATTTTGCAACTGGAAAAATCGAGCCAAAAATCAAGAATAGAAGCTCAAATTGCCGCTATCAGTTATCTTGTTATATACTCTTCTCAATTTTTTCTTTTAAATAAGAAAAATGATATACATTTTTCAAAGTTTTATTTCAAACTAGAAAATTTCTTAAGAGCTACTTGAAGACTCGTTAAGATCGCTTTTAAAAGTAAGGGAAGCTGTAGTAAATTAACCATTTATCTACCGAAATATGATTTACTGCAGTTTTTTCATGTAATATATATTTTTTTGAATCACTACATTGAAAATTAAGGAATATGCATAAACAAAATACTCAACTTTGGGAAAATGAATTAGTTAGAGAATTAATTAATTAAAGATTTTCAACTGTATATATATATATATATATATATATATATATGTGTGTGTGTGTGTGTGTGTGTGTGTATACTAGCTGGTATACCCGTTCTTCGCACGGGTGAACTGAAAAATTAAACAACACAGATTGAAGGATAAAGAAGTTTATAATGAGTTAATTTTACGTGAATTGTGCAAATTAAACAAAAAGCTTTTTGCGTAGCTCAGCAAAAAAAAAAAAAAAAAAGAGAGAAATAAAACACCTTTGTTAAATTTTAAGTATGCAGATCTAATAGCTGATAAAAAGGATATTTTTTTTATTTATAACTCCCCTAACACTCTTGAGGGTCGATTTTTGAAAATACCATCCTAAGCTGATCTCTGCTCAGCAAAAGAAACACATTGTTAAAAGTTTTGTGTAATGAATGCTTAAAATAGTGTAAATAATTTTTATCTGAAAGTATAATACATTAATATTACTTTCTGTAGTATTTATTTTATGTCAAAATTGTAATATTCGAAAGCAACGCCGTTTATTAAATTATAATGACGATTCAATAAAAAACATAGCGAAATGTTAACGATAGAGTAAGTTGGCAAATGCCTAGCTACTTTCATAACTCGAGCTTTATTAGAGCTTTGTAAGACCCGCCGTGTAGGGGAGCGATGCTCGTTAATACTTTATCCAACCGCATTATGATTTACTGCATTTTTCATAAAATATTTTTTTTTGGATCACTACATTTAAAATTAAGGGATATACATAAACAAAATACTCCAATTTGGAAAATTTAATCCGTTAGAGCTAATAAATTAATTAAAGATATTCCACTGTAAAATTAATTATATATACCGTTCACTTAAAAAATAAGTAGTCAAATAATTTTCTAAGGTCTTCATTAACATACAAAAAATAAGACACTTAAATTTTGACAAACTATTTTTTCCGCTAAAATACTCATCATGGAACCCGTGCTGCTATATATCTTGGAAGAGTGGATTTCAAAGAATATTCCTGTTAAGTATTGGTAGAATATTCCTTCTAAGTTGGTGTGGTGTGGTAGTTAGGAGAAGAGGGTGCCAGCTCAGGTGTCGTCCACGTCACTTGACCATGGTTCAAAATTACGTGGTCCGTTGCCAAAAGGCCTCATGTAGTTGAACAGTGCGACGTTAATATTCACTCGTTCCAAAAGATACAGTACAGTAGTTTTAATAATTTTTATACTTAAAAATGCAATATCTGCCTATTCAATTAAAATTATAGTGTTATAATTAACTACTAACCACAAACAAATTTTGAAAATTTGTCCAAATGATGCAGTGTGAAAGAGAAAGTTTATTTACTTTAAGTATCAGAACTGATAAAAGCATTTATTTGGAAAAAAATCAATTCCTTACTACGAAATATGCATAATAAAATGTTAAAAAAACATTAAAATAAAGAGATATTTATAACAACCTCTCCCTTCAAAACTTAGTTTGATTCTGAAATAAAAAAATAGGCATTATATCAGAGGAATTAATTAGAAGCGAGCACCTTGCGTAGCCAAAACAAAAATGGTTTTTCACAAACAAAAGATAGATATATGCAGACGTGGTTTTTTTTTTGCAGCGCATGCCAGAATTGCTAGCAGATGACAGAATCTTTTCCTACTTACTTGACAAATATCGTTATATTTTGGACACTTCATACAATATCTTTATAGATTATAGTTTATGCTATAAATTATAGCCTATGTGCTATTCTGATGTATAAGCTATATAATTGTAAAGTTTTACTAAAATCCATTCAGTAGTTTTTGCGTGAAAGACCAACAAAGATTTTCACAAACTTTCGCATTTATAATATATATTAGATATATAATTAATTATACAGTTTGTTCCCTTATAATAAATAGTCAAATTGTTTTCTAGGTCATCATTAATATTAAAAAATAAGGCACCTTTTGACCTTAGCAATGTTTTCGGAACAGAAATGACAATCTTCGCAATCCGCTGAAAACGAAATTTCTCGATAAAACTATTCATCTTCCCCGCTAAAATACTCATCATAGAATCCGTGTTGCTATATATCTTGGAAGAGTGGATATAAAAGAATATTCATGCTAAGTTTCGTTAGAGTATTCGTAAAAATGGTTATTCTATGTAATTTTACAGTGAGTGGTACTTAAAAGTACCATCGGTAGATAAAGGATTAAGCTGAACGTGATTTCTCGTGGCATGGGGTGAAAATTACGAGAGACTTTAGGGGTTTATGATATTTGGAAAATTATGTAAAGAATTATGAGACATGTGTCGCCATACTTTTCCCCTCAATGCGATGTTTATATTATAGAAGGAAAAACAGAGTATTAAAACTACTTAAAAATATAGGCCTAAAAACGTTCTACGTTAGAAATACAAGTTTACAATTAAAATTACGTTAGAAATACATGATTAAAAGTTGATTCGCATAATTTGATTTTTAACGGAAAAAAACTACATCTAATACAACGGCTTCTGTAATTCACTTTTTATGACCAAAATTGATACACTTTAAGCTCTTGTTTTCACCTGCCATTTTGAATTCGTGAATATAAAATTCTGGAAATTTCCTCTAGAAATTTTATTTTTTAAACTTCTAGACGTGACCAATGTGTCATGAATTTGAGCCCTAGGACCACTGAAAACTCGCAGTGTTGAGAAGCTGAAGCAGTTAAGTCTATTCAGGCTCGAAGTCCTCCCGTTGAAGTGTAGAGTGGTAGTTTGGAGAGATCAGGTGTCAACCATGTCACTTGACCATGGTTCCAAATTACGAGGTCCGTCGCCAATATCCCACGTGTTGCTTTACAGAGGACGTTAATAAACACTCACTCACTTTCTCACTGAAACATCTAGGGTAGTCTATCAATTTAAATACAATTAAGTACACAACAGAGAGATCACAGAAAGCAACGAAAGTTTCTCTGGCATTGCATTTCCCTCCGATTTCAGAAACCCATTAGCAGGTCTATTTTAACGATTCATTTATGGGTTTTCTGATCTTATAGAAATATTTTCAAATATCGGAGGAAAAATTAAGTTTTATAGGAACCATTCTTTTCGGCTTTTTCGCGTATTCTCTTTATTACATTCAACTAGGTACTCTAGTCAAGGGTTTGAGATAGATAACAGAATTTTCACAGGATTGTCATTACGTTCCCAAATTAAAAATAGCTTATAGAGGGGAGTCTAAAGAAAAAAGTAAAATATATTTTCGTTACTTTTCCGGTAAATGATTAGAACTCGACTTACAAATTATTTCCCCACACAACTTTTGTTTCTGGCATATTTTTATAATATATGTTTAGTGGAGTTTAAAATCTCTCAAAAAGAAGTAGATTCATTTGTTTAACAATATATATAGATCACCGGAATTTCTTACTACAAGTGTATACCGTAGCTTGTTTACAAGCAATTTTTTCCAATGTTTTAACTTCGGTATAATAGCATCTTACACCAGCAAAAAGAGTACCGATTAATACTTTACTACTACCTCAAACACAAAATAATATATAGGCAAAACCACTATTGTTTTTCTTCCTTGTTAGTTCATATCTCTCACACTCCACAGCTTGTTCATTTTACACTTAACGACCGTTCACTAATTTGTTTTATGAGCACTCAGCGAAATTCAAAGACGGATTGCTCATTTCCTTTTTATGTAGCATTAAACTTAACCGTCATATCTAATTCCCCTTTGTAACATGGGAAATATTGTTGTGGAAATTATGAACGTTATTTTTATGTTATTTCTGGGGTATAAAAGTTTATTCTTCAGATTCTTACATTTGTACCACTTGATGGATCATGTGTGGGTGCACATTTCATCTGTATTTTATCGAGTTAATCTGATGAAATTTCTACTTTTATTGCAAGATTTATAATGTATTCATTTGAATATAATGAAATACATTTTTTAATTCCTACTATTATAGCTTACACTCTCTATTTATTTATTTATCTTGGTGGAATTTTCAATCGTTAATAATATACATTTTAAAGCGCTCTATTGAGCTGAAATTTTATATACATGATTATTTTGGATGACAATACAATAATTTAACTATAATTAATAAAAATCAATTGATTAAAACTAATTATTTAAAGAATTACAAATACAGCCACGTTGGCGACTTGTGTCAAAACTTTAAAAGGTTTTTTTCTCACGTTTTAAGGCATTCAATTGAACTGAAATGTTATAGACACGAGATTGTTCTGGATGACAATACGATGCTTTAATGATAATGAATAAAAACGAATTACCACTTAATGTTGTGATTCTATCCTGTGTATATACATATTTATATTAATTGTAACTAATTAATAAAAAGTAGCTAAAATAAATTTTTTTCTTTGTTGATTTAAGAAGGAGTATCTAACTCCTTCTTAAGAAAGACTATCTAAGTAGGAATTGACTTAATTTTTTTTATATTACTTGTGTTTCTTATTCTTTTAAAAATAAAAATAGAATAGAGTTCATTAGATTGAATTTTTTTATTACTTTAGAAAACATTAAAATGCGCCATAACTTATAGAAGAACACATGATCACTCATTAACCCCCCACCTTGCAGAGTCAGGTTTTGGACCTCAAGCCGGATCTTACAAAGGATTGCAAAACCATAAGATCAGGCTTTGGGCCCCTAGAATCCTGGGCAGCCCCACGATGTGGGGATGTACGTTACGCCACTGGGATCACTCGATTAACGTTAGTGGTCTTGACCAAATATACAATGTTTAAGATTTTTTTTTTATATTATTGTAACACAAAACAAAATACTTGAGAAGGGGAAAAAGTAATAATGAAATAGGAGACCTCCTTCTCCCTATTACTTATTATTATTTAACACATGTACTTGACCATATTCCCATTAATAAAATGATCTAGTTTGAAAATGTAGAAATACAGCTTAATACGGTTACATTCAAGAATTTAAAATGATGGATATCTGTGGACATACAGAGAGGAAAACAGTTATCGTAAGTCAAATTCAGTACTTTCCACTAGTCATATTGTGAGATAAGTTTAGAAAGCTTTGCATAAACATCGTCATATTAAAATGCCTGTTCCTAAGTGTTTTGTTATCACACATGGGTTAAGTGTTTTTATATACACAATAGGTATACAACAACTTCAAAATTCTGACGTAGCAAAAGAGTATCCAAATGTCACATATATAGAATGCGCTATTATATATACAATAAAAAATAATGACGCACAGGATCATTTGCTAAAAGACGAAGTTCGAGGGGGGGTACAGAGACGACTCGGAATCCCAGAGGAATGCAGGGGTGCAAATGCCTTAGTTGCGAGCGTCTCTTACACCCAAAAGAACCAGTTAACTCGTTAACCAATCTCAGGTAACCTTCTGTTCACACTTGCGAAGGCCGTGTGATGTGGAACACGCCTATTCGTGTAACGTTCCCGGCACAAGCGCCGAGTGGCATACCCGTTACAAACCGCTTCTTCATGCCAAGCAGTTCCTCCTTTGAATACACCTACTCTGCCTCCGGAAACGGATCGCAAATGGCGATTTCCAACAGTATCGGTGTTCACGAAAACTTCCGTTCAGTGCCATCTACCGCAATACTGCTAAGAGAAATCTTGCAGAACGTTAGAGATTCCATGCAGTGCCTTTGTCAATCTTACCAGACGACTTCCGGTCGTAATTTTGAACACCTGTTGTAGTGCAATCTTCCATTTAAATATTTTCTGTCTCATTAATGTATTGCTATTTCTGATCTTCTCCTCTGCTTTTTTGCACCATAGCTCGCAACTTCGGCATTTACAGCCCTGCATTCCAATGTAATTCCGAGTCATACTTACAACCCTTACACATTGTACCAGTTTGTTGGTCTGGTAGCGAATTTCCCTGTATATATATAATGGGTTAAAAACGTGGTTCTTATTTTTCAGTTAAATTCTAAGTGTTTGCAAAACCGTACTTTTATGTGTAATAAAACGTTTTTCATTTTAAATACATATTTAAGACTTCAAATGTGACACTGGATTCAATTTAGCTTTAATACTTAAAGTGCAAATCTTAAAAATTGAAGGAGATTTAATGATGGGAATTACATTTTTGAATTTCCTTTGATTGTTTTGCTCCTTCAAAAAAAATGGTTCACTCGACGTGTAATACAGCCTCGATACAAAGAGACTGACATGTCTTAAAAACCATCATATAATAAATAAACCGCAGGAATATATTTCTCGACTCCTTTTTACGTTTTTGAATGAATACCTTTTGTTCATGGTAGATAATTGTACTTTGGGATTTATAATGCTATGCATAGTTTAAAAATAATTTCTGATTCAACAATCGGAATATATTTCTTACGTTTACCTTTGATCATTGAATATACGGATCCAAATTTCTATTTTAACAATGGGGGCAATTTGAACATTTATATTCAAGCCTTCACGAATTTTGTAAACCATTAAAAGAAATATCATTGGAATTTGTTTTTCCAAATCATTTGGTTTCAAAAGCTCTAAATCTGAATTTCTGTTTGTGTAATATTTTCCCCAAGTTTCAATGCAATTTCGATAAAACAAATACATAAATAGATATTTGCTGAAAAGAAGGCAGATGATCTTGTACAAAGGTAGTCATCACACAAGAAAGTAAGTAGAAGCTTACCTCATAGATTAAATCAACCATGCTAGTGTATCCAAATTATCTCAAGAATTTTAAAAAAAAAACAACCCTGATGCGTTTTAACAACAGATTTTGAACAGAATGAGTAGAAAAAGTTTATTTGTTGTCCTCTTCAACTCTTTGTTAAAAAGATGTATTGTTTAATATGTTTAACAATGTATTAACCTTTTGTGTTTCACTGCCCTTTAAAGTTGTAATTTCAGCTAAAAGAGTGGTAGGCAATCTATTTATGCTTAAAGAAGTACCCAGATAAATATTTGTATGAATTGCATGCACCATTTTGATTCTGTCGGTGTTTCTATGAGCTGGAACAGTGAAACGCTAGAACTATGGCTAGATGAACATTACAGTAAAGCACACAAAAGAGTAGAAGTTTCCACAAATAAGTAAAAGAAAAGGCTTTATTATAAATGTGTAGCATATTTAGCATGATCCAGGCTGCACAGCGTGAAGGTTTCTTATTCTACTCACCCTCCCTCCCCCGAGAAAAAAAGGAAAAATTGTTATCGGTAAGATATGATATTCTACGTATAAATAAAATTAATATTTGCAGGTCCTATATATATATACAAGTTCTCAGAAATCCGTCTATTTTTTCACTTGATGGAACTTTTCAAAGCTTGAATAACACCTTTTTGATAGAAGAATAAACCACAACATTGCAGGTTTTGCTGTAACGCTGGAAGCATTTACAGTACTTCAGAAAATTAAATCCTTTACACGACATTTCAAAAATAAAGGGAAAAATTAATTACAATAATATTATAGTTAAATAGGAAAAAACAACTATAATTATATTTAAAATGAAGAAAAAAGTAAGCCGAGACACACACTTGGACTTTTCAATCGAAAACTTCTGGATCGCGAAGTCATCCCCAATCTCATATTCAATGAGCTGAAGTGTGAGTCTGATTTGTTGCTCGGTCCTAGTGATATACACACATGCCATGAATCCAGAAATGTAATAAAACATGCGGTAGCAAAACTCATCTGTGAGAGTAAAAAATTCCTTTAGCTGTAAGTTAAGACGATTCGAATTACTGATTTAATCTCTGTTTGAAACCCCTTCCGAAAAATAAAGGGGACCATAGCGGTTGTAAGTCTTTTTTTCCAGTCATTCAATATTCCAAAGCCACGTTCCCTTCTTCCCGAAAAAAAAATTAAGAAAATGTTTTACACTAATTTTCTCTGTCGTTTTCACGTTGAGTTCTCTAGAATGAAAAGTGTTCCAGCTGATGGAACATCCAATTTTATTCGATTATTGCGCATGTACTTTATGTATAAAATATTAAAAATAATACGGAAAAAATAGTTTAGAGCATAGCGAATAAAATAACATAGAATGATTTTTTTGTCAAGCTAGTTTTAAGTACGAAAAATATCCTATGCAACTTTTTTTGTAAATCAGGGGATTTGCTAAAGTCACTGCATTAAAAAATGGACTGCATCCCGTTGTTACGTGTGATTGTAAAGTATAGTCCACAGTAAATTGTAAATATGTTTTTATTCATTTATACATTGGAACTTAATGGTTAGAGCAGAACTAGTGAATTTGGGTGTTCTATGCGGGGAAACACTGAAAAACAAAGGGTCAAAAATATACATATTCTTAGGGACATTTAGAATGGAACTTGCATTTTAACAGTCTACTCATTGTTGATTTATACTGTTGCATTTTTCGGGGTTCTTGGGATTTATGCTGAGGAACAAAACAGTTCGTCTAGAGTGATGTAATTTGTTGCTGAAAAAAAATCTTTAAAATACAGGATACGGCAGTAAAATTTACGCAGTAAGTTCCAGAAAGTTTTCACACCTTTTTATAGTGCTCAGAAAAAACTCTCAGTGTCGAAAATACAGGTACGCAACGTTAAAGTTTATCCGCAAGCAACCTATCGGCCGCAGGCAAGTCAGAACTTCAACAGCTGAAGTAATTCTAAGTCCGCTATTATAGTCTGTGTGGCTACCTTCCAGTGTTTTGTCGAAAAATTCGCTGAGTCATAGGTCATGATATATATATCATAATATATATTATAGATTTTCCCACTAATTTCGCAAAGCATCCATAGGTAGTCAACATGGTTACCAAGTCCACAAATTTGGTAGCTAAATATGCTGCCAACTTGGCTGCATCTGCAATTATTCGCCAAGTTCCCATTGAAAAGCCATTACAATGTAAGGAACCGTGTTGCTTGCAAATATGACATAAAATAAATGACACAGAAAGTAATGTTAACTTAATAAACATGCAGATTTAAATTATTTATATTGTTTTAAAAAGCAATTTTAAAAATTAATTGTAAAAAATTTGGATAAAAATACATTTTAGAGACATTTTTAAGCTAAATATATGTAACGATTGATTAATTCATGAAAATCTGAAATTTATTTTATTATTTTAGATTCTGAGAAACTAACTATTATTAAAAATGATGGCAGTTTTTTGCTTTACTCTTAGCATCAGAATCGGTTTTTTATTGCTTCACATTAATAATTATTTAACTAACGCAATATTGTTTTTTATAAGTCATACATCGAAATTTGAAGCTATATCTTATCTGTGAGGGGGAGGGAAAGAGTGAACAATAATTTTACATTAAAAAAACCCATGCTATTTCGGGCTATACTGAGGGAAAAGAAACATGTATTAAATTAAAAATAAGTGGGATGGAACAAATTTCGAAAAAGGGAAATTTAATGACATAATTTCAGAAATCACTCACATTGTGCGCGTACAAACACACACACACAGAAATGCCGGTGTCATGAGGGAAAGAGAAAGATTTTAAAATTTTAATGTTTTATTACAATTTGAAACTTTTAGAGATGATTGAGTAAACGTTATTAGAAAAATAACGCTTTTATGATACCATTATTTAAATAACATGCCCTAACTCAAATAATATTCATACTAAAATAAATATTTTAGTACATTCGCTAGAAAATAGCATAAATATCAGGTGCAAAAAGTTTTATAGAAATACATTTGTAATATTTTGTGTGATCAGACTCGCCATAATAGATTTCGAACAATTTAAATGCCCACTTCAGGTAGATCAAAGACCCACTTTCAAAGACCACACGCCGAGGTGGCGCTGCAATCAGGAAGAGGGTGCTATATAAGCCAACACAAATTCAAAGATTAATAAACGTGACGATTACCCGCCGATTGTAGGAAGGCTTTGGTAAGCGAAACATGCCAGGTAAACGTGCTAGAAGACATTTCTCACAGTTAAGCCAGTTTGAGAGAGGCCTGATCATTGGGATGAAAACTGCAGGCTGGTCGACGCGCCATGCTGCTGGCCATCGTTCGGAGAGTGTAGTTAGAAATAGTTGGGAGGAGTGGACACGAGAAGGTACCCACGCGCGGAAACCCGTGTCTGGAGTGACCAGGAAGACCACGAGGAGAGAGGATCGTGCGGCAAGCACTTGTGGACTCCACAGTGACTCGTTCAACGATACGAGCAGACGTAGGCGTAGCAATTGTTCCACAAACAATTTCCAGACACCTTGCAGAAGCAAATCTTAGATCCAAGCGCCCTTTCCGTGCACTCCCTTTAACAGCGGAACATCTGCAACTGCATCTACAGTGGTGGCAAGCCAGATCAATGTGAAATGTCACAAATTGGCAAAATGTTGTGTTTAGTGATGAATCCCGGTGTGTTTTGGGGACAGGTGATAACCGTGTACGGGTGTGGAGACGCCCTGGTGACCCATTCCCCTAAAATCGCAGGTACCTGGACATGGTACAATTCCCCTCACACTGTTCTACGTCACACTGCCCGCACAGCTGGTGTAATGGTCTGGGGGCCATAGCCTATGATAGCCGGTCCACTTTAATTGTGATGCGTGGAACCTTAAAGGGCCAACGTTATGTTGATGATATTCTTCGACATCATGTAGGACCTTTCCTAAATGGTCCCCCAGGGGCAATTTTCCAGCAAGATATCGCTCGTCCGCATACAGCAAGAGTTGCTCAAGACTTTCTACGTCATTTTCAGACTCTTCCATGGTCGGCCCGCTCCCCCGATTTGTCCCCTGTAGAGCACGTGTGGGATCAGCAAAAACGGCAGATGCCATCCTGTCACTCTGTACATGATTTAGAGTTGGCTGTTCAAGATTTGTGGGCCCATCTGCCTCAGGACAACATAAGGTGTCTAATCGACTGAATGCCGGACCGTGTGGCGGCATGTACTGCAGTTGGTCATTGGTCCAAATATGACTAGTGGTCCAACGCGCTATTGAGAGTTGCCCAGTATTTGTGTCGTTGCACACCCTGTATTTGTTTAATTTTCTTGTTTTTGAGATCATGTGAATCTCTCATCTGTGTCATTATGTGTATTAAATTTCATTTCAATCCGATGCTTTCTTCTTGGATCGCTATTTTCAATGTTCCTGAGTGTATAACTGCATTGCGTATTATTTACATAACTCAATATAAGTTACGTTTACCCAGATATTTGCTACTTCATCTGGCAACTGTTTTTTTGGTGTTACACTTTTACTGTCAGCATTTGTACATCATCAAGCCACAACTCAAAAATTAACATCATTTTTTACAGATTTATCCCCTTAACTAATTATTTTCAATTCATATACTTAAATACGTATTTTCAAATTTATTTTAATGAATTGCATTATAAAATCCAATGTTATTCAAATGACATTTTGTCTAAGTCAACACTAGTTATTTAAGAGTTTGCACATGAATTATAATAACATTTGTTACGAAAAACACCTTATCCGCAAGGAACGATTTTTAAGATTTACAATACAAAATTTTATTTTAGAATTAAGAAAACATATTAAAACCTCTCTGCTTGAGAGAGACCTCTATTGCTTTTATTGAGTTATTATTTTGTGTGGGTTAATTTGGACAAAGTAAATAAAATTCTTCATAAAATGTATGGTAAATCAGGGAAGCTATACCTGAAGTATTTTGATAAAAAAACTCACTTGTTTATATATCAGGCAATATCTTATATATTTAACAAAAGTATTTTCATTTCTGTTTCAATCTAGACTTTCTCTCTCTATAATTGTAGAGACTAAAAAATCAAGCTAAAGGTATTTACACTAGAATATTTACTTCGTTGTGATTGTTTCTATGATTTTAAGGACCTATATTAGCTTAAAAATTAGCTTATAAAATTCAAAATTTATATTTGGTGATAAGATGGTAAAAAACTTGGTTTTAATCTTTAATTCAGGATTCCTATCTCGAAGTTAAAATATGTCAACGTTAACTTTCACTGTTATGCAGGGCAGCTTTAGATTATAAATTTAGTAATTTTCTAAATTCACAATATTAAATGCTATTTATCTGGAACTTCCTTGTAGGTTTGGTACTTATAATTTAGTATTAATTCAGAATTCTAACAATTTAGTATTTAACATATATATGCATATCTCAATATTTTAGAATTATTTTAGAGCAAGGACAATCTGTGAAATGTCCATAGAAACTTGGTTACAGTAAATTACTTTATAAATTCCAGAAAAAGTTTATAAAGTAGCATAAAGGGATATATTATAATAATATAAATAATATTTTTTTAAAAAAGTTCAATTCGTGCACGTAAATCATGATAAGTTCTGTGTGCGAATTATTAATGCTTATGATTTCTATCTGTCGTCAAAATACGCATATCTTGGTAATAATAATTATATATATCAAAGATTACAATATTTCCAAAAACCTCTGTTCGAAAATCGTGTACATCTTCGACATAATTTTTATTGTTGCGATCAGCCCCCTACCCCTTGCTTCCAAGCATACGAATAGGAACGCGAAACGGTGTTAAAGTTAATTCGATTTGACTGCAATAGTTCAACCCGAAGCATGACATACAACCAAAACAGAAGAAGAAAAATTCTACCTCGGCATAATCCCAGGTATTACGTTAAACCCTAATTGTCTAAAGACCTGTTTTTTCCCTCCTTTCTGGCTAATATGAAACGTAATGTCGAACCTGCCAGGAATTTGGGGACCATCCTCTCATTTAAATGCGAACTGTGCAGGTCCTGATACGAAAAGAAAGAATCAATTACATTAAGTAAATTTAGATTTAATGATCAAAGCTAAACAATTTTTAACTATAATTGAACTAATGCATAATCTCTTCTTTCTTCCTGGATGTGGGGCAACGAATTAAATATCTCGAAAACTGGGAAGGTATATATATATATATATATATATATATATATATATATATATATATATATATATATATATATATATATATATATATATATATATATATATATATATATATATATATATATATATATATATATATATATATATATATATATATATATAAATGGATGTTTGTATATATGAAGTTGCATCACTTCAAAAACGTTCAACCGACACTATGAAAATTGGCATGTATATGTATTTTTTTGTAGAGAAGGATTTGTCTAATCCTCTTTGTTGCAGATCACCAACAAGTAGGTGGCGCTACAGAATATCAACTTCTGCATCATTCAATTAATCACCAAGTTGCCAACATGGTCGCCAAGAACAGAGAAATTTCGTTAGGATAGGTTCTCCTTTAATGTTGTTGACGTGTGTTTTATCCTGGGACGCATATGAAAGACGAGAGATGGAAGAACAGAAACATATAATACAAAAACAGAAGAATATAGACATTTTATTACAAACGATGATCCCAGAATAGAAGAGAAGGGGTGCGTTGCTTTCCATTTGAGACGGTAATCCATTACAGGTGAAAGTCCGACTTCTTTTCCCGAAGATACAGCCCTGCCTTATTCGGGATTCCAACCCGAGCTCACTCGAATACGAGCCAAGGGTCATAACCACCGTACTGGATTGGGTGGCTCCTTATATGTGAATACCTCTCTATAAAAATATAACGTCGCTTCACTTCAACACCGATCACTATGAAAATTGGCATGCATATGTATTTTTTTGTGGAGAAGGTTTTTGTGCTATCCTCTTTGTTGTATTTCTCCGCCAAGTGGCGCTACAGCATATAAACTTTTGCACCGTTCAAACAATCACCCAGTTGCCCAGATTATCGCCAAAATTATGCCAACTTGGCTCTAGCTCCAACATTTCGCTGTGTTTCTATTGAATCGTCATAATAATGTTGTGACGGGGCTTTTATCGCGATTTCTATTAATGTCCTCTAAGGGTTTCTTTGGGGCATTCTTTCCATTTAACTCAAGAAGAAGAACGTGGTTATGTAAATTATGAATTATATATATATATATATATATATATATATATATATATATATATATATATATATATTGTAAGTTAGCAGTAAAGCGGAGTCTATGTCCGGGTCTCTGTCTATGTGAAGAAGTGATTACTAAGTGGCAAGTTAAGTCGCTAAGTAGAGAGTTGGCTGTAAAATGATTTGAGATAAAGTTTAGAAGAATCCTAACTCCATGAAATAGCCCAACCGTGCCGGTACTAACGAACCAAAAGTGGGTTCGAGGCTAAAATTAACACTGTCGGATTAAAGTTACATCAGAACAGATAAAGAACGTAGCTGATTACCTAGGATATAGCGGTAAGATCATTTATATAAGCTCTGAGGAAAGGTGATAGAGGAATTAACCTATAAAGTTAGATTCAGTGGTCAAGTAAGCGACTATTTGGTAATACGTGTTGCGTCTTCTCATTCTAGATCATCTTACTTAATTATTATTGTTGCGTATTGTGTTTAAACTAAGATCTTAGTAAATATATTTTAGAATGATTGAATAATTTGAGTGGTTCTTCGTTTTTCCCCACAGAAACAGGTCGCATAGATAATGTAAAACTGAGATCCCCACGGGCGGGGGCTTCACAATGTAAGGAACGGCGTTGCTTGCGAATTTTATAATTTTAACATAAAATAAATACAACACAAAGTAATATTAACGTAATACACAGACATAAATTATTTTCACTATTTTAAGCGTTCATCACACAAAATGTCTCACAATGTGTTACTTTTGCTGAGCAGAGATCAGCTCAGGAAGGTGTTTTCACAATAGAGTTACGGGGCGTTATAAATAAAAAAAACTCCTTTTTTTATCAGCTATTAGATCTACAGACTTAAAAATTAACAAATAATGGGTTTTTTGCTCAACTAAGATATGCAAAACTTTTTTCTTTGTTTAATTTGTAATTCCCGTAAAAGTAACACATTAAAAACTTCGTTATTCTTCAATCTGTATTGTTTAATTTTTCAATTCGCTCGTGCGAAGAACGGGTACACCAGCTAGTAGGTACTATAACAAGAATAAAACCAGAAAAAAAATCACAGCAATTAAAAGGTCTCAATATATCTTTTCTTTTCATGCAAATTGACGCAGAGTCAGTTGAAATGTGATTTTAGGAGTCTCTATTTGAGTTGAATCATAATTCAGGGTTCTTGTAGCTTGCACTTGTTTCCAGTAAATGACGAGATCTGTTGCCAGTAGCCCTCGTGTTGCTTTAGAGTGTGACGTTAATACAACTCCTCAATCCCTCCTCCACCTCTGTGTTAAGTTATTTAGCATTAATGTTTCCCTAATATAGAGGATACATTTTATTACACTATAAAATACCTACACTTGATAAAGAGTATACTTTTAATTACACTATCTCACGGTTTTTTTCAATTTCTACTATTAGCTCACACTCTCTATATATTTATTTATTTATCTTGGTGGAATTTTCAATCGTTCATAAAATACATTTTAAAGCGATCCATTGAGCTAAAATTTTATTTACAGGATTAATTTGGATGACAATACAGTAATTTAATTATAATTAATAAAAATCAATGGATTAAAAGTAATTAATTAACGAACTACAAATACAGCCACGTTGGCATCGTTTTTGGCGACTTGTGTCAAAACTTTAAAAGGTTTTTTTCTCACGTTTTAAAGTATTCAGTTGAACTGAAATGTTACATACACGATTGTTTAGGATGACAATACGATACTTTCTAGATAATGAATAAAAATGAATTACCACTTTATGTTGAGATTCTGTCACTTGTATATACATATTTCTATTAATTGTAACTATCTAATAAAAAGTAGCTAAAATAAAATTTTTCTTTGTTGATCTGATTAGGAATTGACTTGAATTTTTTTGTTCCTTTTTTCTCTCTCTTTTTAACATAAAGTATTATAGAGCTGTGCTGCCCAATTTGTTTATCACCGCGGCCCGGTCCAAGTTTGGTAAGTTTACCACAACCCCTAGTTGTTTATGTTTTAAATTGTTTTGATTTCATAATTTTAATTTTATTGTATTTAAATATGCCTTCAGAATAAAATACAATTACACCAAAAGATGAATGTAAAGGGATTTCCATAGAAACGAACCCGAGAGAAATGGAGAAATGGAAATAATTTTGTTTCTCTCTCTCTCTCTTTGGCTGCGCAGCGCTATTTGATTTGATCCGGTGGTTGGGGACGACTGACATAGAATATGAAATCCCGTATTATCATTATCGAACTCTTTATTTCATAAGCCATCAGATGCATACTTAAAAGTTGTAATTTGTGTTCTGCCTCTTTAAAACTTCAACATTGCAAACATTTTAAACTTCTATTTATAAATAAGTGCAATTTTTGCAGATATTTAGCTAAATGTGATTATGTTCGGAGTCATGGTTCTGAAAAAACATATAAATGAATAATTTTTATTTATATTTTGAATTAGAATACACATACAAGATTGTTTTAAGAATATTATATTGCAGGAAAAAAAATTTAAAATACAATTTTTTGAAGAAAAATAAAGAAAGAATGATATATTTTCCAAAATATTTTCTTTTTTATGAAAAATGCTTATGAAACAATAATATTTTGCCTATATGTAACTAAGACTTCTATACCGGGGTTGAACAGAAATTTTTGGGAAATTCCCATTATTTTCAGTCATGACGATTATAACAACCGGTGTTTAATGATATATTAAAATATGAATAAGTACAATTTTATATTATAATATTTCTATGCTCTTAGTTCAGGCTCTGTACAGAAGTTTTAGCTATACTTACAGGAAAATATTATTATAGAAGCATTTTCCATAAGAGAAGTTTTTGAAAATGTCATTCTTTCTTTCTTTCTTTTAATGATATCCTTAAAATGAATTTGCATGTATATTCCTATTCAAGTGACACTAAATATATAAAAAAATTATCCATTCATACGCTTTTTCAAAATCGTGGTTTCGAATTTAGTCAATCACTTCCATTGTATATGTCATAGTATATATACCAATGAATAAAGAGTTATTTTTTCTTCGAGTCCACATCTAGTAGCAGAGTGGACAATACTGCTTGTAATACCAATATTGCATTTGGTGATGGTTTCTTCAACGATCTAATTCTACAGTGGTGATTCAAAAAGTTCCATTAAGGTATCCGACTGCGTTCAGAACCGTGATTTTGCAAAAGCGTATAAATGGAAATATTTATGATATTTAGTGTCACTTAGATTAGAAACGTGTATAAAATTGTTTTAAGAATATTATTACAATAAAAAATTATTTAAGTACAATATTTTGACAAAAAATGAACATAGAATGACTAATTTTCAAAACATTCTCTTTTTGTGAAAAATGCTTTTATTATAAAAATATTTTGCTTGCATATAGTTCAGACCACTGTATAGAGGCTGAACTAGAATTTTTGTAATACATGACTTAGAAGTGGATTTATCCATATTTTACTACAACGGAGGAGAGCAATTTTAAGAAAAAAACGTCAATATTTTTTTCAATTGGTGGTAACTCTGAAAATAATGCGATTTTTTCAAATATTCTAGTTGAGCCTCTGTAGAGAGGTCTGAGATATATGCAGGCAAAATATTATTATAATAGAACCATTTTTCACAAAAGGAGAACATTTGGGGAATAAAGGTTATTCTAAGTTAATTGTTTGCCAAAATATGGTATTTAAATAATTTTTTTGTCAAAATGTCCTTAAAACAATTTTATACATGTATTCTAATCTAAGTAACACTAAGTATCATGAAAATTATCCATTTATGCGCTTTTTTAAAATCACGGTTCCAAAAGTAATCGAATACATTTAGGAGAAACGGACATGTGGAAAGCTAATTCCCCTTGTTGATGATGAGTTGATACCTCTTGAACATTATTATCTCTCGTAAAAGAATTTGATGCCTGTGTTTTGAAAAACAGCTAATAACCTTTTCTCGAGAAAATTAGAATGGTTTAAAAGTTTAATTCATGGGTTTTGCATCGAAAGTGTGAATGCAACAACAATTTGAAATTTGCAGTCTACTATTTATGAAGAAACACAGAAATCTTTTCCGAGAATAACTAGTACCTGTTACAAGGAAAGAAAATCATTACACAAGGTAAGAAAAAGTTTACTGATACAATAGATTCTTTGGAATGTGCAATACATTTATGGCAACAATGTGGTATTGTGCGTGAATGAATGAGACCCGTCATTCAGTTTTTTACCTGAGCAAAAATAACTACAGAACTATGGAATTCAGAGTGTTCTTAGAACACTTGACCAAAGGAATCTTGCATTAATCGATAGACATGGACCCATTCTCCTCCATAGCTTCAAGTGCCGCAAACAACCACACAAGAGTTCAATGAATTTGATCTGCTTGTTGCCTCCTCTCTACTCATCTGATAATTCCCCAATGGATTACCTTTTATATCGCAGTTTGTAACGAGCTATTTTGCGAAGAGAGAGATTCCTCTTAAAACTAACTTCGATATTCTCCTTCAGAGGAAACACAGTATGTAGTGTTATTTAAAGTGATTTGAATTACAATATTAGGGATGAACAGTAGGTAGCCATGTTGTTAGTGTTTTAGTGAGATATTGTAAGGAAATATTATCTAGGTCTGCTAATTCTGTCTGATAGCTCAAAAAGACATTGAAAATGATAGCTGCTGGGACAGGTTAAAAAATTTGTATTTCTTTGCTGTACTTTCCACCACCACATACTAACAACTCTTTCTTTTATAAGCTAAAACACTCTTCGATCGCAAACTGGGCCTGCGAAGCGCTACATGAGCACGGGCAGGCAATAACAAGGTCTATAAAATATATTTTCGAGACTCAGAGGAGGTTTAGGAAGATTGTTGTACTGACCTGCGCCACGTTTAGTTGGTATCAAACGAGAAAAGTTTAATTCTTTATAGTAGCACAAAATTATTGATCTTCCCCAATAAACTTAAGTATACAAATAACTTTACGTGCACTTGTGTCTGTGATTTATGGAATTGTTTCTACATTCTCATACACAAACTTTGAGGGTTTCGTCACATCATAAGAGTGAGAGTGTAGACAAGAGTGTTTTCAAGTGTATAAAACATAGTTTGATTTAAAAAATGCTTATTACAATTTAAAACTTTATTTCTTCTTTCAATAATCCAAGATTTTATGTTACATGTCGTGATAACGAAAATAAAAAAAATAAAAATAGACTAATCTTTTTGACTTCCTACAACGAAAAATTTCCTCTGTAATTTACTATTTTTACATTACGTGATTTCAGTTGATTTTTTTTTAATAATATAATGTATATTATCTATTCTTTACATTAAAATTATGTACAATAATTCTGCAAACTTTTAAATTTGTGTGCCTTATGTATTATTTTATCTCATTGAAAAATGTCGATTTATTTTTTATTACCTTGAAGCTGGACGAGAGCTATTGATGAAGAGTCTCATAAATTCTGATTCACGACCAAGTGACAAATATGAAAGAGCTGAGATGGAATCCTCTCTCTCCAAATTTCCACATAACTCCAGCATAAAGACTTTGAGCCTCATGAGATTTAATATGCGTCAGTTTCTCTACACGGCGAGTAGTGAGAGGTACCTTAACTCGAACCTTTATCTCGACAACTGCAACCCTAACCACTCGGCAATCTCGACCACCCCAAATATCCATTTACTTCTAGGGTTTGAAAGTTTTTAACCTTTTATTTTATTTTTTCACTACTGGGCTGCATATTGGAACTAAGCTTTTGCAGATACGGCAAGTCTTCAAATGTGATATTCATTACATGGTGGCACCATCTAGTGGCAGCTCCCGCTACCAAAATGTGGCGCTTGAATTCATTTTAATTCAAGCTTTCGTTGGATGCTAAATATTGCCGTGATTTAATTTTACTGAGAGTACCAGAGCAGGAATGGTACTCAAGGGATGTGTTACATGCCCCATAATCATATGAACTGCGTACCTACGATTTTCGCATAAGTAAAATCTATCGACTTCAGCCAGAATCAAACCCACAAATTCGGGCTTCAAAGCTGGCCCGCTACCTTTAATATCTCTAATTCAAATTATGATTCTATTTGATAAGGCGAAGGTAATAGATACTTTCTTGTATAATCAATTACTTTGCGTATGTTAAATTTTGACATATAAGTATAAAGTAGAATAAATGAGTGTTTGAGTGATTGAATATTAAAGTCACCCTGTTAAGCTATACGAGGGCTTTTTGGTGACGGACGTCGAAATTTTGAACCATGGTCAAGTGACGAGGACGACACAAGAGATGACACCCCTCTCCTAACTACCACACCACACCAACGGGAGGACGATTGAGCTCTCGACAGATTTAACGTGCATCGCTCCCCTACACGGCGGGTGAGCGAGTGAGTGAATATTAACGTCGCACTGTTCAGCTACACCTACACGGCGGGTCTTGAGTAGTACTGGGCTCGGACTCATGACATACCTGTTATGATACGATACCTTGACCACTGGGCTATCGCAGTCCCAAAAGTAAAATAAAAAATGGAATCTTAATATTAACACATTAATATAAATTAAAGTGATCAGTTCTTCTTTCCTCGACGACCTCAACCACAATATGTAACAGGAGGATTGTTTCTTGAATTAATAATTGTCATTATTATTGTTATTAATTTATAAAATTGTTCTTTTACACACACATTGGCTACCATTTGATCCATTTGAAGGAACTGTATCATGTCTCATAAGTTTTGCTTAGGTACTATAAATATCTAAAAAAAATTGCATATAATATTATGTTGTCAAAATAACATTTAAATTTGCATTGAAGAAAATGATTACAAGTCTGCGACATTTCTACGTAGGCGTCCAGATTCGCTGTCTCGTGATTTCGGGCCAATTATAAACTTTCTGACGACCGAGAGGTGTCAGGCGATATGTATTGACACGACGTAACGACGTATAATTCAGATATTAAACGTCTGTGTCTGACAGAATAGAAGTCATGTGATTTTGGAATGTTTGGAACAACTCGTCAAAACTTGTCTGACAGAGACGCACGAACGATCTGGATAGTAATTACAGTGTCTGAGAACTAGCAGTTGTAAATATTATCAGAATTTTAATGAAAATCGTGCATAAAATGAACAAAATGATGTCTAAGGAATAATTCTTGTAGCTGCAACAGATTGACTAATATAATTATTGACTGACGCGGTTGAAAAATTAACTTGGAGAGAATTTAAATTAATTTAGTGTGATAGAGTTATTGAAATTATAGTAAATCTGCATTATAATATTTCTAATCAAATTAAATTAATAACTAATTCATACTATTGTATATATTAGCTAAAATTATATATGATTAAGTTGCATTAGTTTTATATGTACATTAAAACTATAATTCATATCTAATTTAACTTCATACGAGCGGGAATTGTAGCATTTTAATTATTACTAAACATAATAAATAAACAATAAGTACTAAAATAATAAGATTAAATTAATACTAAAAGTAAAAGATATGACATTGATAAAAATTGTGGATAAATCTATTTTTGACGTCATAGGTTGCCTAACATTAATTTTTTTAGAAAGTGTTACCATAAAATTTTATAAATTCTTAGAATGATAAAAATATTTGATCAATGAGTTAATGAAATAATTTTCATGAAGGAAATTGTACTACGATGTAACTGAACTGAACTAAGTGGCGCAACAATCCAGGAGAGCCAATGCCTTCTGTGCCTATCTCAGTTTATGTGACATTAGGCGCTGGGTGCATGTGCAGATGTGTCAGCCTGACGCGAAATTCCCAGTGTTCAGTTCCCAAGCAAGTTGGTACTCATTTATCGATCCACTGAAGGGATGAAAGTCTAAGTCGACCTTGCCCAGCCTGGGATTTGAACCCCGGACTTGTGGCCGGGCCACTTAGCCACTGGGTTTCATTACGATATAAGCTATATGAAATACACAAAAAGTCTGAAAATGTCAGTTAATACTAAATTTCATATACTTTAAAATTAAAAACGATCTCACAACGCGTTTCCTTGAGGTGAATTAACTTTTTAAGTTTATCAACTTATGATGGATGAGAGAGCCTATCCATCACAGTGTACGAGAGTTAGAAGGAAGATTAGCCATAGTCAAACCAAATACAATTTATTAACAAGTCTCAACAGCCCAATTTAGGAAATGCACCTTCAAATAAATCTAGGATTGAAAACGAGAAAGACGATATAGTTAATATTTGATTATAGATTGAATCACTTACTCTTGGAACGTTTTACCCATACATATTCCCAATAATCGAAGTTACGTTCTAAGTTAATCTACTTCAAGCCGACACTAATCCAATTTAAATATTTAATTGACCAAATCATCCATCTTAAATATTAATGAAATAATCTACGAATCACTCTCGACTAACTTTCTACTACTTTACGTTAATCACTAACTTCTATTATCTAGATTCTAACCTCTCTCTCCCTCGAACTTAAAAGTTAATGCTTAAATATAAGCCTTGATTTGCAAAAGTCGCGTCTTTTTCAGGAGAAAGTTTTCAATAGAATAATATTTAAAGAGACAGTTTTCCCCCAAGATAATTAGTAGGAGGTTCGCGAATAGACCTGTTACAATCTGTTATAAGAAACCAAGATTTAATTATTGCTTTATTAATTGGGTTTTATTGTTGTGGATTGTTTTCTTACTCACAATTTCCTGTAATCGTGTCCAGAGATTTTCTAATGGGTTAAGATCTGAGTTATTTCCAGCAGAGCTATCTGATTATTTTGAAATCACTTTTCGAACACAGTAGCTAATCAAACGTGGATATGAATCCTTTTGAAGTATGCCGGCTTGATTGTCTTAAGAAAGATCACGCGTGAAAGGATTCTGTTTGGGCTCATGTATTTCTTTTACGTATTTTTCGGCATTTATATTTCAATTTATCACACATATTTTACCTACACTTTTTAATGTCATGCAACCACATATTATGACACTAACTTAGCGTTTCTCAAACAGTAGGGCTTGAGGTTGTGGGGCAAATGTCCCCCCTTGGACGGCGTGATAACTCTATGAGAGGAGGGGTGAGCATATTGAAAAGTTTATAAGGAAAGATTATTTAAAAAAGATTATATGAATTTACTGAAAGTAAACAAACAAAATACATTCTGACATACTAAAAAATAAAATTAAACTTTACACTGATGTATTACACTTATAAATGCATCAGTACTGCACAATGTATTTTATAACGATACTAAGTTAAGAACAAGTTACCAGTGATCTTAAAGGATTGTCATATATATAATTAAAAACAAAAAATAACACATACCTTCCCAACGACAATCGTTTTCCGCGTAGGCTTGCGCATATGATGTATTGGTGGGGGAGGAATAAAGAAGCAGATAATTCGAAATAAGAAAAAACTTTGCAAACAGTGACAACAAAAAATCGTACTTCGGAAATACGTATATATACGTCGGGGGAAATAAACACTTTGGCTTTGCAAGACGTTTATATACGCCGGGAGTGCTTAAGAGGTTTAAGTCGTATCGTAGTTTTAGCGTCAATGTATGGTATTATTGAATTCAGTGCATTGTTTTTGTACGAGGGGGGTGCGATGAAAATTATGATTGAATATTGAGTCGTGAATATTGCATCTTTAAATACTGCAATAACTGAATGCTTCACTGTAGGTGTAATGCAATCGGGATGCATATCTTCACCAATTTTATATATTTTAGACCATCACAACCAAAGAGGAAGATTTGGGTCTCATTACTTCAAATAACACTACCCAATTGTTCCATTATTTAGTTTTAACATGGGTTTTAGTCCAGTTCAAATTTTTAAACCTTTGTTTGAAATAAAACAATACCTTTTTCTGTAGAATTATATCCATTCGTCCAAATACCTCCAGTTTGCTATGTTCTTGTATTAACCTTTACATTAAGCTGCACCATTTTTTCTTGCATATTCCCAGATGGTTTTCTTTTATTACGGAAATTTAATAATTTTATTCTCCTATCATCAGTGGATGTTGTGTATCCATTCCTGCCGTTATCAGTTTTGTCTTGTTACACCTTAAAGTAAAAACTAACTGAGAGAGAGAGATCTGTTTATCGTTCCAAACCATAAAGGCGTTCCAACAGGAAATTGAAAGTATTACAAGCTCAATAAAAGCAATTTTTAGTATTTCAATAAGCTCGCTGAACATAATAAAAAATATATAATGCACCGTTCTTTTCTGCAATTTGATAAAAGAATTTGAAAAAAAAAAGTTTTTTTGAATTTTTTGAAAAATAAACAAATGTTTTATTATTATTTTTATTTTATCTTCTCCATATATATATAAAAAATAAGTTAGTATACTAGTTATATGCATACTAGTCCCTAGCCATGATGATTTTCATGAGCCTCCATCTGACACTGCAACAACACAGTTGATATAGATATTATGCTGCCAGAAAATTTTCAAATGGGATGCCTATAACTAATGTTGTAGACATCCAACTTTAAAAAAATGCGTAAAAAGTCTCTTTATTAGATTTCTACTCAAATCTGCTTTCTGCTTAGACCTGCTAAAAATAAAATATCCGTTTACAGCACAAACATTCTTTATTCATGTTATCATTGCTCGAAAGTATGTCACCTATATGATTACGAAATTATTTTCAAAAGTGAAATACACTAAGAGTAAAATTAAAACCAGAATAAAGAATGAAAGGCTCGAGAGCTCTGGGAAAATTGGAATTATTTCTCTCTAAATTGGAACATCTAACCCTGGAGAAAGGGGGAACGTCCAAAATTTAATGCTAAATATCACAATTATTTTAGGCTTCCTAATTATCTTTAATTATCTTCATTGTAATTATAATGAAATGTTATATACAAAGTATAACATAAGATGTATGAAAGGAAGTCAATTTAAATCCATGTCGCAGCCTTTATAATGTACAAAGTCTTCACGGTGGATAAGTGTGGAAGTTTGAAGTGAGGGAGAATGAGAGTTGTATTTCCTTAAAACCCAGGCCGCAAATTGCTTGTACCTAAAATTTTTAAAAAAATGTAGCTTGAAAATATAGGTGCGCATTATATACGCCAGATTTTACGGTAATAATTTAAGAACTACATGAGTCTTTATAAATGTAAAATTAGACAAAAACGACATTTTAAAAACATATTTTATTTAAAAATTTTGTGACTATTCATTTAAATTTTCATTGATTTTTGCACAAAAAATGCAGAATCCTCATAAAGTTTGAACGTATAATATAGAAAAATCACTCTCCTTGAATAGAAAAATTAGTATATTTTATGATACACATTGTATAGAAAACAGGTTTTGAAGATAGTGTACTCGAATCATGGTTACATCACGTTTGTTTACAACTTTAAAACTCAATTTTCTAGCTTTTAATTTATTGAATTCTCATAAGTAATGCATCTATGGATGTGCAGCAATGTGTCCTCTATTTTTTCAAAGTATTAAATTTTTGAAGCTTTTTAACGTCTGAGTTACATCAAAGGGATATTAATGTAACAATATAAAGCACCATGAGAGATATTGTCAACGGACCTCTTATAATTCTGAGCCTCGATCAAGGGACGGGAACGATACCTGAGCCTACCTCCCTCTATGAACTACCGCACCATGCCAACAAGAAGACTTTGAACTCGACGTGGAAGTTCGGAGAGTGGGATGTTTACTTCAGAGGTCGCTCTCGATACTTGACTGTTCCTCAAAATTCTGAGGTATCGTGCCCTCGTGTTACTTGAGAATGAGAGTGTTAATAAACTATGAAGGAAGCAGTTTAATTGACTCACTCTAATTGACTTTTCTCGAGCTGAAAAAGGTCTTGATAGAGACCAGAATTAGTTTCGAGTCGAATGATGCGTTAGTGGCTTGACTGATTGTCCATTACGATGGGCGATAGGGACAGTTAGTGGCTTGACTGATTGCCCATTACGATGGGCGATAGGGACAGTTAGTGGCTTGACTGATTGTCCATTACGATGGGCGATAGGGACAGTTAGTGGCTTGACTGATTGTCCATTACGATGGGCGATAGGGACAGTTAGTGGCTTGACTGATTGTCCATTACGATGGGCGATAGGGACAGTTAGTGGCTTGACTGATTGTCCATTACGATGGGCGATAGGGACTGATTGTTACGATGGGCGATGGACAGTTAGTTGACTGATTGTCCATTACGATGGGCGATAGGGACAGTTAGTGGCTTGACTGATTGTCCATTACGATGGGCGATAGGGACAGTTAGTGGCTTGACTGATTGCCCATTACGATGGGCGATAGGGACAGTTAGTGGCTTGACTGATTGTCCATTACGATGGGCGATAGGGACAGTTAGTGGCTTGACTGATTGTCCATTACGATGGGCGATAGGGACAGTTAGTGGCTTGACTGATTGTCCATTACGATGGGCGATAGGGACAGTTAGTGGCTTGACTGATTGTCCATTACGATGGGCGATAGGGACATACCGTATTTACTCGAATCTGAGCCTCACCCCAAATTCTCCAAATGTTTTTGAGAAAAAAACGTTGCCCTGCGCCCAATTCTCTGTAAGTTTTTGAGAAAAAAATAGTGTAAAAAGTTCACCAATATCCAATACTTAAGAAATTTTTTAGAAAATTTAATGAGAAATAACAAAAAAAATTCATAATTACTTTATTTTACCAATATTGAAAACTTTTAAATGCATACATGAACTTATAATTACTCTAACTATCAGTATCACATGTTTTTAGAATGATTCCTCACTCCTCTTGTCTCAGTTGACTTCGGAATGGGTGCCCTTATCGCCATTTACCCACAACATGTCGTCTTCCGTATCATCCAATGCATTTGTGTTGTGCAACAGTTTTTAAAAAGTATTTATTATAGAAGAATATAAAATAATTATTAAAGACAGTTGAACCTCTATAAGCAAAAATTCTATCATTCTGTTTACGCCATCGATGCATATTTGTTTAGGCTGCTGCTTTGTTTCCTTTTTTCTGCATGTAAAATTACCTGCATGTAAAATTTACTTTTATAGTAAAATTACTTATAAAAGAAAACGCACACAAAAATATTTCCTAAATACAAGCAGACAACGAATTTTAGGATGGATTGAATACTGGAGATAAACTGCAGAATAGGACAAGGCATTGATGCAAGTAGCCAGGAGGGACGATTACATTTTTCCTTTTGAAAGGGTGAAAACTCAACTTCACTCATCCAACAAATATTTTGCCTTCGAATTTAAGTCGCACCCGATTTGCGGTTGCATTAATACTGGAAAAATAGTATAGCTTAGATTTGAGGAAAAAATGGTACCTTGTAATTTTGAACCATGGTCAAGTGACTATAACATCACCTGACCTCTGAAGGAAGTTAAATCTCAACATATTTAACTTACATCAAAGTTGGCCACGAATTTACGGTCGTGACCATTCAACTACCTACTACTAGGTGCTAGATCCTTTAGATGAGTGTGTGGCAAATGAAGGGAGAGAAAAAAAGACACTTTTAAAGGAGATTACAGAGAATATTGTATTTAAACACGATTTCTTCTTATGAGCGAAGGCAGAATAATTTTTTCAACACATCTCACATTTTTATAGTGTTCATGTTAATTAAAATAATAATATATGTATTAACTCTGTAAACTATACTAGAAATTCTAAATCTTGCAGAGTATCATGCATTCATCTAACAATTTTCTTTATATCAAGGCAAACAAATATTCTCTGTTCGTCGGCATGTGGATGCTAACATTACTTTTTATTATATTTTAATTATAATAAGTATAAATTATGAAGGATTACAGAGAATAATTTAAACACTAACTTTTTAATGTATTCCAAAGTTTTTTCTAATATATGGGGACTAAAAAATTAAAGTTTGCTGAAGTTTTAATTAAAATTTGTAAAATTAAAAAGTGTCCCCTTTTGCTAAAAATTAAAATTCTTATACCTCTCGCAGATTTCTGTTAATTAAAAGAAATTAGTTAAAATATTTTGAGAAACCCGGGTACAAACAAATTTAGTGTAGTTTATTTGTATGAACTTAACATGAAATTAACGTTAACATGAAATTATGAAAGTAATAAATGTTTAAAGAGAGACCTTAAAATGCATGCAGCATTAAAACACTGCTCTTAACTTATCGTCAAATGTCAACAATATGTCTACTTTGAAAATAAGGTTTTCTTCTCACTTTAATTTAAGTTTCTCCTTCGCTCTCAACAGGGAATATTATCTCCTTCATATTCTAAGGCGACTTATTCTTATATATATATATTTTATAGAATTAAATTCTAAAAGAGAAAGTTGGGTTTAATATCACTACTTCCTACAATTATTTGTTAAAATTCGGCAACATCATTCCAAAAAAAAATAATAAATTTGCCCTCATTTTTTAAATTATATTCCTCCAGTGAAATTTAAGAGCTAATTGTGTAAAAAATAGGCTTATATTTTCAGGTTGTTCATCTAAATGAGCAAAGTTTATTTTAAAAAATTGCTTGCATAAAAAAACCTTTAAAAAAATTAAATGACTTGAAATTTCTAGTTCAATATATGATACAGCTGATGAACGCCGTCGAGAGTAGAAGCTGATTATATTAGGCAATACATTCTAAAAAAGTTGGTAACCATTTATTGGGGTTTTGCTGCGTGGATTTAACATCGAAATGTAGTTAATGCGAGGGCTGGCATGACAATCAAGATATAATTCTCACATAATCTTTCAATATGTAATAAGCTGGTGAATTATCATGTTTAATATGAGCTAAAGGTCATATCTGTTTTTTTTTCACGTTGGGACCCTAAGAAATACTTTAGCTAGAAAAAAAAGATATCCTCTGTATAGAATTTCTTTCGACTAGTGCAGGAATGCCCAACCCGCGGCCCAATTGAAGTTTCTGTCTATATTATTTTAGACATTTGGACTACAGACGGTTGAATCGAAAATATCGTGTTTTGACCCACCCCCACCTCTCCCCGTGCAGTTTTACCGAAATAATTTTTTCCCCTTCATTTGACTTCCAAGCATTTGTAATAACAGGTGATGATGGATGAAGGAAAGAAGATGAGCTTGGGTGTGTTATTCCTCTTTCAACGAGAACTTCGTTGAGAGTGAGTAGTGTATTTAGTTCTATTTGTCACAGAAATAATTTATGTCTATATTTTTAAGTTCAAATTAGTAGTCTTTTTCTTGTTTTATTTGGCAATGAAAGAATCCGATGTTGGATTTAATGAGTTGCCTCAGAACTGTAAAACCAGCTTGTAGAAATGTAAGATAATTACGGCAGCAGAATAAAAATGTTTAATATTTTAACCTTCTGAAATTATGTAACTTTTTCAAATTTATGATATATTTTAATCACGGTGCATTAATTAATATACAATAAGAAACTAAACATTTGGCTATCGGGCAGAAAAAAAAAACTTTTTTTATCAAAGAGTATAATAATTACAATGCTGGTTTTCTTTGCTTAATTGCCTTTTTGAATTTGAAATAAAAATTTTGAAATTCTAATTCAATTTTATGCAAGCATTCTGTAACACAAGTATAAAATGTGAAGATGTTACGCACATACTTGTTATACTACGTAACCTCAGATGTCAGCATAAATCTATTGTAGATAAGAACCTTGTAGGTTAAGAGATATTCTTCCACCAATAAGTGACATCGGTCGACTTTCAACTTTGTTGTGATTGTGATCCAGTAAAACGTAAACTTGCTGTTTTTTCATCAAATAAAAAATTATTGAATAAATTTCTATTATATATTTATTCGTCATGGCTGAAAGAAAAATTGAGAAGAGGAAACTTGAAGATGAAAATAGACAGGTTTAAAGTGAATGGGAAAATTTGTACTTTTTTTATTCATGTAAAAGACAATGCTGTGTGTTTGGTTTGTCGTCATTCAATTTCAATTTTAAAATCATACAATCTTAAAAGACACTATGAACGAAAACATTAAGAAATTGATAAACTTATTGTTGGCGAATGGAAAGCTAAGTTACAGTCTTTGAAGAACAATTTGACATCTCAACAATACATATTTCATAAGCAAACTGCCCAATCAAATGGCATTGTCAGTGCTAGCTTTCGAGTATCCCACATCATTGCTAAAAATATGAAGCCTTTTACAGACGGTACCTATATCAAAGACTGTGTAATTGCCGCAGTTGAAGAAATCTGTACAGAAAAACTGCATCTCTTTACTCAAACTAGTCTGTTAAGTCAAACTGTAGAAAGAAGAATAGAAAACATTTCACGTGAGATTTGTGCATCGCTAAACACAATTACAACTAGCTTTGTATATTTTTCACTGGCTTTGGATGAAACGTCAGATATAAATGATACTGCTCAACTTACTGTTTTTATTAAAGGTGTCGATAGAGTCAAATGAATATTACTGAAGAACTACTCGAACTTGTGAGTTTGAAAGGTCTACCACCAGAAGTAAAGATGCTGTCATAAACTGAGCGCAAAGTCGTCGGATAGATTTGAAAATCTTGTAGGCATTGCAACAGATGGAGTTCCTTTAATGGTTGGGAAAATGTTGGTGCTGTTTCATTAATTTTCGATCACACAAAAGCTTTAGGAAACAGTTCAAATGATTTTGAAATGTTAATTGTCATTGTTTTTTTCGCCTCGAGAATCTATGTGCACAAGTGTTAAATATGTCACATGTGATGAAAGTTGTTGTGAAGGTAATTAATTCAATTAAAAACAATCCATTGAAGTATCGTCAATTTCAAGAATATCTTAGGGAACTGGAATCTGAATACACTGATATCATTTATTACACCAAAATTCGGTGGTTAAGGGGATGGTGGACCTTCAAAATCTCAAAATTTGATCAAAATTGCGATTTTTATTTTTTTTATACTAATAATATTCCATATGTTTCACAGAATGATTCTGCCGAAGAATTTTTTCATTTTGATGAATAATTACCGAGTTATGAGTGATCTATGAATTAAACATGGCGCCATCGACCATTTAAATGGGCGTGGCACCTGTCTTTTGAACGTAAACAAGAACTATTGGTATTATTTTTTAGCATATTCTTAGCCTCACCTATTATTTTTTCATCACACATTTTATGAAGAAGGATGACGATAGAAACTTCAACTTCTACTTGTGCATTGTTTGTTTACATCATGTTAGCGCGCTTGTTTCATAGTTGTCATAACACAGCATATTTATTCATTTTGGACGTAATTTTTCTTTCGAAGTTTTCCTTTTTTGGATTGAAAATTCGACTACAATTTTCTTGATAAATTAATTTAGTATTTGTACAATGCACAGAATTAGTTCTCTATATCATGTGCCAAAAGCAAGGCCATCAAAACGTAAAATGCAGGCTTTGCTAAAAGCAAAGAAGAGATGGGCCTCAGGACAATTAGAACTGGAGCATCCAAGTTTTCATGACAATGACCCTAATGCAAGTGGTCATGCATCCTCTAATTATGAAAAGAATGCAAAAGTAAATACTTGCACATTAAATTCTAGTGAACTGAATGCAGCAACAGAAAGAAAGCTGTCTCTTCTGTCACACACTTCTGTAGAACATTCGGGAAATGAATAAGATGATACAACTTATGTATTAGTTGATACAAACATATGGAAGAATTTACTGTCGACTGTAAAGTGCCCTAAATGTGATATGAATGCTTTAAATATCATAAAAGCAATGCAGTTGGGTATGGCATCCAAACTAGAGTTGGTTTGCTCTAGTTGTGAGGCAGAGTTAAATTCCTCATTTTCCAGTGCTCGCGTGAAAGAAAAAAAATTTTGACATTAACAAAAAAATGGTTTCGTCTTTTTTGAGACTTGGGAAAGGTCACGCGGGATTGGAACTATGTATTTGCATTAGTGACTGGTATGAATGCAATGGATAAAAAATCTTTTTCGAAGCACATTAAAGTTTTGTCCGAAGAAAATAATGAGATGAAACCTCAGATCCTTGAAGTAGCGAGAAATATAGTTAGGAAGCAACAGCTTGATTTAAATGATGAAGAGAAGAAGGAAACAGGTGTTTTAGACATTACTGTGTCATTTGATGGATCTTGGCAAAAGCGGGGCTACAAATCACTGTACGGGATAGGAGTTGTTATTGATTTATTGACAGGTTTAGTTATAGATTATGAAATTCTATCAAAGTATTGTACAGAATGTACTGCCGCAGTAAGAGACCTCTCGGCGCGATAGTCCAGATTTTGCAATTTGGTATGAAGGTCACAAATCTGAAAGTCAAATAAATCATACAGGTTCCTCATCTAGTATGGAAATGGAAGCTGCTGCAATTTTGTGGCAAAAATCCATCAAGGAGTGTAATATGCGTTATACTTGCATATTGTCGGATGGCGATTCAAAAACATTCCAACATCTGATGTCGTTGAACATCTATGTAAAAGGTAAACCGATAAAAAAAGAGGAATGTATCAATCATATCTTCAAGCGTCTAGGAACAGGTTTACGCAGCAAAGTAAAAGAGTGGCGAAGCAAAGGTGTTTGCATTGGTGGCAAAAAGGTTGGTAGCTTAAAAGAAACCACAATAGTTAAGCTAACTAATTTTTACAGAAAAGCCATTAAAGATAATTGCAATGAAGTCGAAAAAATAAAAAGTGCTATTTACGCCACATTTATCATTGTTCCTCCACAGATGCCAAACCGAAACACAACAAACGTCCTAATGGAAAACTTTCTTGGTGCTTTTTCAAAAGTGCTTTAGCAAATGGAGAATCCCCTGAAAGTCATTCGGTTATGAAGACAAAATTAACTGAGGAAGTTGTTGCAAAGATTCTCCTTGTGTATCAGCGATTAGCAAGCAACGAAATATTGTCTTGGTGTACTTAGGTAAGAATCAAAATGCAAATGAAAGTTTGCACAGTGTTATCTGGGAGTCACTGCCCCAAAGAAAGTTTCCAATCAAAGAAAAGACTGGAAATATCTGTTGTAACAGCTGTTAGTGAGTTCAATTTTGGATCCCTGTTTACCTTGAAACATGTACATCAGAATGCTTCATTACCCTCGATGCAAATCAGTGGAGTAAGAGATGAGCGTCGATTAAAGCAAAAGAGAAGTAAAATTGTTCAAATAGCAAAAGATAAAAGAACTATGAAGCGTAAAATCTCAAATAAAATAGAAAACAAAAATATAAAATCTGAAGGAGATCGTCATATTGTGCTGGTCAATTTTAAGTGAATGTTTTGCCACAATATATTTTTTGTATAATTATCAGCTTTGTGGATGCGTATTACTTGAATTATTGAATATATAACTAAATATAATAAATTATTTAAATATTTTTTAGATTTTTGCTATAATAATCTTTTATGTGTTTGATTTTCATGTAGAGGTAAGTAATTATGTAAAATGTTGCTTTATTATTTTATTTTACTCAAATAAATGTTTAAAATGCATTTTTCTCAGTTCATAAATTTTTCCTTTTCCTTATTACGTAAAATGCTCCTTGCATTTCATATCATGTCGTATCTCTAAGAAAATTTAACAAGTTATGAAAGTTATTCTTAATTCAAAAATTTTTGCATTATTTTTCAAAAAAATTTAACGGATCATATTTTACGTTGTTTTGAATACCTTGAATGTGTGATAATTGGTGAAATATCTCATATAGTAAGGAAAATTTATATTTTTTTCATCAAATTTTATTCTGAATTTAAAATCCATGCACAGATATATTTAGTTATAGTTCATATATATATAAAACAAAAATTATGTACTTATCTTAAAAATTGATGTGCAAGGAGCATTTTTAAAAAAAGTTTAAAAAAATAAAAAAAATTTTAAAAATAAATTATATTTTTTAAAAAAAATCGAATTATAATTTTTTTTAAAAAATATATTTAAATTGTAAAACATATAGATAATTTACTGCATTGATTCCAATTCCAGCTAATTAAACTAACAATTTAAGAAACTAATTTCAAAGGTCCACCGTCCCCTTAAGTCGCGGAAACTTCTTATTGCGATTTTGGAAATTAAGGGAAGAAATTAAAACTTTCATGAACAATAATGGTATAATATAAGTGAACTTTTGGATGACCAATGGCTTCTAGATTTATGTTTTCAAACAGATATAACAATGGAACTGAATGAGCTAAACCAGAAGTTACAAGGTGAAAATAAGTTGATTACCGATTGTTATCAAGATATAAAAGCCTTTGTAGCAAAGCTGCAGCTTTATGAAAATCAATTTCGGTCAAACAATTTGATTCATTTCCCATTGTTAAAGTGACCATAAAAACCTCTTCAAATATTCTATGGAAATCGGAAAATTATTTGAAGAATTCAACACCAGATTCTCCTACATACAAAAGTTTGAGGAAATGTTTGCAATATTTTTTGCTTCATTTGATGTAGAGGTGGAATCAGCGCTTCCAAATTTACAAATGGAGCTAATAGAATTACAATAAAGCGTCGAGCTAACAAGCCTGTGCGAAAGGAATAAGATTGAATATTATCAAAAATATATCCTCGAAGATAAATTTCCATATTTAAAACGATTGGCTGTGCGCATTATATCAGCATTTGGAACTACTTGTCGCTGCGAGTCATTTTTTCCAAATTAAACCTGGCAAAAACAAAGTATCGCAGCAGGTTGCTCGATGAAAACATGACCAATCAACTACGATGAGCGTCAACTAACTTATCCGTCGATATTACAAAAATCTCAAGTAAAATACAAAAACAAGTTTCACATTAATTGTAAGGTAATAAAATATTTTGAATGTTGTACGATAGTAAAATATTTTCAATAATTTGTTTTATTTTAATATGTGTGGCCCACCTGAGTTTAATAAATTTTTACTTGGCCCACCAGCCGATTTGGGCTGGGCACCCCTGGACTAGTGTGAGAGAGAGAGTCTTATTTCTTCACTACTCTGGAACTGTAAAAATATACGGATTAAAATTATGTTTGATACCAGTACTAAATATTCAGTCCTTGCCACAAACTGTTCGGATACGTTACTTAAATGTTTGTTTTGGTTTGATAGACGCCGTTCTGGAAGAGCTGTTCAATGTATTACTGGTGACGAATCTAATCTAGTGACAAAATATTTTTTTCTCCCTCTCAATTTCTTCATCGCACCGTTTGAAGATTTAAAGACACAGCTGTACATGACTTTCAACTTGTGAAGAATGCAATTATTAAATTACACAAATCTTCAGAAGGATAAGGACATGTATGGTTAACTAAAAGTCCTTTTATACCCCTATCTTTTTTTAATAATTGATAATTAAAACAAATGGCAAAAATAAAGTTTATGATTAAACAGAAACTTCCCATCCTTTTATCATCTAGATAAAGAATGGTATCAGTTGGTCAAACCATAGATTCTAATTTTATGAAGAATATTGTATGCCATAACTCAAGTAATTAAAATACATATTTTTAGTGCTGACCAATGAAATCGCAACACTATAAAAGACAAAATACAACAAAGCCATATTTCTCTTAGGAATACCTTTTAGAATAAGGAGGAAATGTGATAACACTTTCTGGTAATTTGGATGCACAAAATGTACAGAGATCAGTACTGTATGTAGCAGCCATGGATAGCAAGAAATGAGCGATAAATAGACTCTAAATATCAGCTTAAGGGTTGCAGATCATGCGGATTTGATTATTTGCCAATGTTTGTATTTTGTAGTCAGTGTTGTGCATTGTCCTGCCAGTTTCAGTGCCACCGTGCTCGCTTATGCAGAAATGGGGCATGGAGGAACTGTAGGACGCTGTGTACAACGCGTAGTTACACATTGTCCTGTCGGTACTTTGGTCCACGAAAGCCCTGCAGAGAGAGGATATCCCCAGGCACACAAAGTGTGCTGGTCAAATTTGTTGACTAGTCCACTTATTTCGAAAATTTGACATTTTTCTGTTAATCATTTAAAATCTCTTCAGCATCATGAGATACATCATAGATTCGTCAACTAATTGTATATTTTTCACTTGAAATATTTTAAATTTTCTTCATTGCATCTTCTCCCGGTATTTCCCTACTATAATTTTACATGCAGGCATTATCAAATTGTCACGGATTCTGTGACTTGTTCTTTTCTGTTCAATAAGCGTTGTTGACAAATAACTTGCTCCTTGAGCCTTTTCATCAAATGTGAATGTAAAGCTGTACTTTTTGCTTACTTTGAGATTTTAATAAAGTTTTAAAATAACCAGCATCTTTTTATTTCTCGTACTTGTATGATTTGTCATGAAACGTTGTTTAATTTTGCTGAAGTTATTAGGTATCGGAAAGGTTTTTTTTACTGAAAACGAGACACAATGAGATTATTCTACACACTTATCCATGTAAAGCCCATTGATAAATAACTTTCATTGTTACGACAAACTTTTTAATACGTCTTTCTCTATAGGTTCTTTGAAGTTTTGTATAATATTTTAAACCTTCTTCACGAGTCTCTTCAAAATTTCTCGCCTGCAAATATCGGCCACATTTTCACTGTTCAAATTTTTAGAATTAAAAAAGGAGAAACAAAATCGCATGAAATACTGATTAAGTAATAAAGTGGAAAACACGCTGTTGTACTTTGTTTAATAAATCCCATGATTATTCGCCTTGTGCATTACTAATGTACACACAGTTACATTCATTTCTCCCAATGAATTTACCAGAGCGGAGAACCGAATGAAGAAAAAAATGTTTCTCACTTTATGACGGACGTGTTCTCGCTAAACTCTAGGGCTGTGGAGAATAGAGTTCGGAAATGCTGTCATAATAAAAATAATATATATAATATTTATAACTCCATATTACATTTTAGATAAGTGAATTATATTAACCAATCTAATTTGCATATATATGTAGCGTAATAACAGTTGAAATCAATTTGTCGCAAATCTTACTTACCTTATATTCCAGCGTAAAACGTTCACCTATACTTTCAAAATGCAATGTTTTTTTAATTTTTAGATATATTCGTGGTATAATGAGCACCTTTTTTTTAACGAAGAAACTTGAATTGTTCACGTTTTTTGACAAAAACGGCTCTTATAAAAGCAACAAGTAACAAAATATTTTACCGTAGTGTTTAGGTTAGTTACCAGTATTACATTCAAACCCATAGGTATTCAATTCCTACTATTAGTTCACTCTCTCCCTATATATATATATATATATATATATATATATATATATATATATATATATATATATATATATATATGTCAGGATTTGGGAGACAGAATCAAATTAAAAGTTAGAAAAAGGGACGGTCTTTATTCAACCAATTCTACATCTGTTCTGACGCTAAGGGCATGGAGGAAAAAGCACGCCATGGTGGTGGTTTCAAGTGGATAACACTTGAAAAACATATGGTAAGTATCGCTGCTTTGAAGAGGGGCTTGCAAGTTAATGCTGACATATGTTGACTATTAAATCTAACGATCTGGAATTAGACATGTTTATTGGCTAGGCCATATGTTCGGAAGAAATAAATGGGTAATTAGTTTGATACTTGAATATGGGAACGGAGAAAGATGAGTCACGTGCTAGATAGGCAATTTAATTTTTAATCTAATTTAATTATCCTTACATTTGGCCCCCCAATTTTAAAAGGGAGTCATGGCGTGGTTTTTTCTCTCTTTACAAACTTAATCAATTTTCAACAAACACAAAACAATACATAGTTATTTAGAAAGACATATTACACACAGTAGAAATATTTAAGCAATAGGAATACTAAAATCAAAATGCAATATAATAAACGAAACTATAACAACAAACACAGTAATGACAATTAATTGATAAAAATGAATTTCCATACAAATAATTGAAGATTAGCGTGTTTAAATCTATTCGACATCTAGAATAAGAGCTCGCGTTTCCTCCTATTCCTTCATAATAATAGATTCGTATTATAGCTGGTAGATATTTTCAAAAAAATTATGTTGGAAAATAATATATCAAACAATAAGATAGTAAATATAAAAATACATGAAATCATACAAATATTAAAATAATAATTTTGTATAAAAATCTACTCTGGCGCCATCGTAGTAATACCTTATATTGTTACACACATTTTGCATATATGAAATACATTTTTTAAAAAGATAAAAAAAATATAGACACTAATAAAATGAAATTATTAATAATATGAAAACGGTGTATAACACACAACTTCTATGCACTCTATACAACACAAAAACAATATTTTATTTCATATGCGTTATAAAATATAAAAATTATAAGAATATAGGAATAAAAGAATACAAGAATATAAGAGCACTTTTTTATTATTTTTGAGTCAGAAAAGTGGACTCACTTCAATACTAACTTTTAGTATATATGAAATTTTTCTCAATATTCACTGTAACTTAACAATATCGTATACAATATTTTGAATCTTTCCGTAACCTTCTAAAAATTCGTTTCATAGACAAAAATTCTTGATTTTCTCTTACATCACACATTCATTAATATAAACTGTATCACCTTACTTAATTTTGAACACATCTCTCTGAGAAATCTGCGTGATCAACTCACAGATGTTCAGGGATGCTGATAAGAAGCAATGAGAGGTGTACATATCAAACTAAACAAGTTTGTCCTCTTAATGTTTCGAGACATACAAAATTATAATGATTGTATTCTCCCTTATCCACTGTATAATATCCAAAAATAAACTTCAAGTTATTGAATTAATTTTAATTTTAGATAAGGAAATTTTCGAGAAATAGTGAATCCTGATATATGGTCAGTATATACAAACACACAATTTCAAAATAAAAAAAAATTAAATGACATGCAATAAGATTACTGCTGAATAAAATAATTAACAAAACAATTGAATTCAATGGAGAAAAAAGAATACAACTTGACTTTACTTTTGTTTCTTCTCAAAATCAACATCATTAGTATTAGTTCATTAGTCATTTTTCTAAAAACTTAATTTATATCTTTCGCTTTAAAACACCAATTTCTATCATAACTCTTAACTCATTCGACATCTTAAGATAAAATTATGCGAAGTATATATATTAAAATTTCTCAAAATTTTTTATGACTAAACCTATATACTTTGTTTTCTCAATCAAAATATAAAGAAAATATCTCATTTATAACACAACTATATTATAAAAATTAAATATCATATCACATATCATATATTATTCTTTTTCGCAGAAAAGTCTTGTTAAGCAGAACTCAGTTATTTCTGTATTACGTAAGATGTTTCTTTTAGTTATTATGTTCTTCTCATTATTATGGGTATTTTGTTGAATGTAATTTAACTGAAAATTTTCAGATGGATGAAAATGTCTTAAACGAACTGAATGAACCAATTCAGTGTCAGTTTTATTAAGGGCATTGGGTCTATCAATTTCAAATAATACATCACAACATTTTCTTAAAACGGTATAAGGGCCTGAATAAGGGGGACTTAATTTCCTTGTATTGGGGTATTGAAATTCCTCATACATTACTAAGTCACCAACCTTGAAATCAGCTTCCGGAAATTTTTTATCATATCTAATCTTATTTATTTTATAATATTGTTCTGTTCTTTCTTTGGCTAATTTTCTTGCTTCTTCTACGGGAGGATATATCTCATTATCTTTTAGCGAAATTTTGAAAGGTAAATTACCATACATTAAGTAGGTTGGAGGGAAACCTGTTATTGTATGTGGAGTTTGATTATACTGATGGGTTACTTTTTCTAGAATTTTTGTCCATGGGACTTTATTTGAACTATTACTAATTTCACATTTTAAGCGGGTAATGATGGTTTGATTTACACGTTCAACCTTCCCATTGGTTTGTGGTCTGTGAGAAGTAGTTAATAATTGAGTGACATTATTATGTTTTAAAAAATGCTTAAATTTTGAAGAGGTGAACGCAGTATTTCTATCACTTAAAATTTTTTCCGGTATGTGATTCTGAAAGATTTGTCTTAAACAATTTATATAAGTATCTGTTGTTGCATTTTTGATGGGAAAGTCCAAATGTACCTAGTTGCATGATCAATAATAATGTGTAAATATTTTTAACAGAGTTGTAATAATTTAAACCACCTACACTATCTATCGATAAAAGTTCAAAGGGTTTTTCACAAAGGGGAAGTGATTGCATCAGTCCGTATTTTCTCTGATGTGACTTCTTATTTATTTGACAAGTTTCACAGTGTTTCACATAATTTCGTATATCAGTAATAATGTTTATCCAATAATATTGTGGTGATATTAATTTTAACATGGTAGCTACACCAGGGTGGCCAAATTTTTATGAGTTGTTTCCATTAATTTCACTCTTAGAGCTTTGGGTACAATTATTTTAGTTAAACCTTGTCTTTTAACTACAAAAACACCATCTCTCTTAAAACATTTAGGAGCTGATGTATTTTCTATATTTTGAAAATGACTTATTTCATTGATATCTAATAAAGGTTCTGGGGGTGTATTAATTATATGATAAGCAATAGGATTTCTTGTTAACATATCAGCTTCAACATTAGTGCTACCTTTCTTATATTTTATATCAAAATCATACATAGAAACTTTTAAAGACCATCTAAAAAGTCTACCCGTGGGATTTTTGAAATTTTTAAGCCAAACTAATGCATTATGATCGGTATGAACTGTGAAATGAGATCCATGAAGATAGCAATGGAATTTATCTAAACTATCAATTATAGCTAAGCATTCTAATTCAGTTATTGTATAATTAATTTCATAATTTCTCAGTCGTCTCGAGTGGAATGCAATCGGATGTTGATTTCCATTGGGTGTTTGTTGTTTGAGGATACATGAGATCGCAGTTTTCGATGCATCTACATAAAGATGACAGGGATAATTTGGATTAAATATAGCTAAAATGGGCTTTGAAATTAAGCTGTCTTTAAGTTTTTGAAAAGATTGTTTACATTCTGGGGTCCAATTCCAATTTTGATTCTTTTTAAGAAGATTATTTAAGGGCATTCTTAGTTTTGCATATTGAGGAATGAATTTATAATAAACATTAATACTACCAAGAAATCTTTGTAAATCCTTTATATTTCTAGGGGGTAAAAGTTTTTTAATTATTTCGACATTTGTATAATTTGGAGTGTATGACCCTTGTTTTATTTCATATCCTAAGAAATCAATTGTATCTTTGCCAAATTTACACTTTGATAATTTTAATTTAATATTTTCTATTCCACAAATTTTAAAAATTTCCTCTAAATGTTTTGCATGTTCTTCAATTGATTCCGAAAATACTATTATATCGTCAAAATAATTTAATGCAAATTTTATTTGGTATTTATTTAAAATCTGTCTAATAGCTCTTTGAAATATAGCTGGAGAATTTTTATATCCAAAAGGCAAACGATGAAATTGAAAAAGACCGTAATTTGATGTAAATGCAAGTTTTTCAGATTTATTATCATCTAATTTAATGTGCCAATAACCACTACATAGGTCGATGGTTGAGAAAAACTTTGCATGTGTTAATTTGTCTAAAACTGCATCTATTCGGGGAATTGGCTCTGCATCTAATTTTGTGATAGCATTTAGCTTTCTGTAATCGATACATAATCGTGTACGAGCATTATCCTCTTTTTTAAAAGCCAATGTTATAGGGGCAGCGTAAGAACTATAAGATGGTTTTATTATTCCTGCTTTCAATAATGCATCTCTAATTGCTTTTTTATTTCCGTATCATCTTTAAAGGATGTTCTATATGGTCGATTTGCAATGGGTAAATCTGAGGTAAGTATTATTTTAGGAGAATTACATTTTAACTCGCCCACATCAAACTTATTTTTAGCAAAGACATGTTTATATTTATCAATAATCATATTAATAATATCATAATCACTATTAGGAATTATTTCTATATTAAACACATTATCTCAGTTTTCTTTTAGTGATAATTTTATTATTACTAAATTTAAGAATTTCATTTTCTTTAATATTTTTCTTAGATTCATAATTTTTTTAAATTTGTTTTCCTCTTTGAAAAATTTTATAATCACTAAAATTAATATTTAATTCAAAAATACTCATAGTTTTATTCGAAATTATTAAATATTTCAGTTCTACATTTACTATGAGGAATTTAATATTTTCAATAATTTCTCCTATTTTCAATTGTAAAGTAATTGCCTCACACTCACCTCAATTTCTCCATTGATGGTGGCAATTTTTGTTTTGATATACTCTACATTGTGGTATCCCTTTATTTGTGATATTATATTTTTTGGAATAATATTGACACTCTCTCTCTCTCTCTTGATCCTGTATCCAAGAGGACATCAACTTGTTTGAAGTTGATTCTTCCCTGGATGATCATAAGTTCTCGTGTTTGATGAGGTTGGAATACCGTATTATTGTTTTGTGTTCTTTGACGGGGGTAGAAAGTTGGAGCATTGGGTCGCAAAATTGACGGTCGTTGTGAAAATTGTTGGTTTCTCAGATATAGGGTCGGCCGCTGACGTGACAAGGAAGGGTGATGATAAGGTGATGGAAACTGAGGAGAGTATACCTTATATCTTGTATTGGTTATGGTATCCGGATGTTGAGATTGGTCATTTCTCCAATTCCATCCTCCATATTGTTGTCTATGGGCAAATTGATTCGTATGATAATGTATTCTTGTCCTTGGATATACTTTGGGTATATAACTTCATTCTTACTTAGATTTTGATTTTTCTTGGATATCTAAGAGTTTCATTTTTTCCTTCAGTTCCTCTACGTTGCTGCAGCTTTGTAACTGTATTTCTATGGCTCTATTTTCTTTTAATCCTCTTATGATGTAATATTTTTCAGCTTCTTCTTCCATGTTTATCCGGGATGCGATTTCTTTTACTCTGTAGAAATATTCTATGTGGGTCCCTTATGAGGTTTTTTCTGTTTTAGATAATTGAAGATGAATCTCCGCTGGATTGACTTGTGTTCCGAATTCACGTATTAAATTATTTCTCAGTTCGTAAAAACTTTTAGGGATAGATTGTGATTGGATGTAAGTCTTCACAGCTCCATCTACTAACTTGATTATAAATAGGATTTTCTGTTTCTCTGGTATATTGAAGGAATCGCACGTACTTTCAAAATTTCTAATGAATGTTTGGATGGGTATTTCTAGGTTATATTTTTGGAAAAAAGTCTGTAGATCTTCAAATCAAATATCATTTTTAGTAATGGTTATAGGTTGTTGTAATTTTTCTTCATCAGCATCTAAATTCTCTTCTTGCTTAATTTTAATTTCATTCATTGTTTCCATTTTTGAAGTATGACTTTCTGAAATCTTGTTAGGAGAAGAGGATGATTCTATTTCTTTGGCGGTAAGAGCGATGTTCTTCCGGGGATTACTAGCGCGTTTCTTTTTTCCGTATCATTTTTTATTCCGGCAATCCGACGTCTTCATATGCAGGCATACGGTGCGTTCGGTGTTCCGTCAAATTCTCCATATCATTTATTACCGCAGTTGGCGTTCGTTTTTATATTAAAATTATTTTATAAAAAAGATTAGTTTTTAACGTTAAGATTTGAAATCCATTCGCAGATAAAAAATCCTGCCGGCTTTAATTCTGTCATGATTTTGGAGACAGAATCAGATTAAAAGTTAGAAAAAGGGACGGTCTTTATTCAACCAATTCTACATCTGTTCTGACGCTAAGGGCATGGAGGAAAAAGCATGCCATGGTGGTGGTTTCAAGTGGATAACACTTGAAAAACATATGGTAAGTATCGCTGCTTTGAAGAGGGGCTTGCAAGTTAATGCTGACATATGTTGACTATTAAATCTAACGATCTGGAATTAGACATGTTTATTGGCTAGGCCATATGTTCGGAAGAAATAAATGGGTAATTAGTTTGATACTTGAATATGGGAACGGAGAAAGATGAGTCACGTGCTAGATAGGGAATTTAATTTTTTATCTAATTTAATTATCCTTACATATATATAGCAGTAAATAAATTAAAAAGAAGACTAATAAATCCTAAAACATCTTAAGAACAAACCGAAAGAACCAAGAGCATGGAACAATTACAAACCAAAAAAGAGAAATTTAGCTAGAGTGGAAAAAACTATTATAATTTCCCGAGCTGTCACTGGCTTAGGACAGAGAAACAGGGTTAAACCGTGTTTTGTGAGATCTCAACCTTCCTCTACAGCGGAAATTTTTGGCATAATAGCATCGGAGATAAACCAAGGCAAAGGCCCAAAAAACCCACGTGGGTGAATATAACATCAATACCATAGAATTGGAATATTAAATTACTATAGGAATCTGGGTGAAATAGACAAATATAAATATGTATAAACAAAAATATTTGCAAAAGAGGTTAAAAATGATTATGACCATAAGTAATAATAATTAAAATGTGCGTAGAAACTAAAATCTTACCCGATGTATACAGATTCCATTCGTGTACTGAGACCAAGCACAAAAAAACAGCAGAACTAAGAATAATGGCGCCATCTATATATATTTTTAGTAACTAAACTTATAAGAAAATTAAGAATAATATATACTAAAAACTAAATAGAAATGAATATATTTAATAATAACAATTAAATAGCTATAATTTTGAAGACATACATTTATATATAAAATTAGCTAGATAGTTATAGTCTAGGCAACTTTGAAATTTTTTTTTATAATTATTAATTCTTAAAACTTCTTCAGATACTAAATCATTATTTCTTTTTATATAATTTAGAATAATATTTCTAAGAATATTGAAGTGTGGAGGGAACTTTTCCAATATGGCATTTTTATAATATTAAAATCGAAAGAGTCTCTTTTATCAAAAATATTACTTATTAGCACATTATTTTCAACTTTTAATTGGAGATCTTGGAAGTTTGCTGACTCTATATTGCAATTGGTTTTTAGTAATTTCAAGTAATGTGGATAATACTTTAAAAGGAGTAAAGTCAACTTTATTACTGAAAATAATTAAATCATCGATGTATCTAAACAAGTAACAAGAATCTGTATCAATTTTTTCATTCTCATAATAGTGTAAATAAATATTAGCCAGACTATTACTCTCTGGGCCACCTTGTGGCAGACCATTAATTTGTTTATAATAATAGTTATTATGAAATATGTAATTTTCTTTCAAAACAAATTGTATAATAGTATTAATTTATCAATTTACTTAATGAATATTTAATATAAACATTTTTAAGTACTTTAATCATATCCTCTATATCAATAGAGTTGAATAAGTCTTCAAAGTCAAACCTATGCAAAGATTTAATACTCTTACCTTGCATGTTCTGAACGATATCTTTACTATTCTTTACAATAATGGAGTTTGAGATATTGTCTAGATAGTGTTGTATAACTTTTTGCAACATCTTGCCTGGTTGTGTAATATAAGTATTAAAACCATTAGTAACAGTTCTAAATTTAATTGGACACTTATGAAATTTTGGTGTTAGAAAAATATAAGGAAAATTGATATTCTTTGTATATAAATCTAGTTTTTTTTTTTATAAAAAGCTGAAATACGGTTAAGGATTTCTCTACTGCTGCTATTATATTTAATAAACACGTTATTGTTTTGAAACTGTTTGTTAAGTATAAAGTTATAAAACCATTTGCAAATTATTGCATATGTAGTTGCCCGGAACTTTATCAACATATACAATAATGAAATCTTTTTAAAGATTTGAAATTTGGTGTTTATCTTTGTAAGTAATATTTTTATTGGTTTTATATTTAAGCTTAAGTAATTCACATAAAACTTTGCATTTAAACTCATTAAAAGCTTCAAAAGGAAAGTTGTATTTAATTGGTATTTTTGTAATGAAGTTATTAATATCTTTAGAAATTTGTGCTTTAATAGCTTTATTATCATTAGAGCGCATTAATCTAAAGCATGTACCTTTAACTATTATTTCTCAAAGAGTTTTAACTTTAATAATATTTAAATTGCCAGATGGGACATGTTTATGATGTTCATCAATGAAATCTACATAATTATGACAATTACAAACAATATTATTATTATTTTGCAAATCAAAAGAATTGTAGTTAAAAATGGATCTACCAAATGTTCTTATTATATTTAAAAGTCTTTTTAATCTTAATGTTTTAACTGGGAAATATTCAATATACTTCTCAAACACATTAGTAAAATTTACGTGATTATAGTATTTATTCATCAAAAGGATGTTACAGTATTCAGTTGTAGAATTTATTGATATATTAAACTTACTAATTAAGAAATTACAAAATTCTTTCAAAACATGTAAGGCTTGACAGTCTTTAAAATTATCGTAACTAAGTATATATATCTTGTTCAAATTTGCAATCGTTAAAAAAATATTTTCAATCCTCCATTCAAAATCAAACACATTTTTAAAAACTTGTAGTGGATGACACTTGATGCAAATGCAGTCTTTTGAAACACACTCATGGACAAAAAAATTACCGCACGAAGAAGGAGTCGTCAAAATGAAACGAAATATTACATACGTAATGACTACTTTGATATAAGTAAATGATAAGAAAATCAAAGAAAAAAGGATCATTTATTTCAGAGAAAAAGACAAAAAAGCGGAGGATGTCATACCCTGTTAAACCCCCTCTAGCGCGAATGCACAATGCGATACGATCGGGCATTGAGGCAAACAAGTTCTGTATGATGTCTTAAGACATTTCATTCTAAATTTGCTGTAACCTTACCTCTAGTTCGTTCGAACTTGTGGAATGCCCAACTCGCCATCACAAATTATCCCAGATATGCTCGATTGGAGGCACATCTGGGGATCAGGCAGGCCGAGGAAGGGTAGTAAGCAGTTTTGTGACACCCTTGCCATGCGAAGCCGAGGATTGTCTTGTTGAAAAATGGCTCCTAGGAGCTGTTGTATGAGTGGCAACACATGTGGTTGCAGGATGTCATGAACATACCACTGGGCTGTCATGGGGCCACGGATCAATACTAGGGGTAACCATATATTGTAGGCAATGACACCTCATACCATCACACCAGCTGTGTCACTGTAAAGCAAAGGCAGGATTGAGGCGTTCACCAAGGGGTCTCCACACACGGACACGACTGTCATCACTGCTGAGATTGAATCTGGAATGTCACTAAAGACGAGCTGGCTCCATTCCGCTGCAGTTCAGTTTCCTCGTGCGTGGCACCACGCCAAACAGTGGCGTCGATGGGTGGGCGTCAAGGGTCGCACATGTAATGGGCGCCGCGATCCCAAATGTCCTTCCAAATGCCTTTGTTTGTTTCGAGAAGACACAGGAGCCTCTAGTGAAGGTTCTACCTATGCTTGGAAGGCGACCGATGAAGCAGGCTGTACGCGTGGATTTCTTATGATGTGGGTGTCTTCTCGACGACTGGTCTGTCGAGGGCATCCTGAGCCTTGTCTTCGTGTTAAATGACATCTCTCGGATCCACTGGTCCCATCATTTAATCACAACACAAATCAGAGCGGCCTAATTGACGAGCTACTTGCCTAGCCTACCACCCAGCTTCCCTCATGCCGATAATTCTCCCCTCTCTCAAACTGCGACAGCTGCTCATATTGTCTTCGAAAACGGCGTAATGGCATGTCTACCTGAGTTCTTTCTTTGTAAACGATTCAGCACACTGAAACAAGCTTTGTTTATCTGTTTTATACTCCTCGGAAAAAGACATTAAACGCCCTTTACCGGCTATACGTAATGCGCAATCACGCTGCATTTCTAATCATTTGCTTATCTCCCTGAAATGTATCTTCATGTCAAGTTTCGTTACGATCCCGCAATTATTTCTTGGTGCGCTAATTTTTTTGTCCATGAGTGTACTTATTCATTAATTAAATTTTATTTTTTAATTAAAAATTTATTCTGCGTTATTTCAGTCAAAGTTACAACTAGATGCTACAGATGTGGCGCCAGTACGTTTTTCTAACGAAGTAGGAATTGCTTTAAAAATTATATTACTTGTTTTTAAAAAAAAGATATATTATTTGTTTATAAAAAAATTATATCACATGTTTTTTAAAAAAAAACTTGAAGGTGAAATCTGATTTTCCGAGAAGTGTTTTTATTCATGTAAACGAGAAGAATGGATGGATGAAAACGGTGTAAAATCCTGAAAAAAGAAATTTTGGGCGAAAGTGCCCTAAAGTTTTAAATAAACCAGAAAGTATGGGACACATGCAGATGCCATCTAACGGATAATACGAAGAAATATTATTGACAGAGTACAACGCAGACATGGCAGTTATTCGAAGCATATGAACGCCATTGATTCAGCCTTTAGAAGAGTGCTTCGATAAACCACTCAAAGCCAATTCAAAACAACAGTGGAATATGTGTAGAGAAGGCGAAAAAACATTTACAAAAGAAAGCCAAATGCGTTTGTAGAAATCCAATTTGTATATGCTCATCTTCTCTTAATTTCAAAGCTATCATTTTTATATTCGGCGTATAATGCGTACCCGTAATTTCAAGCTTATTTTTTATGTTATATGTGCATTGTACGCTGGAATAAACGGTATCTATAATAATGTAGGGTCGCATCCCCCTCTCTCTGTTACGTCGAGTGGATCAATCCACACTGGCATCACACCCCGCCTTACTAGGCTCTGCACGGAAAAGGACTGAGATGGGAGCCGAGCTATGCGATGAGACGTAGGAGAGAGACGTTCAGTGGTGTTCAATGCATCTAACCGTTTAACCCTTCATTGTTTAATAAATCATTCAATTCCTACTACTATAGCTCACACTATCTTTATATTTATATATTTATTTATCTTGTTCAAATTTTCAGTCGTTAATAAATTACATTTTAAAGTGCTCAATTTTGCTGAAATTTTATATGCACGATTATTTTGGATGAAAATACAGTAATTAAACAGTAATAAATAAAAATAAATTGATTAAAACTAATTATTTAAGAATTACAAATACAGTCACATTGGCATCATTTTTGGCAACTTGCGTCAAAACTTGAAGAAGTTTTTTTTTCACAATTTAAAGCGCTTATTTTTGTGCAGAAATTTTCTATATACCATTGTTTTGGGTGACAATATGATACTTTAATGATAATCAATAAAAATTAATTGACTGAAACTAATTATTTAAAGAATTACAGATACAGCCGCGTTGGGGTCATTTTTTAGCGATTTGGGTCAAAACGGCTTTTTTTCTCGCGTTGTAAAGCATTCAGTTGAAATGAAATTTTATAGACACGATGGTTTTGGATGACAATACGATACTTTAATGATAATGCATAAAAATGAATGACCACTTAATGTTGTGATTCTGTCCTATGTATATAAATATTTATATTAATTGTAACCAGTGGCGCACACAGGAATTTTTCAAGGGGGGGTCCGGGGTCGAAAGTTCACCGTTCTTGTATCATGCTCCTTTTGATCTTGTCGATTTTCGGGAACAAAACACAGTAAAAAACTAATTATTGAATAAATAATTAGCATTAATTAATAAAATTAATCATTACTAACAAATAATTAAATTTTACGTACTATATACTTAGAATTATAATCAATCGGAAAAAATCAAGGGCTTTGGGGGGGGGGGTTCTGGACCACCCCTTGTGTGCGCCACTGATTGTAACTATTTAAAAAGTAACTAAAATAATTTTTTTTTGTTGACTAAGAAGGAATTGACTTATTTTTTTTATTGTTTTTATAATCCTAAGGTTGTAGTCATTTCCCATAATAATTATTATGCATGTTTGTTTTGATTTAGTAAAAATTTAAAGAAATTACACTTTTTATCAGAAAGATTTACCTATTTGTGTGTGTGTTCTGTTCATCTTTAAAGACTCACCTGATTTCCACCCTTCCCCAGTGCCGGATGTGCAGCACGTGCACCGCACGCGGGCGGCCGCAGACCGCATGTAGTTCCAGCAATCAAGCCAAGTTTTGTACGAATTTCTGAAATTAAAATTTATAATAAGTCGAATACATATACTGAGTTTTAAATAGTGATTGGAAAATCAACATTACCGATTTTCCGATAGCATAGCACAGTTTAAGAAAAATAGAATGTTAGTGCACAATGAGTTGGTCCATCCATGTCTACTCTTTACTCACATTCTTCATTTGATTGCAAAATTCGTGGTAAAGAGGGCAAAACCACATTAGAATAGTTTCTTTTGCTTATCTACGGTACTGGCGGTGCACTGTGGATCGATGCTTAACAAAGATGTCTCAAAAATGATTTTTGCGAAAGTTTCTTTCGAAAATATCTAATATGGTTAATATTACCTAAGACAAAGGAGCGTTTAAACTTAATATGCATTTGGGGAAATTGAAAATTTTCAATTGAATAATAGCCACACAATTTAGAGGAACAAAATAGAGGAAAGAAGTGAATCTTGTCTATTTGCATTTTTATTCTGATATAGTAGATAATTTTATAATGTCACCGTTAAATATTCGTCAAAATATGAAAAATTCTGTAAGAAGTGTGGCACATTAGGTCTTTGCACGCGGGTGGTTGACACCCTAGGATCTGTCCTAGCTTCCTCTAAAATAAGAAATGCTTGTTTGCGTACAACTGTAAATAATGAAAACTCTTGTAATTTCCTGATGAAAGTGATTGACCGAAAACGTTACGCTGTGTAATATAGACAGAATCCCTTTTTTTACTCTGATCGTGAACTTCTGCCTCAACCGCTTCACACCTTCTAAATATGCGCTTGAAAAATGAATCCACCGTTAAATCTCCTCGCGCAAGATGTGTTATTAAGCGTTCTATTGTTCGGAGAATGAGAAATTTTGCATATCGAACGGATGTTTTCGGCCTCAATCCAGTTTATCTAGAAATAATAATTATTGTAATCAAAGTTATAAAAGCACCTGTTATCTGGAAGAAGAAATCCATTGTATGGAGACAATGAAGAACAATTTTTTCATGTTTGGTTTAATATTTCAAAAAAATTGCGTGAAATGGATTATATTAAGTTTGGTATAAATAAAACAGGAAATGATAAGGTAAGAATATAATGAATAATAAATTCTCTTTAAAAAGCGATAAAAAAGAAAAGATAAATGAGTTCGTTGATAAATATTTTTTTTGCCATCGGTTGCCTTATTTGGAGGTCAATAAATCAAGATTTAGGATGTTTAGTATTTTGGCGTAATGGCCCAGATTTTGAACGAAATGATGCATTGTTGTTTTTTTTTACCAGAGTTATTGCTGAATTATGGATAAAAAAAAACCTTTCTGACCTGTTTGAATAGTACGATTTGTATTTAATAATTTTCGAAAAAAAACTAAGTTTTGCTTATTCTATTACTTGGAAATAAATTTAATTAAAAAGCCTTACGCAATCCTTTTATTAAATACTATTATTCAAAATGAACAAAATTATTTAAATAACGTATACATTCTGTAAACATTTGAATTGGTAATTTGGTTGAAAGTAATAACTGCAGATATGTAGGAAACCAATCTAAAATGCCGAAGATTATTTTCTCTTAGATAAAGTTTTGTATTTTAATTAACATTAAACCTATAAACGGTTATTAATAACTCAGCCTACTTAGTAAAACTGGAAATATGTGTTTAGATTGAAAATAAAATAATGAGAAAAAAACAACGAATAAAATTTAGGTGAAAGTAGTATTCCGCGCGCGCGAGCCAAAACTTTTCTTACCTCAAAACTGCTCATAAGGAGAATACACATGATTTACCTTCTTGGATGTATAAAAAATGTAAAACAAGCCTTAAAAAGGAATAATTTTCTTTAAAACAATTTTAATTAATAAAAGCTTCTATCTGGAATCTTTTTTCGAAAATAAATTAATTGTTTCTATGTTTTTTTTTTTCGTAGATATCCTTGCTGTTGTAATTTTATAAATCAAATAACTTAAGCCATAATAATTAATTCCTTTGCAATATCTTCTTTTTTTAATTCATCAGTTCTAGCTTTCATTAACAGTAAATATTATCCACAAGATAGAAATATGTGCATAATGCATTTATTAACAGATAATATATATTACCCATCAGGGAATTCAAATTCTGTTAGGATTTCGGTCATTGAAAATAAAAAAGTGTGTTTAGAAAGATATTGTCCTTTATAAAAAGCAAAAAAAAGTTTTTATAAGCCTTATTATAAAATTTTTTGGTACTTTTATAGCTATATCGAATGTAAATACGCAAAGCACCTTTATAAAACTTCAGACAACTCTATATTAAAGAAATTTCCAGGCAAAAAATATCCTTCATACTGAATTTTACGGTAAACACTGTAGCTAATACACTGCTGGCCACCGCAAATGTAATACCAATAAAGACAAGAGATAGTACAATAAAATTTATTTTGTAGATAACATGTTGACCAAGTATCAAATGATTAAATTTATAGAATTCTGTGAAGTGTGGTTCCTGCCAGAATCAGTAGCCAGAGTAGCCGCCATTGTTGGAGATAACCGCTGCCACACGCCTCGGCATTGGTTCAAAGAGACATTGGATGTGTTCTTGGGGTACAACAGACAAAGCAGCTTCCACACGTTGCCAAAATTGATCTGGTGTGGCAGCTGGGGGTGTAATCTGGGTTAATCGTTGAGCAACCATGGACCACATGTTTTCTATCGGCGAAAGATCCGGAGGGCGAGCCGGCCAGGGAAGCAATTCAATCTGGTGATTGACGAAGAACCTTTAGACAATGCGTACCACGTGTGGTCACGCATTATCCTGTTGAAATATGGCTGTGGCCAAGTCCTGAAGGTAAGGAAGAACAACTGGCTCCAACACCTCGAAGATGTAGCGCAGGCTGTTTAAAGTACCGGCAAAGTGTACTAGAGGAGTGTGAGAGTGATATCCAATACCGCCTCATACCATAATACCCGGTGCAGGACCAGTGTGGTGGTGCATAACGCAGCTGTTCAGCATCCTCTCTCCACGGTGTCTCCAGACTCGAATCCGACCATCATGGTGTTGCAGACAGATGCGTGACTCGTCAGTAAAAGCAACTTCATTCCATTCTGCCACCCACATCCTTCTTTCATCGCACCATTGGCGGCGAAGACGTCTGTGGTTCTGCGTCAAGGGTAGACCAAGCAATGGACGTTTTGCGGACAGACCACTCTGCTGTAAACGGCGTTGAATGGTACGCGCAGACACTGAATGATGCGTTACAGACTTAATGTGCTGTGCTACAGTTCGTGATGTGACTTAGCAATTCGTCACTGCGATGCGCATAATTTGCCTGTCCTCACGTGAAGTGGTGCACTGAGATGGATGCGATCGACCACGTCGGTCCGTCGTACCCTCCTGCATCCAACGATTACATATCCACATTACAGTTGCTTAGTTTCGTCCAACACGACTACCGATTTCCCTGAAAAATAATCCGCAATTTTTCGGTAGGCCACTATCCTTCCTCTGTCGAACACGGATACTTGATCAAAAGCTGGTCGCTGTTTACTACGAGACATAACTGATCGTTTTTTGAAAAAACCACGAGAAAAACACAATTGCCGAACTTGAAATCGTCAAGATCTCCAAGCCTTAAATACTACTCCAAGCCTACTAATTTTAGGAGTTATATTCAAAATAAATCTTTGGTGAAATCGTCGAATCGGCCGCTTCGCCACCAAATTTTGAAAAATTGCCAATTTGGTGCGTTTTATCGTGTTGTGTTTTGGAGTAGCAAGGTTAAAGTGTAGAATAGAGGGGGGCACTTGGCGCAGTCTTTTTGTTTGACGACTAAAAGCGGTCGCCACAGTACTTTATTTGGAATTATTTATAATTCCGAAATTCTTTATATTTATTCGAAATAAATTATTATTTATTCTAAAATAAATAATAAATTATTTATTTTAGAATGAATTCGTTATCTCACCATGGCATTTATATAAAATCCGTCAAATCCAAATTGAATCTCCTATACTACACTTGAGCCGAGTAGCAACTCCACGATTTGGCGATTTTAACTCCTTATCAATTTGGAGAGACTTGGCGGGATAAGCGGCTGATACGACAATCGAACGAAATCTTTTATTTTACATGCCATTCAAAAGAAACCATTAGCAAACGATTATTCTGAAGTTGCCAAAATTTTATCTCAAAATGCAAGCGAGAAAATGAATTACAAAATCGTTTGCATAAAGAGCGAACGACCTTCTGTACCTCTGTTGTGGCACTCCCGCTCTCCAAACTACCACACCGCGACTGTAGGAGGACTTTGAGCCTCGAGAGATTTAACGTGCACCAGCCCATTTGCATGACAGGTGTTCTGTAGCATTAGGACTCGAACCTGTGACTTGACAACGCAGACCGCAAGTCCATCAACACAGCCACAAGTCTACCACGGTTATAGTGAAAGTTCGAATACAATAACTTTGTATATAAGTTCTTATTTTGCTCTCATATCTTACGAAAAATGATTAAAGCTTGAGACTTAAATTTTCACAAAAGAGAATATTGTGGGATTTTTCAAAATTTTCGTGATTAATCAATCAACGAAAGTGTGTGTTTAAGAAGCACAACAAAACAAACAAGCGGTTTCCACCAATAATGCTTTTTACACGTATAATGCAATTGCTGTGAATTATTCCGTTTATTTGAAATGTAACTGTTTAATTTTTTTCCCAATAATGAAATTTAAGGAATTAAATGTAATTTAAATTTAGTTATTTATGCAAGTAAAGTTTGGGGAAAGTTCTTCAAATTCTTCGTCAATTTATTGATCGATGGGTCAAAATGTAAGTACCAATTTTTCTTATCGGAAAAATAAATGCATTGCGTATCATGAAATAAATAACATGAACAAACTTGAATGATAAAAAATAAATAGTTCGTGTAAATGATGATTTTCCCCCTTTGTTTTGTAACATGGTAATAAGTAGATTTTTTTATAAGAGGCTGATTGCATAAAAAAAGTGTTAAAATCAAAATCATTGTGATGATATAAAAAATTAATTTCCAAATTCTTTTTTTTTTTTGCAGAATTTTTATTTCTGAAAATTAATTTTATTAAGAGTTTGTTTTCTTAAAAAAATGCTTAAACATTCTTATAAGGCGAACTTCAATATTTTAAAGACATTATTAAATAAGCGTAAAATAGTAATGACCTTTTAAATCATCCATAAGCTTCGCAATTTTAACATCTTAACAATTTCCACGTTTATTGTTTTTATAAAACTCGAAAATGTCAATTTAATGAGTACAAAAAAGCAGTTGAGAAAAAAAAGAAGAAATTACGCTCTTCTATCAAGTTTGAGTCAATGAATACAGTTAAAGTTATTAATTTTCCATCTATGGCCTACTCGCTCGGGAAATCATTCTTAAATCGATCGAAGCGAAAGAAAATAACTCTGATTACCTAATCATTAAGGGCACAAAGAAGATAAAGCGAATATAAATTAGACTGTCATACCGCAGGGAAATGCTTTTTTAAACGAATTCTTCAAATCGTGGAAGGAAAAGTTGTTTTTTGTTCGCCTCTGAAATCGTGTCAACCGTCAGGCGCGCTGTTGTGTTACCCGCCCCGCCTTTTCCGAGCTTCCGAACAACCATTCGCGGCAGACGATTCCACCGACAGCCAGCAAACGAACAACTCGCTTCGCCAGCTGCGACTGTTGCTTCTCAAGAGTTCGGTAGAATACTCTTTCTTATTTCGAATATTCATGCGCGGATTTTTTTTAAAGAAAACAGTTTTTTTGTAATGGATATTGTGAGAACAATTTACAGCGATCTATTTTAAAAAAGGAAATCTTTAAGAAATAGTTCTTGTTCGTGAGAAAAATGATTGCCAGCACGTGTTTCTTTCTCATGAAGAATCGTATTTCAAAGGTACGAGATTCGGTTTAGAACATTAGAATTGAAGATTTAAATCGTTTTCCTGGCGAATTCCGGGGATACTTTTTATAGAAAATAAATAATTTAGAAGGGAAAGAAATGTTTTGATTTTTAGAATAGACATGAATGTGTTTTGTATCTGATTATTCATACGAATAATTAAAACTTTATTTTCATTATAGAATTTTCTGATTAGAACTGTGTAAAAAGATAAAAGTCTGCAGTTCAAACTCTACAAGTAACAAAAACTGTTTCTGCATCTCTTTGGAGAAAAAAGTAACTGGAATATTTAAAAAAATTGCATGACAAACTAAAATTTATACAGCATTTGCCACTTCCAAAATGAATGAATTGAATTACTTCAAAAGCAATGAAATGCTTTTATTACTTCACCATGAAAGTACTCTTGAACCGACATGATTATGTAAAAAATTGTTTTTATCGATTAAATTTCATTACTCAACGCACAGAGTACTGTAATAATGAACTTGTTCATCCACTAGGTAAAAGAAATAAAAAGATACTGACTTAAAGATAGCTTTTCTGCAAATGTGAGTGCTTATTTATATCGTAATATTGTTAAAACAGTTTTAAAAATTGCTATCTTTATATTTAAGAAAGAAAAGCTGAACAACGGACGGTCATTCTAGTCATGAATATATTATAAACTTCTTCAATGAATATGACTGAGGAAATTATAGTTTAAAATATATACTTGCTTATTTGATGCAATTCAAATAAGACAACACATTCTTAAATTTAATTATAATACTAGAGGACTAAAATGTGTAAATGTAATAAAACGAATTATTGAAAATGGATCCATTCCAATTACGTGTGTAAGACTTTTGTGATTTACTAGCCAACGGAAACTTGCAATCTTTTATATGATGTTACAATAAATTTTCTGGATCTAGTGTTATACAATCTGCTTCACTATAGAAATTTGCTGTTTGTAAAAAAAACTCATCAAGCAATACAATTTGTCTATGGTATCAGTCTCATTTTTCCAAAGTCTTCAAGTGTTCTCTTGAGGCTCATCTATGGCGGACGCTGAGAAATCGGATTCATTCACTCAACCGGACAACTGGGACTTACCGTCATCGTCGGTGTCTTCCGGTCAGTTAACAGATGACCCCACAAAGCCATACCGGAAGAAATACCGATCGAAATCGGCAGTGTCTAATGATCCCAGGAGTCCGTATTACACCAGTCAAGGAATTGCCAATGAAGATAGCCTCAAGCTGGGGGGTCGGTTCACCAAGGCCCAGAGTGTTTCTTGTGTGCCTGGATACGACTGTCACCAGTATGCCAGTAAGTGCCAGTTGCCCTTCAATGGAGGAATTGCAGGGTTGAATTTGTCACCGGATGACCCGAAGGCTGCAACTATCCGGCAGCATTACTATCCGGAAGGCGGCTGGGGATATGTTGTGTGTGTGTGCGCTTTTTTGGTGGAAGTTATATCCGGTGGCATTCAGGCCAGTTTTGGCTTATTGATGATCACCATCATGTCTGTGTTCCATAAAGAAGCAACTCTAATCAGCACAGGTAAGTGATTTTTTTCCTGGTGCTATTTCGATATTATTAGATTAGAACTAATTTAGTAATTTTTCTTTGTTGAAATGTTGATAAAAGATTGTTTTACGCTAAAAGGTTCTAAATCGTATGTAAGGTATATGGTTTCTTATTTAAGTATTCTATTTTTGAAATTTAGTTCTGTTGAGCTGTATCGGGCAATTTTTTTTAAAAGATCATTTGAATATTTTATAGGGTACCTTGTATTGTGGTTATGATTCTTTTTTGGGTGAAATAATTTTCTTTCTCTCAAGTTTGCTAATTATTTAAAAACATGCTAAGCAAAATATAGTATCTGATATAAGCTGAAACACTTAGGGGAAAATGTTTCATAAATGCTATGATTGTTAAAAAACTTTTATCAAATATTTCTTTCGAAATTTGCCTCGTTAATTCGAAGTACTAAAGTTTGAAAAGTTACAATACAATGTTTCTTCTAAAAATTTGAATTTTATTTTATCCATTTCTGAGCTACTTAAAGATTTTGTTTTCCCATATATTTTTCCTTACACATAAAAATCATATGGAAATGTACTTTAACAGGTCACATCTTTATGCGAAAAGAAGGCAAATTCGTTTTTATAGCGGTTTCTAAATCGAGCAGTCATTGTATTACAAAAATAAAATTTTAAAAAAATCCCACCTATTTCTAACTTTAAAAGACTTTTACGTTAAACTCTAATACACAAATATTTTCCTTTACATATACAAAAAAATAAAGGGATAATTTATATACATGTATTTTTTTAGCAAGTAAAACTTTTGAAAAGAGTCGAAATAATTTCGATGAAAGTAATTAATATATATATATATAATTAAAAGACAATTTTCATTCAAATCTAAAAATTGTATTACGTTTATTAAAAGAGGAGGAGATTATATGGGTGATTTTATGTTTAAAACATAATAAATTTGCAAATCTTAAACAACAAGATTTCAACCACAGAGTAATGACAACTCATACAGATTTAATGCACTTCTTTTCGAGGTACTGTTGAGGATTTTAACAATTTAAAAGAATTAGTATTATTTTTACAAAAACATGCCTGTAAAACTTTAAAACAAATGCCAGATCTAAAGAATCAAATAGTTCCTCACAAACGTACGTACACTTTGTTTCAGATGCATCACTCTGCAATAGAAATAGAATTTTTAATATTACAAAATGCATTCATCATTATTATGTAGTAATATTTCATTTTTGATTTTGTATATTTATTAAATAATTAAGAAACTTCAAAAAATTAAATAGATTTTGATTTTAATTAAACGATTTTTCGGACAGTACAATATAATATTAATAATAACACAACCCTACAGTTTCATTATTATTAAAAGAATTCTCCATGAAAGTGTGAGCTTATTAATTTTTATTCGATACAGTAGCCCAGTGGTGCCTAACTCCCCGGGCCACAGACCGTTAATGATCAGTGGATCAAATGGTACCGGGCCGCACCAGAAACATTGAATTATTTCTATTTTGTTTACTGTGGAGTATTTCTCTCGGATTTGAGTGACTTTTTCCATGGACATCACATACTATATTCCATGTTAAATAACTTTGCATATTACTTTTTTCAGTTTAAAAGTATTTTATTTTGAAGGTATTTTATAATACAATTATATATATATATATATATATATATATATATATATATATATATTTACATACATAAATTCAAATTATTAAATAAAAACAATTTAACGCATAAACAATCAACGTCCCATCTTTCTCATTAGTCAGCGGTAAAATGATCAAACGTTGACCGGTCCGGGACGATAAAAAGGTCGGGGGAACACTGCTTTAGACGCTTTCAATATAATTGTTGCAGGAAAATTAACACATATTTTTGACAGATTATAGTTCACTTCTAGTTAAAATATAGTAGAGAGAGATGCTTTAAGATTAGCTTAGCCTGAATTTTTAAAGAAATTGTTTTTGTGTATTTTGTTATAAAACAAAATATAGGAATTGTTTCAATTTATAATGGATTATATTTACAAGAATACATGATACATTTATTGCTTTTCATTTTAAAACTAAATGTAAGAAACATACTAACGTTTGAATTATTTTGGTTTCATAAATTTCGAAAGGAGCTATATTTTTATTGAAGTGGATCTGAGAAGAGATTTCGACGAAAATACAATGATATAGAAATTGTTATGAATAAAAATTTCAAAATGGTCTACCTCTTTAGTAAACAAATCTTTTATTTAGTTTTTATCTACTTTTTTTGGAAGCAATGAGACTTGGTTTTTTTTTAAAATTAAAAGACTTTATACGGAAAACAAATTTCGACATTTTTAGTACACAGTAATTATGAAACGAATTTTTTCGACTTGTCAATGTTTTGGTAATGAACTATTGATCAAATATGTCTCCCTTCTTGGTTAATTTTTTTTATAAACATATATTTCCTTAATTTGAAAGGAAAATAAAAACTTGATTTTAAGTGTTGTTTTTGAATGAATTGGATGTATATGGAAATTCACATTTCTGATTCACTTTAAAATTTCGAACTACACTGCTCAAAATAATTAAAGGATATTGCGGTTTTAGGTGGATCTTGTGGCTGGGAAACTTTTTAGCTGATTGATACATGGTCGACAGACGTAGTAGGTTATATGAGAATAAATTACACATGTTTGGCAGAAAAAAATGCATTTTATTGCGCATTTGTGTACAAAAGGGAAAAAACACAATTTATGCATATGAGAAAAAAAGAATAAGAAAAGGTCTTTTCTTCAAAGGAAATCATTTTCAGTAGGGGGTATGGTTTCCACGGACGGCCAGCAACGTTGAGCACCTTTGAGGCATGGAGTCAATGAGGCTATTAATCACGAGTTGGGGTATTCTGTCCCACTCTTCCAGAAGAGCTCTTTCCAGTCTTTGGAGAGTTTGTGGGGGTGGTTGGCGGCCAGCAACTCATCTTCCTAGAGCGTCCCATACGTGCTCTATTGGATTCATGTCTGGAGAACACGCTGGCCATTCCATTCGTACGATTCCTTCCTCGAAAAGGAAATCCTCCACCAGGTTAGCACGATGTAGCCTGCAGTTATCGTCCATTAAAATGAAGTCATCTACGATTGCTGCCGTAAGGGACTACAATAGGTCTGAGGATTTCATCCCTATATCGGCGAGCAGTCAGAGGTCCATCTCGAATGATGTAGAGGTCTGTGCGCCCGTCACTGGAGATTCCACCATACACCAACACTCCCCCACCGCCAAATCTGTCACTTTCATGCATGAACGCAGGATTATTCCTACTGCCACGGTCCCTCCAGATGAAAATACGCCTATTATCCGGATGAACAGAAAAACGAGACTCGTTAGAAAAAAGAACATTGCTCCATTCATTTCTCCTCCAGTTTACATGCTCTGTTGCCCACTCCCTGCGGTCGCGACGATGCCTTGATGTTAGTCTAACACATACCATCGGTCGGCGAGCATACAGACCTACACCATGGAGCCGGTTTCGGACTGTCTAAGTTGAAACCGTGGTGCCAGTAGCAGAGTGAAGGTGTTGTTGGAGAAGAATAGCGTTCATTTTCGGTGTCTCCGAGTCGTTAACACTAAATAACGATCTTTATTGGGCGTTGTTGCCCGTCTACGACCTTGTCCTGGTCTTCGGCTTGCCCTTCCAGTCTCCAAAAAATGGTTCAGATCCTGGAAATCACACTTTGTGACACTCCAATGACTTGCGCTACTTCGGCTAGAGTTTGGCCCCCTTTTAATCTACCAACAACTCTCCAAGCTTCTGAATCGGTTAAATGACTTCGCTGAGACATCGTACTCATCGAAACAAAGCAGTCACTGAATGCTGATCATCCTTGTCTTCATTTCAGTTGAAAGTCAAATTTCTTTCGCTGCCGCTGAAGCGACGTTTTTGACGTCGAACTCAAAATTAGCATACTCCACAGTTTGAAAATCAAAAAAATTTGCATTTGTGGTTCTCTTCTTCCATTTTCGGCAAAAAAAAAAAAAAAAAAAATTTCGCTTATATCTTTATTTTATATAAAACTTACAATATCCTTTAATTGTTTTGAGCAGTATATTTTAAGCTTGAGCAAATATTATTTGCTTAATGTTTTCTACTGTGAATTTTTATATAAGTTATACATAAAAACTAAAATAACATACTGTTAGATACTAGGTATAGAAGAATATTTTAAAAGAAACTAGAAAACAATCTTGTGGTTGTGAATGTTATTATTATTATTATTTTTGTAAAGTATTGCTTGTGATGAAAAAAATACATTAATTGGAAATAAAAAAAAATTAAATATAATGAAATAAAACTAATGTAAAGGTGAAGGCAAATTTAACATTTTTTCATTTTGCGTTTTTCCAGACGCCTAATTAAAAAGTAATGTAATCTCGAACATGAATGGCGACATAATTTCTTCCTCAAAAAACATTGGTAAAAATAATTATACTATTCAATATTTAAAACTTATTTTTAGAATAGATCTGAATGGGAAAGAGTATAAACGTAAATTTTAACGTATATCTATATCTATATCTATATATATTAAATAAATAATTTACATGCATATAATGAAAAAATGACTTAAAATAAAGATCTAGAAAATATTAATTTCAAAGAAAACAGAATTAATATTGTTTTTGGTTATATATAATTTAATCATTTGTTGAAAAATTCAATTTCAATTTAGTTCAAACCATAAATAACTAAACAAAAAGCTGCTCGCAATCACCACTCTTACGAAAATTGTTCGGAATAATTATTTTTTTCTTGATTCCGTATTATTGCTAATTTTTTTTACTTGGATTGATTTTGAAGACCACTCCCTATTTGAATTTATTTTTCAAGTTGCTTCGAGAATGTTTGAACAGTACCAAAATATAAATATGCGAAATACATTGCATATAAAATTAATTATATATATATATATGTATTTATATAATTTTTTATATATACATAATTAATATTTTTGTACTGTTAGTCACTCTTTTTTTTGGGGGGAGGAATATTGAATAGATAAAAAAGTATAAAGTATGAAAAAAAATAAGATCCTTTCTTTAAAATATAACTATAGGCTTAATGGGATTTTTTGCATTTCGTGTGAACGAATTATGTATTTACATGTTTAGAAGTTTCTAAGCAAAGAAAAGGAGTCTATATTAATAATTTATACTTTATTTAAAATTTAGATACGTAGCTTTATTACTAACACAAATGCTTTTAAAACAATATCTTCCGAGTATCATTTTAAAAAAATTATTTAAATTGTAAATTAATTATTATTTTATTCATTTTATGGCCGAGATTTTCGTTGTTCGAAAGGAACTTTAAAATTAATTTTTATAATATAAATGCTACTTATTTAAATAATTATATTATAATCTTCACTAAGTTATAATAAATAAATTTTTGCATAATTTTAGAATGGAAGTGTAACTGGAATAAAAACTATATTCTATCTTAAAAATTTCGTTTCAGTTCAAAATTTTTCAATTACTTCTAAAAGTTACCTACTCAAATGTCTGTAATTATAAAAAATTTGCATTTGATATTAACAGGAGTCTAGACATTAAGCGACATAATTTTTAATAAAAAAATTCATACGCATTGATGGTAAAAATTATTGTTAAATAAAAGTAACGAAGGACAAAGTAATCTATCTTTATGAGACTTCCAACGAATTTCAAACGTCTTTTTCTTAACATACATATACATAAATAATGCACATAATAATATACATAAATAATATGTTTTCTTTTCTCATTTTTTCTTTGAGTTTGTAATTTTTAACTATATCAAATCTTTAAGATATTTTTGAGTTTGGGAGGGGTCTATAAGCCTTCCTGTAAAAATTAATCCTCTTGGGAAATATTGGGTCTTTAAAAATTATTATATTACATATACTGCCTCCCTCCCCCGAAGAAGATGTGAACATGCAAATTAATACCTGTATATAAAGTTGAAACTTTCAGATTAGAAAGGAGAGATAGGTTAGACTGCTAACGGGAGCAGTGATTCATTAAACTTGAAGTGAGGCGTAGATATTTAGTAGCTGATAATTGTAATATTAAAACTGACGATCTGTCAACTAAGATTTAAACTAGATTAGGTAGCTAAGAAGTAGATTATATTGATTAGATGTGTAAGTGATTTAATTATTTAAAGTCTTCTCGTATCTCGCATACCTCGTTTAATTGCTTTCCATATTTAATGTTTGGGTGCATCTCTTAACTTTGGTTAAGTGAATTTGTGTTGTTGATACTGAGAATAAATTGGAATATGGTTAGTCTTTCTTCCATCTCTCCCACAGCCTTAAACGCATAGGGCAGACCTTTACAAGTTGATGTTTTCATATCGAAGCTTCTATACTAATTCCCTCTAGAGTCAGTTTGAATCTCAGCTGAATTCATTTTGAGAGGACTCGACGATTATTCCACGAAAACTATTTCATAGGAAACCATTATACAGTTCCCACACTATATATATCTAATCATACTTTCATAAATGTGAAACAATTTCCTTTTTTCCATCGTAAGCCACAGATGCGGCATTATATTTGTAAATCTTAAGTGTTTTTTTCTTGTACGTGATATGACAATAACTACATTTTCTTAAAAAAATATACTCTTCATTTTACATTTCATATATAATATGAAATTTTTCAATAAATAATTAACATAGATAATATATGATTTGCATATATTTGTTTGTTTGTGCGTGTCCCTGCTATATGCGCGATATTGCATTTGACAGAATATTTAAACACTCGAACTTATATTTTTAATTTGTTTCACAAATCAGATTGTTCACAATTTTTCTCTCAACACTGTAGCTTTGTGTAAGTTTCATGATGTATTTCATTTTATTATTTTTCAGTTATTAATGCTGTAATTTTTTTCATTCGATTTTAAGATGCCTATTAGATGGAAGTGTGCAGTAGATGATTGGTATTCCATGAAAGTAGTTTAAACTTACTCTTTAGTTCAAAGTCTGATTCTGAAATTTGATTTACTGGGTATTCATTTTTCTTTTAAAATTTCAATTATTGGCTTTTGAATAATCTGATTAACAATATTTTTCTTAAGCAAATTATGTTTTTTTGTATATCGCTTTAGATTTATATATATATATATATATATATATATATATATATATATATATATATATATATATATATGTCAGGTTTGAAAAGTTTAGGTTCAAAATTAAGGAAGTAATAAATGAAAATAGAGCGAACTCTTTACCATCGCGTAAGGATTTGTGAGTAAACAAGCCTGTTAAAAGGAGCAACGAGCGCTGACGAAGGCGAACGCATACTAGAAAGGACTTGGCTGGTGTCTCCTCGCTGAGATGTTGTATTTGGTAACACCCGGTTGCGCGGCAAAAAGGTCCGCCATGTTAGATTATATATGATGAAAGCGTAATAAAAGGAATATTGTGAAGATGATGCCCTCCTTATTTTACCAGCAGGCCTGGGGCCTGTCAAGAGCCGGCAGGATGATTTAAAGTACTGCAAAATACGCGAGGAAACCAATGGAATGAACTTCAACAATTTTTTTTTTCGAACGAGCGACTGCATTGAAAACGATACTACCATGGAAGACGACTCTTTCCGGCAGGGAGTCACCAGTCAACACATCCAAAGCACCCTTCTTTTTTCCTGAATTTGATCTTAATAAGTTTAGTAGTTGTAAAAGTTTTATGGACTGTTTTGATCAACAATGTTTGGAATATCAAAAAGAAGAACAATGGAAAAAAGCAAAATTTGAGTGGGATGATGATGAGGAATTCTTTTCATCACCAGAGAAATTTTACCCCTTTTCATCTCCTAACCAGATAAAACGTTGGGGGCTTAAGAGAAAGTTTAAAGGTGAACAGAAAAAGACACGTCCTGTGACAAAAGTAGATAAGTTTATCGAAGAAATGAATAAACATTTTTCTGATTTAGAAGATACTGAACTTATCATTGATTAGTCTCTAAGTCAAGACTTGGAATCATCTAAATATTCCAAAATATGAAAGAAATAATTTTTGATGAGAAATGATGTATAATTCTTGCAGGTGTGTATCAATTTTTTTTCCGATGTTTGAATTCTTATGCACATATATTTTTATAAATCTGTATATTTACAATTTTTTTGATATATTAGTGATAATTAATGTTGTAGATATGTTTTGAATAACACATTTGAAAACATAAGGTAGTTATAGAATATAACTTTCATTAAAATTTTTTATTTGATATTTGTCACATTTTTTATCTTTCAAATTGAAAAATATTTGATCAAAATAAATGATTTTTTTTTATGTTATCTTAATTATAAAATGTTTTTGTTGTACACGCACATTCATTTTCTTGTGTAGGTAGACATGCAATTTTGTAGATAGATGTAATATGTAATGAATATTCGATAGTTTATATAAAATGTAAATTAAATGTTGAAGCAGACATGTTGTCGAGGAACCCTGTATGCCATTATATATCACCCATTTGTCATTTTTTAAATACTGATGAAATTATTAAATACCAAAATTCAGAGAACATTAATGATCCAAAATATATAAAAATTAATGATGTATTAACAGTTAAGAAAAGAATTTAATTAAAATTGTAGTACCGTTATCTTTGAGAGAGAAAAAAATTAATTACAACTGCACATGAACAATTTGGTCACCCAGGTGTAAAAAAGATGTTAAAATTAATTTCCCCAATTTACTACTGGAAAGACATTATATTAGACATTTCAAATTTTGTTAAATGTTGTGAAACATGTCAATTGAATAAAAGTCTACACAAAAATATGGATTATTGCAAGAAGTTCCTGTAGCAGAAGAACCATTTGAAATGATCTCACTAGACACTGTAGGAGGATTTAATTATCATAATTCACAAAAGAAATACCTGCATATTGTTCTGGATCATGCTACCAGATATGCTTGGACATTTCCATCCAAAAGTGTCACTTCTGAAACTTATACAAATTGCTTAAAACAAATTTTTTCAATTCAATGCCCAAAACAACTTTTAAGTGATAGAAATGCTGCATTCACTTCATCTAAATTTAAGAAATTCTTAAAACATCATAATATTAGACAATTACTAACTTCAGCAAATAGACCACAATGCAATGGAAAGAGTTAATCAGACATTAGTAGCAAAATTAAGATGTAAAGTTAATTCAACTACAAAAACTCCTTGGACAAAATTATTAGAACAAGTTACATATGAATACAATAACTCGCCACATGATGTTACTGGCTTTCCACCTGCATATTTAATGTTTGGAACTTTGCCATATGATTCGCCATTACCTAATCAAGTAAAATTAAACTATCCACCTATACAACAAGCTAGACAAATTGCAGTAAACAGAACAATTAAGCATCATAAGATAAATAAACAAAGGTATGATAGACATTATGTTGATGCAAAATTTAAAGTTGGAGATTTAGTCTTATATCAAAATTTCTCATACCCTAATTCAAGTAAACTTCAATCTCCTTATAATGGTCCTTTTAAAGTTGTCAGGAAACTCTCAAATGTTACTTATGAAATAGATAAACCAAATCAATATACAGGAAAATTAACAGATATTGTTCATTCTACAAGATTAAAACCATTTCATTCAAAATCCAATTTCCAATTATGCTAAATTCTTATTTATATTTGTTATAGAGTTTGTTTTCTCAAACTTTGGGGGGGAAGAAGAAGTGCATTGTAATTTTAAAAGAAGTGCATTGTTATTAAAATAATAATAATAAAAGTTGTGTTTAAAATTTGAATTTAAGACTTGTTTACATTATGAAAATCAAAATTTAATGTAAGTGAACTTGTATTGTATCTTTATTCATAATGAACACATTATTGAAGACTATTTAAAAAAAAATAACTGAATTATGGACTGTATGAAAACATTGTGATGAGGTCATTTTACGATACATTGTGTTATAATAATTTCACTGTGATTATTTGTGATAAGTATATTCTGAAAGTTAAAATATAGTGTATGTGATGTTATGAAGATTTTAGTATGGTTGTATGTTTTTGAAATGAGTTGATTGAGTAGAGATTCTAAATAAACAAAAGAACTGTGAGATAAACAATAATTGGATGAGGAACATTGAACTATGATTTTCAAGACAGGACTGTGAAACATTACATTGATTGAACTTTTACCTGTACTTGATATATCTGAAATACCCTTATTTTTCTTTGCATTTTATATTTCTAGTGATATTTTGATATAATGTTGATGTTGTGTTTATTTTGATAAATTTCTGTGTTATAGTTATGTAATCTTTTCTTTTGGGAGCTCCTAAACTCATTTTGCTATTACTTATTTTATATCTATTCTTTGTATGTACTCACTTTACCATTATTCCTAAAATCATGTTGCTGTTAGTTACTCTCCATATATGTCCTTTTTTATGTATTTACTTTACCATTATTCCTAAACACATTTTGCTATTACTTATTTTATATCTCTTCTTTTTATGTATTTATACTTTACCATTATTCCTAAAATCATGTTATTTACTCTATACCTATTCTTCTATATATTTATGTACTCATTATTCCAACATTCAATACCATTTTGAAGTACTTGTAACTTTTCAACATTTATCACTTTATTAACATTGTTTACTATTGATGCACATTTAGTGAGAATTTCACTTGATCTTATGTTATGTTGTTTAGTACTATTATATTTTTGAATGTCCAATGTGAATTATCTTTATCTTATGTTGTTTTTTATTAACCTCATTATTATTATAGTCATAGTGGAAGTATTAGATGTTTGATATTTTCAGAAAACAATTCTATGTAACACAAAGTTTTATACCAAATTTTTGATATTTTGTTATTCATTATTGCTATTTTTTTGTACATGTTAGGATTCACCAGCCCACTCTTTTACACAATTATTATATCTTCTAGATTTTTATTTCATTTGGGGAATTTGATATAATTGAATTATAATTTTTTTCCTGGGGACTTGCCAGTCAGAATTGGCCAATCTGGCTGTGCCAGACTTCAGCGGAGGGGGAAATTTGTCAGGTTTGAAAAGTTTAGGTTCAAAATTAAGGAAGTAATAAATGAAAATAGAGCGAACTCTTTACCATCGCGTAAGGATTTGTGAGTAAACAAGCCTGTTAAAAGGAGCAACGAGCGCTGACGAAGGCGAACGCATACTAGAAAGGACTTGGCTGGTGTCTCCTCGCTGAGATGTTGTATTTGGTAACACCCGGTTGCGCGGCAAAAGGTCCGCCATGTTAGATTATATATGATGAAAGCGTAATAAAGGAATATTGTGAAGATGATGCCCTCCTTATTTTACCAGCAGGCCTGGGGCCTGTCATATATATATATATATATCGCTCTTACACACACTTTTAAACCCAGTGCAGTGGCTGAGTGGTAGTGTATCGCTCTTCTACCTCACAGGTACGGGGTTCAAATCCCGGACTGAGAAAGGCCGATTCAACCTTTCATCCCTTCAATGGGTCGATAAATGAGTATTAAGCTTGCTATGGAGGTGAATACTGGGGGGTGGGGTTCGTGTCAGACTGACCACTTGACCGAAACACCTGCACAAGCACCCCAGCGCCTAAGGTCACTTAGATTGAGATAGGCACAGCAGTATGCCTTGAATTTCATAGGCTGTTGCGCCCCTGAGTTCAGTAGACACACACTTTCTATCTCTCGTACACACACACACACACATATATATATATATATATATATGTACAGAGGTTGTTTATGGTCGTCAGTGTATTATTACTTAATCATTGATACTTAATTGTATTGAGATAATTAAGTATCCACAGTAAGTTTACTTAACTTTTTTTTGTATGTTTTAAAATAATTTTAGAACTTTATAAGGTTTTTTAATGATATTCAATCCGTAATGACGAGGATCTCCAAAGAAAGCAGCATGTGCATTATCCAGCAAGTATCACGCGGGAAAAATGCTGGAAAAAGAGAATGAGCAAATATTCCACAAACCTTTAATACTTTTAAGAAAAATTGACTATCTTCGGATTCTGCCGAATCAGCAGCTTTTGGAGGCTTAAGGTGCTAAGGGAAAGTGTAGTTTAACATCCAAGCAGTGAAGTTTAATGTTTTTACATTCTTGTGAAACGTAAGAAAGACTATTAAATTCGTGCAAGTCAGTAATGAAAATGCTTGATATTCGAATTGGATGGAGTTGCAAAAATTAATTTTAAAGATTCTGTATATGTATATTTATTCTGATTTTAACGGATTCTGAGTAACGGATTCTGTGTGTAACTTTATAGTTTAAAATTCCAATGTTCGTTAAAGTATGACGAAACTTAGTAAACGTTCATTAGTTAAGATCGTTTTCTTTTGATGTCAAAGAATAGGACCTAAATTCGACGCAATATTCAGATAGAAAAATGCTTTAATGTTTTATAAATACATTTCGGGGTTTATCTTTCTTCTATACTACAGCCGGTTTTTCTAGTTTCAATCCGTTCAATTTTTTGATGTAATATATAACCCATACTTCGCGCACGCGTTCTCCTACGAGAGTGGTCCTTAAAACTCGGGTGCAGACTGGTACCGGACCGTGTATCAAATGGTACCCAAGAAACATTCAATCCTTTCCATTTTATTTACGGTGACGTACTTCTCTCGGGTTTGTGCGACTTTCCACTAAAAAAAATTATGATCCATGTTAAATTATTTCATACTCCATGTTGAATCTTTTTATATTAATTTTTTGGCGCAACTGTATTTTTTTAAGGTATCCGACTACGTTCGGAACCGTGATTTTATAAAAGCGCATAAATGGATAATTTTCATGATGTTTAGTATCACTCAGATTAGAATACATGCATAAAAATGTTTTAAGGACATTTTGACAAAAAAAATTATTTAAATATAATATTTTGGCGAAAAATTAACTTAGAATAATCTTTTTTCCAAACGTTCTCCTTTTGTGAAAAATGCTTCTATTATAATAATATTTTGCCTGTATATAGCTCAGACCTCTCCACAGAAGCTCGACCAGAATTTTTTAAAAATTCATATTATTTTCAGAGTTACCACCAATTGAAATAATTATTGGTGTTTTTTTCTTAAAATAATTGCTTCCCTGTGTTGTCGTAAAATATGACTAAACCCACTTCTAAGTTATATATTTCAAAAATTCTAGTTGAGCCTGTGAACAGAGGTTTGAGATATATACAGGCAAAATATTAATCTAATAAAAGCATTTTTCACAAAAGGAGAACATTTTGAAAAAAAGATTATTCTAAGTTAATTTTTTGCCAAAATATTGTATTTAAATAAATTTGTTTTGGCAAAATGTCCTTAAAACAATTTTATGCATGTATTTTAATTTAAGTGATGATAAATATCATGAAAATTATCCATTTATGTTCTTTTGAAAATCACGATTAATTGAAAAACTCTCACTATGATTTAGAGAGTTTTGTATTTTTACACTGAATTGATTTAAGTTTGTAACATTTTTTTTATTGTCAAGCTTATTTCGAGATAAGATCATACGCTGTGACATTCTGTGAGTGAGAGATTATTAACGTCGCACTGTTCAGCTACACGAAGGCTTTTGGCGACGGACCTCGTAATTTTGAACCATGGTCAAGTGACGAGGACGACACCTGAGCTCTGGAACCCTCCTCTCCTAACTACCCCCACAACGCCAGCGGGAAGATGTCTGAGCTCTCCACAGATTTAATGTGCCTTGCACCCCTACACGGTTGGTCTTTAGTGGTACTGGGTTCGAACTCATGACATGCCTGCCATGATCCGATACCTTGACCACTGGGCTATTGCAGCCTCGACATTCTGTGAGAATAGTCTGAAGATATTAACAACTACTATTACTTCATTTTAATGTATGTGTCATACATTTACATTAGAGAAATATGGCCGGATTGGTGAAACATTGGATACATAATCTTTTCTTCCTCTCCGCACTTCTTATAATTCAATGAAGTCCTCATTACTTCTATGAAAAAGACCGAATTTTTCCAATGTTCCTATTGGGGGAGACATCCATCTGTAAATCAACATCCTTAAGTATCTTGCTCTCCCATCCCAGTGATTCCACTGCTCGGACAGATTGAGGACTTCTATCTCGTTACGTTGAGTGGGTCTTCCATTACTGAGATAAGGGGGAGGCGAGGACTGATCCGATTTACGGCACGATGGACATGGACTGAAACCACTCTCTACGGCAACTGCCCAGAGGTCCCGCTTTTTAATGTAATGGGCAGCCGTGGGGTAAATCGTTTTGTAATACAGAGATCAATAGAAGTGATGCGGTGTGAGAGGGAGATCACTCATTGGGATGCTGAAAGGCGACTCTCGTTCCCTAATCCCACAGAATGCGTTTGATCTAAGTATCGATTCTGGTTTATTTGATTAAGATATCTGAATATTTTTTTTCTATTAGCGTTTTAAGAATATTAAGAAAATAGATTAAAAGGTCCCCAAAACTTAAAAGATATATCTTTATAACGTAACGAGTATTATCAATGTATTGAAGACGAACCTCATAGTATTGAATCAAGGGCAAGTGACTAACTTAATTGTTACGCTCTTTTATTGATATGCATTCCATGCCGGGGAATTTGAGGCTCAAATTCTTGAGCAGTAAAACTTTCATTTCACACGTCAGCATTTAGTGGCATCAAGAAAAGAATTCTCGAATCGATTTGAAAATCAGCAACTGTGATGCTTAGAATGTTAATTAAAGAGTTTCAAAGGGTCCACATTAAAAAAATTACTCTAATATATATAAATAAATAATTTATTTCAAAGCAGAAATAATTTACAAATTATATTTTTTTTTGAAAAAAATGAGAATTAATGGTTTTTAAAGATACTAAAAATATAGTGCAGTGACTCTTAAATTGGGGTTCGTGGACCTCTGGAGGCTCCCAACACCTTTCTAGGGGGTCCGCGATGAACTGTTATTTAATGTTAAGGTTTCCCTCTTTTACAGACTCTGAAAGGCCTCGTGAAAAAATTGAAATAAGCACCATTCTAGACTAGATCACTAAATAGCTCCCAAATGAAAAAACTATTAGAACACTTATTTTGATCTAGAATATTAATTTAGCTTTAATTAGATTTTTGATTAGAACTTTATTGTTTCCTTGAAGGGAAAAAAATCTGTTAAAATGTCTATATAAGTAGCAGAGTCAGGCGGATGCATAGAGGGAGACCGCGGAGATAAGAACCGCTCATCGAGTGTTATCTAGACTAGAAATCACGAGTCAACGTTCACGTCCTTGACCTCACTCCTCTACCGTGGTCACACACACACACACACACACAAAAACATAGGGATACCCCTAGAGGACATTGATGGAAGTTGTGATGAAAGCCCATCACAAAGTATATGTGAGTTCTCATAGATGAAAATATTTTATATACATTCACACACATAAACTATCTTTTACATAACTTTCTATTAATACAAAGCACTAGATTTATATCTAGAAAGCAAGATGGTCACGAAATGGTAGAACCTCTTTTTCTACACCTATTTGACAGCTACAATTGTCTTCGCTAATGTAAACAATATATATCTCTTACGGTATAGATAACTACTGATAGTTGTCAGAATATGTTATCCGTCACATAAAATATAACTACTCGTTTTATTTATTGCATACATATTCCTAAATAAAAATAAGCCGTCTCATAAAATATTAAAATCTTTTCCCTTTTTCTTAGATTTTCTTGAAATTCAATACAAATTCTGTTTAATATATATTTACATATCGTACGTGGAATTTAAAAAAAAATATTAAAAAACCTTTTGTGTTATTAAAATATATTTACGCTCAATTATCGTATACTTGAACTCTTTTTCTCTCTGTCTTAATATTTAAAATAATAATCTACTAAAGTTTCTTATCCTTTTATTTTAAAATTAAAAAAGGAATTTAATACACAGGCTTTTATATTTCCGTAATAATTAAAGAGAAGAAAATTGAACTTACAAATTGCTATCACTAAAATTGATTTACGTAAATAAAACAATATTTTAAAGATGAGTATTTTAAATATCAAACAATTTTCTTCGAGGCTTCTGAATGAGAAACATTAAAAATGTTTTATGGATTACATAGAAGCAGAAGAAAATTAAATTTTAAATTGATTGCATTCCGTTCTAATTAAAATTAATTCCTCTTAGAAACAATGTCTAAAGATGAATATTATAAATATGTATAAACAAGCAAGCAATTTCCTCTTTCTCTCACACTGTCTACAGTACCTCTAATTTACAAAAATTAAAAATGTCTTGTAGATTGGATAGAAGAATTTTAAATGATTATGCGTGAATAAAGGATGATTAAATTACTGTTTCTTCGACTTTTTAAGTTAATTTATATTCTTTTTTTCTTTTGGAAAGCATAAATGCACGCTGATAAAAAAACAAGGCTATTACGAAGACAAACTATTTAAAAAGATTTATTAAAAAAGAAATGAAATTTTTTTCTGTTTCCATTAAAATGTTTATAAATATTCATAATTACTTTACAATTCTCAAGAGAAAAATATTGCTCACACAAAACTATTTACACTTTCAGGGATATCTATAAATACAATTTAAACATGAAGACATGGCATTTTTTCTTTTTTCATTAATTCTATTGATAATAAGGGAAAAAAAGTGGAATCAAGCTTTTGAGATTAGCGAGATTCTTTTGCGGTTATACTTTACTTTGTTAAATAATTTTGATGAAATGAACAAAATTGGGAAACAAACTGCTTCAATATATGTACAGTTTTAAAAAGTATTAAAGAATAACATATTAATTTTCAGTCATGTTTTGAAAATTAACAGCTAACTTCACTTAAAAGGTACTAAAAGGTACACCTCATTCCCCCTGTAATGAATAATTTAATGTTATTTTAAAGTTTTCATCACATTAAAAATTAAAGTGTTTGAACTTTACATGAGGTGGATCTTAAAAAGAGTTTAGTATGGAAAAAATAGATTAATGTTCAAAATATTATCGATAGTTTTTCATCGAGCACTGTGTCAAACTTAAGACAGATTCATTTTGTAAAGTACTGAAGCAAGGGACACCATCATCTCGCCGACTCTTTTTGTCAAGAGGAATACCGGAATTCTCCCAAAAATTTTATTTTAAAGTGCTTTATTTGAATAAAAATTTTGAATAATTTTTTGTTATTCTTAATAATAGTGTTCAAATATTCAGGAAGTAAAATATGATTTCTATTTATTAAGTTTTGCTTTTTTTAAAGTTGAAATAATACGAATTAATAATAATATAAAATTTTGTTAATTATACAAAAAAAGTGTTTTTTTGAGCTTTATACACGAAAAATAAATATTTTCAATTCACAGGTTTTAATTTTTTTACCGCATCTAGTATTCCAAATTTCCCGTTTAGATTAATAGCGTTAGAATGTTTCTAAGCTAAATAATTATAAAAATAGACAAAAAAGGGCAAAATTTCTTCATTTTTCAAAATTTTAAACACTATCTACAAGTGGAAGATAATTTTTATTTTAAAATATTTTTGTGTCTCTTGGCTTAGCTAGGTAAAAGGAAACTTTTCTTGGGTATTATACTACTCAAAAAAGAAAAAAAACTTCTTCGGGCTTACCCTCATGTAAAGTATCCCACTATCCATATCTGTACGATATTAACAAGGCGATTTTCGTGCTTATACCTATGTATTTACCTATGTATGTGCCTATACCTATATATATATTTTAAATCTTTCTTAAAATAAAATTACTGGAATGCGAGCTTTTAAACATGGCATGGTTAACTTGTATTAGTTCCTTCCACACAAATATATTTTCGGAATTATGTAGCCCCAATGCGTCGTTATCTATTAGTCGTGTGTTCGTTTCTTTGCCAACTTAGTAACTGTAGCTCATGAGTGAGTAGAATTCTTTTTGGCAGAATTAACAAAAGTCATATTCAGTTAATCAAATTTTGACGAAATGAGGAAGAAATAATGCAGAAGTCTGTTCTTAGAGTGTTGAATTCATAAAGGAAAGGTACGCGGTTCCAGATGCGTAAACTCAAGTAAAATCCTTCATTTTGGATAATTGTTTTGACGAGTGTTGAACATGTTCAATCGTTCAGGGGCTCAGGTTAGCATGATATGGTTAATCAAATCCTAATTAGGGTGTTGACTACGTCACATCAGAATAATATGAAATTATCAAAAGTTTACTAAGTATATTTTGCAAAGGTTAGTGCAAAGAAGAATTAAGAACAAGAAGTATTAATAAACATACGCTACATATAATGACGTAAAAAAACATGCATCAAGAAAGAGTTACCAGAAAATGACGAAAAACAGTAGATGGGTTATATACAAAGTGGTGGCCAAAATTGTGATTACATTTTTAAATTGTCAGATTTTTTAAGTTTGTATGCTTATAGAAAATTAATACGTTGCACACAAGTATTTTATATATAATTTTAAAGGTAATTTAATACTGAATTTAATACAAAAAACCAAATTCAAATATTTGTAAGGCCAAAAAAGTTATGCTGCGATAACTGTCGATATACATTAAATACTGATGATAGCAGTGAGTTATCAGAGCTTAGAGAGATTGACTTTATTCTTTATTATAAGTTCACATCGATGTTTCATTGAGCTGAAAATAGTTTTAAGCTCTTCTTTAGTTATTACATGATGCCAGGAAACAATTATATCCTTAATTAGTTCATTTTCATTTCATGGGTACCTCATTCGGATTTTAGATTTTTTTGTATTGAATTCCCTTTAAAATGATATAAAATGTTTAGCATTTTGTACAATGCAAAATGTTCCATAAGTTAAAAACTAAACCGTGCATTAACTCGTAGAGTTGGCGTATGATGTCCTTCTGTGGTAGTGCTACCATACCCATCCAGTTTACAAGCTAGATAGGTATAATTTAGGAACATATGGGGACACCTATTCATCAAATCTAAAACGTGCTCCTTTGGGGAAAGATTTAGTGATTATATTAGCCAAGAAGCACGGAAATAAAAAGTGACCGAAAGACAGACCGCATTATCGTACTGAAATTTATACCCATGGGTTTGTGAAAGGAAAGGCAGCACTGCACATGAAGTAGAATCCCGTTGATGTGTCTGTGAAGGTGTCATGGATGACAACTAAAAGGGGCCAGCTCTATCAAATGAGATAACCCATACAGTTAAGCCTAGTTGTTGGGCTGCGTGGTGGATGGCATTTTGGTGAGTAGTCCATCACTTTCTTAGATGTTTCTAGAGACGCCTGGCTGATCTTCAAGACTCAGTTTCAAATGGGATTCATTGCTGAAAACTGTCCTCTTCTAGTCAGTGATATTGCAGTTTGAATGCGTCCGACACCACATCAAACACGCTTGGCGGTGCCAATTGGTAAAGGGCAACCGATGCAACGGTTTCCGTAAACTAAGAATTCGTTTGTGGATAGTCATTACAGTTATTGGTGTTCCGTTTGCTCATTTAATCGTTAGTAACTGAACGTCAGATATTATAGTACCGTTCGTATAATCATTCAATTGTCAAGTTTTGTCATTGCTTTCGATCGACCGCTGCCGCCATGTCGCTCTGTACGATCATGGTTCAACCATTTCTTCCGAAATCATCGAATTGGAGTATCGCTTAGACCCAAATGACAAACTATTCTGCGCGTGATGTGGGCTACTTAACTTTATTTAATCTAACTTTATGTCCTATATCAAATGGTTCAAACTGCTTGAGAATCAATTTACAAGGCTTTAGTACAGTGGCTAGACGGAGTCATGTTATGCTTTAGGATTGGAATGTGCTCTTTTCTACGCACTATATGAATGCTCCACCGCAATACACGGTCGCTAACTCGCGTTCGGAGTGTCACGGGTCCAATTCCTGGCCATTGGAGACCTACCGTGTAGAAGAGATTGATTCACAAAAAAATTGTCGAGGAACAAAGTCCTGTGGTTGGGAGTGAGTGAATATAAACGTCGCACTGTGTTCAGCTACTCGAGGGCTTTTGGCGACGGATCGTCATTTTGAACCCTGGTCAAGTGACGAGGACGTCATCTGAGCTGATAGCCCCTCTCCTAACTACCACACCAATGGAAGGACGTTTGAGCTTTCGAAAGATTTAACGTGCATCGCTCCCCTACACGATGTTTCTTCAGCGATACTGGGTTCGAACTCATGACACGCCGGTCACGAGTCCATTACCTTGACCATTAGGGTAGTGCGGCCGCGTCCTGTGGTTGGAGTGGTGCGGTAGTTTGGAGAGGGAGATGTCACAGATCTGGTGTTGCCCTCGTCACTTGGCCGAGGTTTGAAATTCCGAGGTCCGTTACGCATAGCTCTCGTATTGTTTTACAATGCACCATTAATAAAACTCTCTCACTGGTTACAATACACTGGAATTTCTACTAGGCATTGATAGGAAAAAGTTAACCACTTACATATTCTACCATAAAGCGTATGCTTACACAATTTTGTCCGATTGAGATAAATCTTCAGTAGGCATTGCTTTTGTGCTGTAGATTGAAATTATATAGCCCGGCACGCAAAAAAGCTGGAATGATTATAAATATATTTAAGCCTCATATATCCCAAGAGAGATCATCCTCCAGCAGATCACTCTGAAACTGTTTAAATAGGTTACTTACAATCATCATATTGTCAATGAATGAAAGTAAAGATTCTTGCTCTGATGTGATAGATCAGGGGATATCAACCGTTAAGCTGTGGCGTGCCAAACTAATCTACCAATATGAGTTAAAGAATAGAGATTAATAATATAGATGTTGACAGTTTTATTATAATTTATTTTGCATCATTTAAAGATATATATATATATATATTTCTTAACACAAAAATAAATAGCATAAAATATAACTATTTCTTCAATAAAAATATAAAAATTAAATTTCTACATATATTCTGTATTTTAAAATATATCTATTACTATAAGCAATAGACAGTTTAAAATGTATGTATTCCCCTTCATTATAATTAAACAAAAAGATAAAAAATAATTTTAATGCGAATCTAGTGCTTGTACTGCTCTACTTTCATATCGCAAAATCAGGGGTATAATGTATGACTTTCAATTTGACATGATTCTGAGTATTCAGTTGTTCAGCAATTTCTTTGCGGACTCGAAATATATATTTTTTATATGAGGAAAGATTTTTTTTACTTAAAGGAGAGGGCACGACTAAGGAAATTCATTTGTGGTCGATGCTTGGTGTAATAGTAGAGATGGTGTAATAGTTCCTTTAGGGTGTTCAACACTCAATGTAATTCCCTGGAAAGGCCAGTCAATTCAGAGAAAAAATTCTTCGAAATTCATGCTTAGCTTTTGTACAAATAAATTTCAAATTCCTCCAACGATTTCGTATCTTGGTTGATATATCGTCTGCATACTATGCGAGAAGTCTGGGTTCGATTCATTGGTCAATTTTTTTTTCATTTCATATAATTATTTTTAAAATTAAATAAACTTATTTATGAAAGGTTTATTAAATATTAAATGATATTTTATGTAATTATTTTGTATTTTATGAAATAAAAACAATTAAATAAATTTATTATTTAAATTATTTATTATTAAAATTATTTAAAATTATTTTTAATAAAATATTTAAAATAATTATTAATTTAAATTATTTTAAATAATTATTGATTAAAACTATTTAAAATAATTATTATATAAAATTATTTAAAATTATTTAACATAAATTTTAATTGAAATAATTAATAGTTAAAATTAATTAATAAGAAGTATTATTAAAATTATTAATTTATTATAAAATTATTAATTTTTTTAAAAATTAATTTGTTATTAAAATTATCATTAATTTATTATTATTATCATTAAATTATTAAAATAATCATTAATTTATTATTAAAATTATTAATAAATTAATAAAATTATTAATTTATTATTGAAATAATTATTAATTTTTTAAAAACTATTTAAATAAACCTTTTAAAGTTATTTATAAATTTATTTATAAAAAGGACTTATTAAATGTTTATAAAGTTAAAAAATAATTAAATTAATAATATATAAACAAATATATGTTTTTTATTATATTAATTATAAAATTATTAATTTATGAATAATATACTTTATAAATTATTTTATATTATATATAATATTTTATTTATAGTATATTTTATTTCACATTAGAAAACTATTTAAAACTAATTTTTATGTATAATATCATTTACTATTTATTTTATATATTTTATTATAAATATTATTTATTAATACAAAAATATATTTATATATATAAAATTTAATGTAAATATTTATATAGTTACAATATTTTTTTACTTTATAAAATACAAAATATATAATTACATAAAATATCATTTAATATTTATATAATAAAACTTTCAAAAAAAATTATTTAATTTAAAAAACAATTGAATGAAATGGAAAAAAAATTGACCGATTTATCGAACCCCGACCTCTCGTATGCAGACGATATATCCACCAAGCTACGAAATCGTTGGAGGAAATTGAAATTTAATTGTATAAAAGCTAAGCATGAATTTCGAAGGCTTTTTTTCTCCGAATTGTCTGGCCATTCTGCGGAATTACATTGAGGGTTGAACAACCTAAGAGAGTATTACTGTTACACCAAGTCTTGACCCCAAATGAGTTTCCTTAGTCGTGCCCTCTCCTTGTTAGATATATATATATATAGGACTAAAAGCGAAAAGCAGAGCTCTTCAAATAATTCAATCTATCTAACAATGGCATTCAATAATTTACAAGTAGCTGTAAATTTATCTTTAGCGTTATCTTTCGGATTATTTTGTATTTCTTAAGATGCTTGCCAAGAAGGTCTATTACAAATTTATCAACTTCCAACCACTCAAATATTTACAAATTTGTAGAATAGTAAAAAATACTTATGAGAATTGTACCACGTGCCAAAAATTGCTGACCCCTGAGGTGGATCTAATACAAAGCCACTGGCACGTTGTATTGGTTGTGTTTTGTAGGTCTTCTTATAAGCAAAACAGTAGTAAGTAGATAAATATATAACTTCGATGACAAAATTGAAGTATCTCAAAACAGTATAAAGACTGCCTATTCGGTATATTGGTTAGTGACATTGACTGCTGTGCCGTAGGGCCTATGCTCGAATCTCAAAGATGGCATGGATGTTTATTAAAGTATAGTCTCTGTGTGGCAGGGGGAGACAATCTAAATATTCGTCGAGCCACGAGTCCTCTAGAGCAGTGTACCCCAACCTTTTTATAACCGTTGATTGTTTATATTTTACTGTTTTGATTTAATAATTTTAATTTAATCGTATTTAATCGTGACTTCAACCTTTTTATAGCCGCGGACCGGTCAACGTTGGATAATTTTACTGCGGCCCACCGAGGGAGAGGACGTTGATTGTTTATATTTTACTGTTTTGATTTAATAATTTTAATTTAATCGTATTTAATCGTGACTTCAACCTTTTATGCATTGATTTGTACCTAATTTAATCGTATTTTGACTTCAACCTTTATAGCCGCGGACCGGTCAACTGCGGCCCACCACGTTGATTGTTTATATTTTAGACTGTTTGCCACGATGGATGTCGTGGACCTCGATCTGATACCGTCTATCAGGTGACCTCAGAAACAAAAAGTAGATGAAAGCAATTAATAAATATCTTGCATGTAGTTTTACACTATAAATGGGACACTTAATGCCTATTGCGTTAGCTGTCTCTCACAAAAGAGCTTCAAAGATATTTTTCATTCTGATTTTGTTTTATAGAGAGTGTCAACTGTTTCCTGGAGAGAAAGTAAATCCTCTGACAGTCAGACCAAACCAAATAGACTAAAAACGTATCGAGGAAAGATGTGATACCGATGAATGGCGACCCAGAGTCTGAATTTACTTTTTAAATTAGCAATTCAAAAGCCTTTACGGGAAAAATTTAATATTTATAGTAACGATTTTCAGCAGTTATGTCACACTGCCTGAAAGATATTATTCTTATAGAACTTGTTTTATTCCATTGCTCAATGTCAAAACCTGGAACAGTTATTGATTTTAATGCCAATATTTCCTTAGGTAGTCCGTGATGTATTAAATTCCGAATTTAGACAAAGTTCTTTGAATTTCGTGGCTCTCTGAATCGTCTTCGTGTCTCTTTTCCCGTCAGAATAGAACGTTCCATTCATTTCGAATTTTAAATTTCCATTAGTCAGCGGATTTCCTTTATCCTCGGGGAGAAGGTTGGATAAAGTTATGGTTTCTTACTAATGAAAAGTCAGCAAAGTTTTTACTTGGAGGTATATTAAATAGTTTAAATTTTTTTATTTTATGTTTTGAGGAGTTTCATATTCATATCATCTTAGAAAATGTCGATGAAGTATTGATCTCCCAAGCAGAAGAGATATGTCATACATTTTCCAACATTTGATTTAGGTTTGCCTTTGTTATGTTTATAAGACATCTAAGGCTTTCTGTGGTCTTTAGCTTTACTTATGCAAAAAGGACTGTTGAAAAACAGATTCTGTCTTAACCCGTGATCACTCGCGTGGGGTGTTCTGTATGCCCCAGCAAGAAGAAAAGCTACCTAGGATTACAAAAAGAGGGCGCTGAGCCACGATATTTTCTGTAGCAGCACATTTTAGGTCATTGAACCTTCAGACCTGATGCAATCACTCTCGCCCGAACGATTGGAACGCAACGAACTTCAAACGTTTATCTGGGGTGCTGAGAACTCCCCGCGAGCAGTTGAGCATATGTATACAGTCTGCTCTGAATGTTTGGAATATGATTAAAATATTATTTTTCTACTTTCTACTATCCTTATCATTAATTATAAAGTATGTTTATATTACTAGTATATACGTTTTACTTGTGGTTTATGGAAAAATATAAAATTAAGTATTTTAAAATGAAAATTTTGTATGTTTAGTTGAAATTAATGTTACATTTGTATGCAAAAAATTTAATAATTTTATTTGTATAATACAAAAAACATTTTGTACTTTATAAATATGTATCATAATTGTCTTAAAATTTTTTTCATATTTAAATACACGCGTCAAAAGTTTGGGGTGTTTTCAACACCCCGCGAGCAACGATGGTAGCAATAACAGGCGTGAGTGACCCCGGGTTAACAATTTGATTGAAGCTACAAGAAAAGGAACAAACAGTTGTAACAATGGGCTATATTTGCTAGGTCTATTCTTCCTCTATTTCGGTTTCTTTTCTATCTAGCAAAATTTGTGCTTTGAACTATAACAACTTCACTTCGTAAACGAACGTTACTACCATAAAAAGTCAGTGAGATAAAGAGTAGTTGTGCAATATTGCCCCGCTAGTTCTGTCTGAATATTAATTATTAATTCCTGAATTTTAATCCTCAATTACAGTCGCTTAGTTATTCGGAGGTGTTCCCTTTAGCAACTTTCAGCGGTTGCATCTCGTTTCACACAAGTAACTGTTATTTTTCATTAGTTATTGTCCTGTTTGCAATAAATAATGAGTATAGCTCATTTTTTTCGTTGCTGATGCTTAGTTGTAACGCTTAAATGAAATTGATTTATTGTGAATATCAGTATGTTATCTTTTCGAGTCTGATTTAAGGGCTTCTCAATTTCTACTGTGTCGTTCGAATCCCCCCAAGAACTTCAACCTCACCAACACGAGACGAAGGTACCGTGACACAGTTACTTTGAAAGGTGATGGGATATTTTATATAATTCCAAAGAAGGTTATCTTTACTCTATCTTTAATAAAATTTGACATTTTCTTGCGGAAAGTTTTAAAATGTCATCTGACTTTTTTCTTCACAAAACAGTATGAAAGTTATTTTAAATACAAAATTAAAATTTTGTTATCTAAAAAAAGTTAAAATGTAACCAAGAAAATTACCTTGCAAATATGATCGAATCTTCAGAAGTAACCCTTTTCGAAATAGGAAATATTGCAATACGTTGCAAGTGTTGGTATAATATTTTTGAATAACCATAGAAGCATAAAAACATTCCAGCATAGAATTTGTTAGCTTTTCATAATTTCTGCATAGATGTTCTTCAATTCTTAGGAGATTATTTTGTCAATTACGCATATAAACTTCTCTGTGGTGGAGGAGGGGGGTATATTTTAAAAAACAACAACACGTAGATAAAAATGCCGAGGCGTAACCTTTATGCTAAAAATTAAACATCAGCTGCTCTATGGAGAGGAAGGATATAGTTCTTCTAATGTGATCTACTGTCTCTTGTATTAGTCCGTTTCTCGTTTTGAAGTGTTTTCATCTACTATTAGTATTTTTATAATCTCCGTAGAGTTAGATACGACATTTAGAATCTTTTGTATAGGATCGTTATCTTACCCTATTTTTACCCACATATTTTGGGCTAATAGTAAGTATGAGTTGTGTACTTAAAAATATTTAAGATTATATACATATATATAAATTCATCATACCATCAATAAATATTAAAAAATCTTATTCCGATGTTGATACTAACTCCAGCAATTTATTTTGCCTCCAATATATCATCTAAGCTCTCCATTTTGTTCTTTTTCATACTGTTATACGTCTATCAGAAGAAAAGTTGAATTTTCCTAATTAGCAAACTATAAGATATCTGATTATTAACCATTAACTTCATAAGTAACTTCTGAGCCTTATGATTCCTGGACATACAAGAATTACCTTCTCGCGGAGCACATAACCAGCAGTCACTTAAACTAGCCAAGCTCTTCAAAATTTTCCCGTCAATAAATTTCGTATCACGTCGATTTGACCATGGTTTAAAATTACTTCGTCCATTGACAGCATCCTTTGTGTCGTTTTAGATAACGACGTTATCAAATTGCCTTTCTTTTCTTTCTATTCCGTTTTTCTGTACACCTCTTTACCTCATAGTTATGCAATCAAATTAGATAAGTTTACATTTTAAACTAAAAACATATTCAAACATTTTGAATTTTTTTTTACGTATTATGATGAGAAAAAAATCAATCTTCTGACATCATTTGTTGCTTCATAGCAATCATTAGCCATTTATGATATTAACACTAGATTGCCCAAGGAAGTCATTTTTTGACTGCTTTTTAATTTCAACTAGAAAAACAATTACTAATATAATGTACAACTTCTCTTAGAATTTTTTAGAATACATTTTTTTTCCAAGTGAAGTAAATTTTTTCTTTGTTAATATTTACTAATAACTTGTTATATGACTGTAAATAATATAAAAAATAATAAAGGATAATTTTAAACAAATTTTTTACACATTAATAATTTTTTTACAATGCAGTCATTTTGACTGCGTTTGGGCAATATGGGTCTATACTAAGTTTCAGTCTTTCTAGGGTTAAATCGAATAATTTCGCGAAGGAAACAAAAGTAAGAAAAACGAAAGAATAACGGTAAACCTTATCTTAATGCAAAAAATGTACCGGGTGATTAATGTTATTTATGTAATTCATCAAATCATATTTTATAAAATGCTTTGAAGTCAGATTACTTTTGCGACGTTCTCTTAAGTTACCTATAATTGTATTTTCCTTTTTCAAAGATTGGACCAACTTTTCTAGATTTAAGTATTTAGAATCAATAGTAAATCATATGAAAAAAGTGTGTTTAATGTTTCTTTAGAATTACAATTCAGCTGCAAGCTATTATTTACAAATTTTTGAAGTGTCCCATCAGTTTTAGAAACACGTTTTGCCCCTGAGATAAGAAAATGGTATAAAATTATTTTTCTTTAAACATCTGAAAATTAGTAAGCAACTGACGAAAAGAGACATATTTTTAAAACTTGCAGAAAAAACTAATTGTAAGGAAACTTTCTTTGTTTTATGGAAATTTTTCGTTCTTCATTGTTGTGGGTTGCCTTTATTATAAATGTTATGACACGAATGAGAATATATTAACGTCACCTACATGAGGGCTTTTGGCTTAGGACCTCGTAGTTTTGATTCACGATCGAGGGACGAGGAGGACACCTGAGCTGACACCCCAGGTCAAGGGGAGGACTTTGAGCCTCAAGACGTGCACCAGCCCCTCCCTCTACATGGATGAGTAGATACGACTGGATGTGGATGTGACGTGCACACCAAGTGATCGAAACAGGTTAAGAACTTATTGTGGGCTGTGTGAGTGTGAGTGGATCAGTGCATATGAGAGTATGGTACTCACAGTGCAGAAAATACACCAGAGTCCTAAAAAATCAACAGACTGTTACAACAGACTGACACATCACATCGGACATGCGGACTAATACCGAATCATGGATCGCATTTACCCAGCCGACAGATTGTGTAAATGCTTACAACCATTACATTCTGCTGACAGAATTATTAGCAGAGGTCAGTGTGGTCTCAGCCCTAGCTGGACAACCAAATCACCTTTACTTTTTTTGGAGAACCCTCAAGTCTAAGGTGTATCCGAACAACCCTCATGGTCTTCAAGAACTGCAACAACATTTCAAATGTTCTTGCTTTCCTGATATATCTGATAGAAAAGAAGTGATCTCGGTACTCTAGTGTTTTGAGTCATGGTTCCACTGTAGACCCACCGTGTAGATGGGGCCGATGCACGTTGAATCTATCGAAGTTTAACTCTTTATCTACCGACGGTGCTTATAAGTACCACTCACTTTAAAATTACATAGAATAACCATTTTTACGAATAATCTGACGATACTTAGCAGGAATCTTCTTTTAAATTCACTCTTCCAAGATATATGACAGCACGGGTTCTCGGAGGAGTATCTTAGCGGAGAAGCGAATAGTTTTATAGCAGAAATTGCAATTTCAGCTGACGATGTTTTCAGTGCATTGCAAATATTGTCATTTTTGTTCCTAAAAATAGTTAATGTCAAACAACGAGTGTCTTATTTTTTGTGTATGTTAATGAAGACCTTAGAAAACGATCTGACTATTTTTAAGTGAACAGTGCGTATAATTAATTTTACAATTGAATATCTTTAATGAATTAATTAGCTCTAACAGATTAAATTTCCAAAAGTTGAGTATTTTGTATTTGAACATTTCTGACGAGATTGCAGTATTTCCAGCGATTTAGCTCCTATCAGCCTTCTGCATCTTGTTGACCAGGGCCTAAAAGTGCCAAGAGATGAATAGTGGTAATTTTCAACATCTGCTGTTAGCAGGTTAGCAAACAATATAATTTACTTTGCCGTGTTTCTTTGCAACCTGGAACTTTGTTCTCCGGACAACTTTTATTTACTTCACCTTGTAGAAATTCTTTGGGGACAGCACTACATTTACAAAAAAAAAAAAAAGGTTCAGAAAGAAGTCTTAAGAAAGTTCGATTTGTCTCACGTAACAAATACGCAATTTAGGTTTTTTTAAAAGCAATATTTGAAAGTCTCACTTATTGCAACATTTCCATTAAGTATTGGGATTTAGTTTAATCTAAGAAAGAACCCAACTCTCCGCTGCCAGAAACAGAATCATTATTCTATTCCTAAAAGGATGTTTTAGAATGCAATAAAAAGAAAAAGACGATCCAATTTTCAAATGGTGAAATTAATTACATAAGATATGGTAGGTTAAAAGTTCCCATTAGTTATATACAAAAAAAAAAATCGACAATTAATTAATATTTGCATGATGTTCTTTAGAGCCTCAAGGAATCCGCCAAATGACTTCCAAACTTCCCATGAATTCAATTTAACTGTCGTCCGCTCATCACAGATACCGATGTTTGCCCAGAATCTGTCAACCGGTGTCTGGAAAGTTTTAGAAGAGGCGAAACACCCTAATGAAGATTTCTGCTCTTGAATCAATATTCCGAACACGCCTAGAATCGAAAACCGCCGTCGTCTCAGACGTTCGAAATTAAGTTTGAATCATTCATTTCTAAAGACAACGTCAGTTCTGGTTGGGTCATCTGTAGAATAACAGAGATATTATCACCGAATTCTTACGAAAGCATTGGTTGGATGTTTATATGCTAATCGATTTAAAGTTCGTTTGGAATCGTAATCGCGAGAAAAATAATCAATTGCAGGGAGTTTAGATTAAAATCTTTTCAATTAAACATGTCTTCACTTCTTCGTTTCAAGTATGTAAATTCTTTTATCATTGACAGTAAGCTGGCGAAATGTGTTTCGATTTAGGTTTTTGCTTGTTTGGTTTAATTGACAATTTATAAATTCACATAATTTTTTGTGACTATAATTACGAAGTAAAATTCAAAGAAAATAGATGACTTGTTACAGTGTAGGTAATAGTTGTAACAAGTATACCGGGGGCATTATTATTGTTGTGTTAAATGGGAATTTGCAAATTAAGTTGTGTAGATTCATTTTTTTTATTAGTTACATTAAGGATATTATTTAATTTTTCGATTTGTAAATATTTTTGTTCAATCATACATCATTAAAGTTTAAAAGCAACTTACGAAACGAAAAAAAAAATTGGATTTTTTTTTAATATCAATCTATTGAAAATATCTCCCCTTGAGAATTAGTAGAAAAGTGCCATGAGAGAGAGAGAACCCGTCACAACTTGCTCTGCTATCCCAAAGAGTGAACTGAAAAATGCTCATTTGTTCAGTTTTTAGTGCCTTGAAGTGTTCAAAATGTAAATGCTGATATGAAGGGTTTCGGATATTTATAAAATGTATTTTCAAGAAAAAAATCATTAAATTTCATATTTTAATCATCAAACTCCTGAGCCAACAATATTCCTTATAATTTTACATATAATTTTATTTGAATGCGCTACATCCTGAAATAAAATTGTAATTATTTTATTCTGATCAAACAAATGTTTATTAATCCATCACACCAGAAAATGATAAGTTTAAGCTCCTATAAATTAGGAAAAATATATATATTCACGAAACTGTATTCTACAAATTTAGAATTCTGCAATTATAAGATAACATTGTTTGAGTGTATGATTTCAATGAAAACTTATTCTTAAATTCTAGAATTTCAGATAAAGTATTCAAATGTTGTTTTCTTTAAACGGAGAGGTCTTTTAAAAAGTTCGTTGATAATGTAAAGTTTCAGAGGCGAGAGAACTAAAAATGAGTTTGTATTCAGATAATCACATAATTCTAATAATCTATAAATGTTAGTTCAATATACAAAGAAAATCGTTTAATCCGAAACTGAAGATACTGAAATATTTTTTTCTTGTTAAAGGATATCGAAAAAAAACTATATACCAACAAAATGAAGTTTATCAGAGTTTACTTTATTTATATGGATATGTATATATGCATGCATTTAATGAAAATCAATGAAATAAAACATTCACAAGAATTTACAGAAATTGAATTCAAAACTTTTACATTTTTTAAAAACAAAACATTTTTGAGTTTTTTAAAAATAATCTCATTTTTTTTGCATTGCTTCCCTTAGCATCAAATTGCAAACAATCAGTTCGATATCGTCCATTTTGTTATTCATTTCAACATTGTAGTGTATTTAAATAACTGCTCATAATTTTCCTGACGTGCCTCACTTCGGATGACGAGAATGGGAGCTGCATTATTGCTTTCATTTTCGTCCTCGGAATCTGCATTAATAATATTTTGAGTTATGAAACAAACTCTAAAATGTCTTTGTACGCACAATTAAGGCTTTTCACACATTATCATGATCTACTGCAAGGAATTCTACCGTTAACCAATAGGGCAGTCCAATCAAGCTTTTCCTGTATTTTTCTCTTCATTCCCAGAAGGAAAATCTTTTCGTGTTAAGCGATTTTCATTTCGTGTTCAGAGAAAAGAGAAAAAAGCATGAAAAATACAAAGAAATTCATTAATATAGATAAATATATTTATTGTAAAAGCCAATTTGTCTATCATAATTTATATTTCTATTTTTCTTACTATGTTTGACAAAATCTGTTTATATTGTAAGACAAAACCCTAACTTTTTTCAAACCAAAATATCATTTTTTGGTATAATATTTTAGCTTAAAGAGATTAATGCTCATTTTTAAGTTTAGGCAAAATCAAGAGTCAAGTTAAAAGATCGAAGGGACTCAGTAAAATGTTTTGACAAACATAGACGTCGTGAATCTTGGAACTCCAGTTTATCTTTAAATTAAATTTTATCAAAAGTCCAGGAAAATATTTACATTTGCCTAACCGTAATGGCAGCAACAGAACTTCAAATATTATTGAAAGTACGGGGTATAGAGTTGCAGAACTCTATATAGAGTTTTATAAAATTTGATTCGCTACTAATAAGCTTCTTATAAAGGATCCAAACGAAAGCGCGTCAGAATTCAAAAAAGATAAACATTAAAATATATTCCTTGTATAATTAATATTTACTTATATAAATATTCGTCATAATATAAGATATGAAACTTATGAAACTCGCGTAATTTTTGAATATATTGAATTTTCACTTTTATTTACTTCGATGGCTATTTTGAAGCCTAAAAATATTTCTGAAGATAAAATATATTTCTAAAAGAATCCCTAAATTAGAGTTGAAGTAAAACTGTCCATAAAAATTAGAGAATTATTAATACTATATGAAGGAAATATTATAGGATTATGAAAGACTTACATTTTGTTTTGAATAGAATAATCTATTAAAATTCTGCGAAGACTTATTTCATGGAAAATTTGTTGTTTAAACTGAGGGGAAAAAGAATATGATCTTTGAGGTAATATATATGTAAATAAATTAGTCACCCATCCAGTATAGTGATTGGCGATGCTACAGCTGTGCTGTAGTGCCTGGGTTTGAATCTCGAGAAGACACGGATGTTCGTAAATGAATAGTACCTTCGCGGCGTGGGGGTACTTAAAAGGCGTCGAGCCGCAAGTCCTCTCTCGTGAGGCTAGTGGAGAGGGGAAGAGAAGTGGAGGCCGCTGACTCCAGGGTTGTTCTCCGTCCAAATTGGGGTGGAAAACTGAGTTAAATTGCACTGTCACCGGTATGGTGTTCAAAGCTACGGCCAACGACAGGCGTCACTTAGCCTCCTTGGCCATGACGAATTTCGTGGGCCTCGATATGGCCTTTGCTGATCATGTGGCATTAGTAACAACAACATATTACTTTATAAGACGTATTTTTGTTTTTAGGTACGCTTGAACATTTGAATGTTGCAGTTGTGATATTCCTCCCCCTTGAGAGAAAATCTCTCGGAGTGCCAGCGTGAGCTAGAGGCGCAGGATTAACGAAAGAACTAGAAGGAAACATAATCTTAATATAACTTTATTAAGATTTTCAACTTAAACTTCTAACAAATTAAATTATAATAATTAATGTGGAGACCCGCGATGGCAAAATACGCAACACACAATATATATAGATAATAACGACTTAACCAATCCTCGACAACTATCAATAACTGAATAGGCTAACCCCTCAATTCTATACAATAACTGATTCTAACATTAAATAGTCAATCCTACCTTTATTGCAGTCTGAAGAATCAATCATTAATATCCTTAATGCAATCTTGTATTTACTTGTTTGCACTGGTATCCATCTTGGTTCTCCATATCTTTATCAATTGTAACTTCTAATCACCACGTATTTATCCAAACTCTGAACCATCAAAACCATATTAACATTTCTGCACTTGCCATTAACTTGCCACAAACTGCCATCAGTTGCCATACATTGCCTTCCTCGTTTACTCAAAGTTCCGATATTTAAAAGTTTTTCTGTTAATTTGCATCTTTCACCACACTTTATTTCTTGGATTGCTGGAAAAGAGTTGCCATTAATTCTGACCCAAAACCCAAAGGACATGTTACAGAAAAGACGCGTGAGCCTGTCACACAGTATTATAAAAAAATCACAAAAATAAATAAGAAATGCATGCTAATATACAAACAGTAAAATTTAAAATTTATCTACTATTTTCTACGACATACCCCGGGTAGAATGGAGAAACAAACTTGTAATTTAATTCCTTACGTATATCATTCGTGAAGCCTTTTTTCACGCATTGATTGACTGATTGTTGTTAAAAGTTGCATTTTGAAGCAGCAAAAAAAAAAAAAAAAAAAACTATTGGCGATGAAACTTGTAATTTTGAGCCATCCAGTGACGAGGAAGATAGGTTAATCACCTTGGGCAAACCCCTCACTCTCCAAACTTCAACACCATGCCAATATAAGGAATTTGAACGTCGTGCACCAGGACCCTCTATACTGCAGGGGTGTGTCTCAACACGCGGCCTCAAGCCGACTTTTTTTAAAATTAAATTTCAGCGATTTCAGAGTTTGCTCATCTTGAAATTGGGAGCGTTGTCTCTTACGATTGTCTCCGTCTGACGTGGTTTTCTGATGATCGGAGGCCCGGCTTACAGAAATTCATCGTCTGAGGGGGAATTCCTATATAGCACATATAGATATTATCTGTACAATGTATTTGCTTGATTATCTGTTCTCTTGTTTTAAAGCAAATTCTTCGATATTAGAAATGTTCTACACATATGTAAAAATAGATTTTATATTTTTAACATCAAACAATAAAATTCGTGATTTTACTTCATAATAAATTACTTTTTTAGTAAATTCCGAATTGCATTTGCAAAGCACATCCTTTACTATATGGATGGCAGCTCATGATTCTCTCTGTGTGTGTGTGACTTTCATTTTTCCTCCTCCTTTTCTGTTTGAGTGCCCAAAGAGCAAGAGAGGCAATCAGTGATGTTTTTTACAAAGTTTAAAAAATATTCAGGACGCTGTTAAGATAAAGGGCAATGTTTATTTAATCCTTTGCGAATGACGAAGCATCAGATCAAACTTCAACAATGAGTAACGAAAGATCGGGATTCAAAAGAGAACGACCTGTAATTTCCGCACGAAATTGGCAACTTCAATATTTTTAAACATTATTTGATCATTGCATTATTATATTATCTATGCTCATAATAGTATACGTGAAAGATGCCAGCCGAAAACAATAATTCACTAATTCATTCTGTTTTAAAAATTCTCACCTCCAATAAATGTTTTTTTGTTTCCGAACTGTA
>BMAU01018388.1:0-163895 GCA_019973935.1 Trichonephila clavipes
CCCAGGACCCTCCCTTGTGTGCGCCATAGTACAAAGACGATGTTGAACCTTGCAATTTTGACGATATGAATTGGGATAAGCAATGAAAAGAAAATAACGATAAAATGAAAACCCACACTAGAAATTTATCGAGTTTAAAGAGAGAAATCCTAATGTAGAAATACTTTTGAAAATATTTTCAATAATATCGATATCAAATGCATCAGGTGAAAGATCTTTAATTTTAAAATGTGTTAAAAATAATTTAAGAAGTACGATGGCAGAAAAGACAATTTGAACAAAATGGCCACATTATATACAGAACGAAATATTTAACAGATATAGTAAAAATAATTAATGAATTTTCCTAAGAGAAATCAAGTTGTATATAAAAACTGTAAGCTCTTCAGTAAGTTTTTAATTTCTTTTCTACAGTTAAGAATTTTCTCTTTAGCCGTACGTTATATTATTTGCAGTACATTTTATTTTGAGAATTTAAAGTAAGCGACTCTCTCTTTTCACTATTTTGGTTTTTCGACTCTTGAGTCTCAATGGGCCTCCAACTACTTTAATCCGCCAATATCTAGATGTAATAGATCTTATAGACCAGAGGTTCCCAAACTTTTTTGTCTCATAGACCCCTTGCCATGTTTTTCTGTTTGGTGTAGACCCCTACTTACCTAATACTAAATTTTTACAAATTTATCAACTTAAACGTTTTTTGACATCTGGTATAGCACTACTTTAAAAGTTTTATGTTTCTAACTGCAGTTAAGTAGAATATTTAAAACTTAAGAAACACATGTGAAATAATGAAATAAATATAAGAAATAATTGTTACATATAGAATAACTGAGCAACAAACAAATGTTTTTAATGGGTGGGACGAATCTGTTGCTTCAATAACAAATTTTCAACATTTGGCTTCAATCTTTTCAGGTTTAACCCTAAATCTCCTCGGTTAGTAGTATCCTATCATTCTTTTTTTTCTTTCTGTTTTTATTTTAGAGATTGGCAAGCGCGCTGAAACTCCTCCTTTATGGGAAAAGCAATCAAAAACTTTTCATGAGATGTTCCATAATTCGGGATAAATAACAGGTATATCTTTCTAAAGCCAAAGTTGCTGACATTCGTTTCTAAACTTTACTTTAAGATCTTCGTTAGGGCTATTAAAATCAGTTCCTTTTGTAATCAGAATTGTTTTTTATGCGATAATAGGAATTCATTACCTACTGTGATATTACCGTGTGTGTGTGTGTGTGTGTGTATAATGCATATATAGTCAAAGCATTCTCAAACTTAGTTTCAAAACCTGAACAAAGGGCATTTAAGTGTTGAACGTAGATTAAAACGTCATTTTTCTGGCAGATTGTCTGACAATTGAGAAACTTAAAATTCGCTACGTCCGGTTTTATATTCCTTTTGCTTGATTTTCGGCAAGAAACACTGAGAGAGAGAGAGAGAGAAATGATGGCTCTTTTTTAACAAAATTTATGCTCTGTCGCCTTTTAACTGCTAATAAACCCCAGTAAATTCAGTAAATAAAGGTGTTAAATAAGTAAATCTGGTTTACACTTGATTAAATTTTCTTTTAAAATTAAAGACACGATCTGGTTTAGGCTATCAAAGACCCCTATTTACACCTCATGGACCCCCAAATTATTTTTTTCGCTGACTTGGACCCCTTGCAGGTCGTCATAGACCCCTAGGGGTCTATACAGACGACTTTGGGAATCACTGTTATAAACAATCAACAAATGACTCATTTTAAAAGCATTGATGTGTAAATGCGCATACATCGCTACACTTTCCCATAATCATCTCAGATAAAGAAACCGCATTCACTTTTTTATTTCTTATAGAAATACGTGAAAAAAGCTGCCTTTTACACTCTATCCTTTGTTTAGTAAAAAGTAATTAGATAAAATTAGAATTTAAGTTAAGTAGAATTAGAAAATATTAAAAACATTATGCAAAAACAATTAAATGAAAAGTTATGAGTAAATAAAGTTTTCAATTCCATATTTGGTGGTCTTCGATGCAGATTTTTTCAGTCTGCTGGGAGGCATGACGGTGGTTGGCCGAGACGAGATTCGGGAGGCGTGCTTAAAAGTTTCTTTATGATGGAAAGGAAGAGATGTGTGGGAATCTAATTAAATCTTTTAAATTTAAATTTATGTAACCCCATTAATTCGGCTCTTAATTCTTAAAATTCTGATGAGGAGGTACGTCCCGTTCCGGGACAGGTACTCCGTAATTGACATGCCACTTGCCACTTGAAGAATTTTCTGCATGGTGTGTTGAGAACTTACGAGGCTCTCTGAAAAAAAAAGTATGAGAAGAAACGAAAATCTATAACCCCACCCCGACGGGCTTTGATGATGTTCTAAGAAACATTTTTTTCTTTTCATTTTATAAACAAAAATTCATTATACGTTCTGCATTTTGAACACTTGCGTAACGTACACCCCCGCATTGCCGGAAGGGGAGGGCCGCAGGGAGCTAGGGAGCTCAAATCCTGACTGCCGCCAAGTACCTAACCTTTGTAAAATCCAACTTAGGGGCCGAAATGTTCTCCGTTACGCCACAGATTTTGAGTGAGGTTTCGATTGAATGTTCATTAAAGCACTGTATATCGGGTAGGAAATACTGTATTTTCTTAACATTAACTACCTGGGCCGATCCTAGGGTGTCGGCCGCCTTCGTGCGAAGACCTAATGTGCCGTCCCTCTAGAGAATTTCTCATATTTTGACTAATAATTATATTTAAAACTTATATAAAACTACTTATTATAATGCTTACACATTTTACTTACTTAGTATAATACTTATATATTTAATTACTTATTGCAATACTTGTATATTTAATTACATATTATAATACTTCATACTTACTTATTATAATACTTTTATATTTAATTACTTATAAAACTTATATATCTAATTACTTTATTACAATACTTTTGTTTATATTCAATTTTACTTATTATAATACTTCATATTTACTTACTTATTATAATATATATTTAATTACTTATTACAATGTTATATATTTAATTAGTTACTACAATGCTTACATTTTTAATTATTTTTTTAATATTTATATATTGAGGTTATAAACTCATCTATCTGTATAAGAGTAAAAAGTAAAACATTAATAAAAATAAATAAAATTTGAAGTGCAAAACTTTATTTTTGTGGGTCAGCTAATTAATGGGTTATGATCGCGACAAAATACTTCAACAAAATAAAAAAAAACAAGCAAAAATACTAGTTTGGAAATAAAAATAGATATTTTTTTAATTAGAAAAGCAAAACAACAGTATTTGCTCAGAAAATATAATCTAATAAAAAAGTACTAAAGCATAAAACTCGTGAAACAAAAAGTATATAAATCAGTCCTTCTACAGACTACTTAATAATTAATTATCAGATAACTTTTCTGGCTTTCCGAGAAGCAAATTTGTCAATAATTTTGGCGAAATCAATTTTTTTCAAAGATTTCGGATTCAATAGAGAATGTGTATCCACATCGGAAAGCCTTTCTTGAGTAGTATTCCTAAGAACTCTTCTAAAATTTATACCTTAGCATCAGTAGTTCTCACACACATCTAATAACAAACTTTATTTGTTCTTTGTGACTAATATAGAGTCAAGAATTATATATATAGTGTAATTTTTGCTTTTTTGACAATGCGTGTTATCTCATTACGAAAAGTTTCGGCTAAAATAGTAAGTATTTCTCATTTTGAAAACGCTGCCGTAAGTAGTGTGAAATACGCGTATTTTGTTATTTTTGCATTGGCTGACATCAGTAGCGCACAACAATTTTTCCAGTAGGGGGGGAAGGGTCGAAAGTCCACCATTCTTGTATCATGCTCCTTTTAATTTTGTCGATTCTTGGGAACAAAAAAACCGGAAAAAAACTAATTATTGAATAAATAATTAGTATTAATTAATCAAATTAATCTCTTTAAAAACAAATATTTAATTAAATTTTACGTATTATATACCGTAAAATCAAGCGTATAACGCGCACCTATACGTTCAAGTTGAAAGTTTAAATTTTTAGGTATATTCGCCGTATAACGCACACCCCTTTTTTTACGAAGAAATCTGAAATATTTGTATGCATGGCTTTTATGTTTTAGCCTTTTTTTTCGAGGTTTTTCCCCCAGACTTTTGAAAAAGCAGTATACTTCTAGAACTGCAACTTGTAGTAACAGGTGTTGAGACGGATGAAGGAAGGCAGATGAGCTTGGATATGTTATTACTTTTTCAACGAAAACTTCGTGGGGAGTCATGTATGGAGTTCTATTTCTCCGAGAAATAATTTATGTGTATATTTTTAAGTTCAGATTAGCAGTCTTTCATCCTGTTGTATCTGGAAATGAAACAAAACAAAAAAAAAATATCATATGATGGATTTAATGAGTTGCCTTAGAACTGCAGAACCAGCTAGGGAAATAAACATATGATAACGGAGTGAGTGGAATAAAGATGTTCAATATTTTCACCTTCTGAAATGGATATATAAATTTATTTAATTTTTAATATATTTTAATCATCGTGCAATAATTAACACCATAAACTTTTTTTGTTCAAAGGCAAGTCGTTTCTTTTAAATTAACAGTGTTCCGTTTCATGTAGAAGTAAATATTTTTTTTTATGCTCACACATCTCTTCTGTTATTTTTAAAGCTATCGTTTTTATACCCTGCGTAAAACGCGGACCCTGAAGTTTTTATATTAATTTTTGTGTTCAGAGTGCGCGTTATACACCGGATTTCACGCTACTTAAAATTATAATCAATCGGGGGAAAAAAATAAAGGGTTGGGGGAGGACCCGTAGGTCACCCCCCCCTTGTGTACGCCTATGGCTGACATTATTAAGATGTTCTGAAATAACTGGATCAAATTTGGCTGATATCTAAACTGCCTTTAAAAAATTACCATTATCTCAACCTCGTACTAGGTGCTCTGAATACCAAATTTTGACTGGCTTAAAATTGTACTTCAGCAATCATTCTTTGAATGATGGCGCGCCATCGCTTTTTTTCCCTTCTATTGTATACATTTTGTTCAGCGTCAATAGCACAATTTTTATCCAGCCTTGCCTTTAATTCGCCCCACTATCCTATACAGTTTATGTGTTTTAGAGTATTTTCATGGTTATTATCAGTGGCGTAACGTACACCCCCGCATTGCGAGGGGGCCCAGGGCACTAGGGACCCCAAAGCCTGACTGCTGCCAAGTACCTACCTTTGTAAAATCCAACTTGGGGACCCAAAATCTGACTTTGCAGGGGGCACAAATGTTCTCCGTTACTCCAGTGGTTTTTATAATAATGAAAAAAATACATTTTATTTCTCATTCTAATAAAATTCGAACTTTTTTAGCTTCATCAAAAAATGTCATTTCGAGATATTTTCGATAACATTTAAATATTAACGCATGCAATCTTATTTGAAAATAAATTTATAATAATTCTGCTAAATTTTTATCTCTCCTTAAATTAAAAAAGAAAGTAAACATTGAAATAACAAACCTATTATTGACCTAATTCATAAACTTTAAATATTCCGAAAGAATTTTTAAGAAATGCCTTTTCGATACTTCGATCAGAAATAACACAACTACTTATAAGAATATATTTATCATTGCAACGTAATATTACTAAATTTCTCTTGGTGTATTATAAAAAAAAGAGAGAGAGAAAAAAAAACCTATATATAAAAAAACGCATGTATTATGTTGACTTAACATATTAATTCAGAAAAAAAAATTACAATAAATAAGTTAAATGAACCGCATGAAGAATGAACAGTAACCAGTGGCGCACACAAGGGGGGTTCATCGGGTCCAGACCCCCCAAAGCCCTTGATTTATTTTCCGATTGATTATAATATCAAGCAATAGCGCACACAGGAATTATTCAAGGGTGGGTCCAGGGTCGAAAGTTCTCCATTCTTGTATCATGCTCCTTTTGATTTTGTCGGTTTTCGGGAACAAAACGTAGTAAAAAACTAAATTTTGGTTAAATAATTAGCATTAATTAATAAAATTAATCATTAATAACTAATACTGAATTCAATTTTACGTACAATATACTTAGAATTATAATCAATCGGAAAAGAAATCAAGGGCTTTGGGGGAGTCCGGACCCCCAGGACCCCCCTTGTGTGCGCCACTGATTCTAAGTATATAGTGCGTAAAATTTAATTAAGCATTTGTTATTAATGATTAATTTTATTAATTAATGCTAATTATTTATTCAATAATTAGTTTTTTTACTGTTTTTGTTCCCGAAAATCCACAAAATCAAAAGGAGCATTATACAAGAATGGTGAACTTTCGACCCCGGACCCCTCCCTTGAAAAATTCCTGTGTGCGCTACTGACAGTAACAGTATGTAGTATACGGCTGCCTTGTAGGGGGCCCATGTACATTAAATCTGTCGAGCAATGGTCCCCAACCCCCCGGTCCGCGGACCGGTACCAGTCCGTGGATCAAATTCTACTGGTCCGCACAAGAGAAACATTAAATGATTTCCATTTTATTTAATGCGGCATATTTTTCATGGATTTGGGCTATTTTTTGTGAAAATCTCATTATGTTCCGTGTTAAATCACTTTATATTCATTTTTGGTGTAGCGATATTTTATTCTGAAGACACGTTTAAATACAATTAAAATAAAATTATAAAAACAAATTAACAACATATAAACAATTAACGTCCTCCCCTCAGCGGGCCGCGGTAAAATTATCCAACGTTGACCGATCCGCGGCGATGAAAAGGTCGGGAAACACTGCTGTAGAGGCTCAAACGTCCTTTCGTTGATATAGTGTGGTAGTTAGGAGGGGGGGTGCTAGCTCGGGTGTCGTTCTCGTCATTTGAACATGGTACAAAATTACGAAAGCCCTCGTGTAGCTTAACATTGCGACGTTAATATTCACTCACTCACTAACGGACTCGCGGCTGGCGTGTCATGAATTCGAGTCTAGTTCCGCTGAAGACCCGCCATACAGAAGGGGCTGATGCACGTTAAATGTGTCGAGGTTCACAAACGTCTTCCTGTTCGTGTGGAAGTAAGGAGACGGGAGTACCCCAGCTTCGGTGTCCTGCTCGTCACTTGACCATGGCTCAAAATTTCGTGGTACGTCGCAAAAAGCCACGAGCCGACACAGCCCTCGAGTCAATAACATTTCAGTTAATCAATCTCAATCATACAGCAATTAAAGGTGAACTTAATTTTTTCTTAAGGCATCCGACTACGTTCGGAATCGTGATTTTAAAAAAGCGCATAAATGGATAATTTTCATATTTAGTGTCATTCAGATTAGAATACATGCATAAAATTGTTTTAAGGACAGTTTGACAATTTTTTTTTTTTACTTAAATACAATATTTTGGCAAAAAAATTAATTTAGAATAATCTTTTTTCAAAATGTTCTCCTTTTGTTAAAAATACTTCTATTATAATAATATTTTGCCTCTATGTAGCTCAGACTTCTGTAGAGAGGCTCAACTATGAGAGAGATTTTTGAAAAATTCCATTATTTTCAGAATTACAAACAATTGAAATAATTATCGGCGTTTTCGTCTTAAAATTGCTCCCCTCTGTTGTCGTAAAATATGGATATAAACCCCCTTCTAAGTTATATATTTCAAAAATTCTAGTTGAGCCTCTGTAGAGAGAGGTCTGAGCTATATACAGGCAAAATATTATTATAATAGAAGCATTTTTCACAAAAGCAGAACGTTTTGAAAAAAAATTATTCCAAGTTAATTTTTTGCCAAAATATTGCATTTAAATAATTTATTTTGTCAAAATGCCCTTAAAACGAATGTGTACATGTATCCTAATCTAAGTGACACTAAATATCATGAAAATTATCCATTTATGCGCTTTTGCAAAATCACGGTTCCGAACGTAGTCGGGATACCTTAAAATTAGTAAATAAATCTATTAAATAGATAAAATCTGGTTTCCTCACTTGACTAAATTTTCTTTTAAAATTAAAATCATGATTTGGTTTAATGAGAGCCACCATCATAGACCGCCAAATAATTTTTTCGCTGACGTGGATCCTTTGGAGGTCGTCATAGACCCTTGGGGGTCTATATAGACCACTTTGGGAATCACTGAGCTAGACGCTGCCTTGGTGTGAATGCGGCTTAACGGTAGGAAGATAATTTTCGTTGGACTGTTTCGTTGACGCTGTGCGCTAAACATCAGTGTACCTGTAGTGTTGAAGTATTGTTAGAACTCTTCATTCTTCCAAACTTCGCTCTCAAGTGTTTCTGTGATTTAGTGTGCAGGTCTTTCTCCGGTGTTTGATGGTCATATCTTGCGTGAGAGAGAGAGAGAGTAAGTCTTTATTATAGTTGCACTATAAAGCAACACGATGGTTATTGGCGGTGGACATCGTAATGTTGAGCCAAGGTCAAATGACGAGGACGACACCTGAGGCAGCTCCCTACTCTCCTATCTTTCATGCCACACCAACGTAGGTGGCGTGTGATAATTTAGAATATCTTTATTCTAAATGTTCTCCTTTTGTGAAAAATGGTTCTATTATAATAATATTTTGCCTGTATGTACCTTAGACCTCTCTAGAGAGGCTCAACTAGAATTTTTGAAAAATTCACATTATTTTCAGTGAGTGAGTGAGTGAATATTAACATCGCATTGTTCAGCTCCACGAAGTCTTTTGGCGACGGACCACGTAGTTTTGAACCATGGTCAAGTGACGTGGACGACACCTGAGCTGGCATCCCTCTCCTAAGTACCACACCACACCAACGGGAGGACGTTGCTGTCGACAGATTTAACGTGCATCACTGCCCTACACGGCGGGTCTTTAGTGGTACTGGGCTTGAACTCGTGACCAAGCCAGCCACGATCCAATACCTATACCACTCGGCTATCACGGCCCCCACATTATTTTCAGAGTTACCACCAATTGAAATAATTATTCGTGTTTTTTTCTTAAAATTGCTCTCTTCTGTTGTCGTAAAATATGAATAAACCCACTTCTAAGTTATATATTTCAAAAATTTTAGTTGAGCCTCTGAACAGAGGTCTGAGCTATATACAGGCAAAATATTATTCTAATAGAAGCATTTTTCACAAAGGAAGAACATTTGGAAAAAGGATTATTCTAAGTTTATTTTTTGCCAAAATATTGTATTTAAATATAAATTTTTTTGTCAAAATGTCCTTAATACAATTTTATGCATATATTCTAATTCAAGTGACACTAAATATCAGGAAAATTATCCATTTATGCGCTTTTGAAAATCACGAACGTAGTCGTGAGTTCCGAACGTAGTCGGATACCTTAAGGTCGCACTTACAAGCTACACTTGGGCTATTAGTGACGAGCCTCATAATTTTAAAATTCGATGAAAAGACGACGAGGATACTTGAACTTGCACCTAATTTTCCCAATTTCCTCACCACGTCAACTTGAGGACTTTGAGCCTCGACAGATTTAACGTACATTAGCCACTCTACACAGCAGGTCTTCAGTGGCAGAAGACGCTAGCATTCGATTTGACAATGTAAACCACGGGTTTGTGACCATGACCACTCGGCTATCGCAGCCACATGACATTTTTTGTTATTTTTGTATTTTTTTAGAACTAATTATATATTTGTACTAGAAATTACAAACTGGACTGTAATTTTTTTCTCTTAACCTGTATTTTTCTTTATCGGTATATATACTTTCTTCTTAAGCAGGGCCGTTTTTAATCTCGCTGGCACTGCAAATTATTACTCTTTCTTACCCACCTACTCTTTCCAGACCCTCCCCCCTCTTTTTGTTATTACCTTGTCAGTTTTGGTTCCAGAGAGATTTTGCTTAAAATCTCTTCCTCTTTTTCCTTTTTTTTGTTTTTGCTCTTTGAATAGTGTGTCTCACCATTATCCATCAACTCTGAACCCACAGTGCCGGACTGGCAATCGGCAGCAAAATGAAAGGATATGGCATGGTTTGGCCACTCTTATTCAATTTTTACCTTACGGCATCGCGAACCACCCACCCTTTTGTGAATTAGTACAGTAAATTTATGAAATCGTTTGCAATTACAGAATAGAGTATACATAATTGGATGATTTACTATCAACCTGTTAATTATCATCGTTTATTGCTTTACTATCAGTAAAGTTTGATTCTAATCAATGGGCACGGAAACAAATTAAAAAAAAACCTGGCATTTAAATTTTAAAAATTAAGGTTTATTAAAAAAAAAACATTTAAAGAAAACAGTTATTATACAGTTAGCAACACTCGGACATGACTTCACTCCGTCGTACCCAAAGACCGAATCCCTGCCACTTGCCATTCCCATTCCAAGGGGAGGGGAAACTACCCATTCCCCTTAGCTGGTGTCAATGGGCCTTCCCACTCCTACACCTCCCCCTTAAAAGCTCATCCGTCATTCCAGGACGATGAAGCTGAAAAGAAACTATAAAAAAAAAACACATGCACACATACATGGCAAGAAACAAGATAACGAGAGAAAATTTTTTTTTTCAGGTATCATGTAAAAAGAGCTTTTGCTAACACAACTCCCAAAAAATAGATTTACAAATCACATTAATATGCTAGAAAATTAATATCCATACAAGATACAACCACAAATAATACTCAAAAATATTACAATATAAAAATCAAGTTACTAAAAATATATCATAAAATCTAAAATAATTATACGACATGTACTAGCAAAGCATATTTAGAAGCCAAAGTTTTAATCTTTAGAAATTTCAGAAATTATGGTACTGAAAAACGTTAAGTACATATATAATCATTGGCATAAATCTTATCTATTTAACAGGAGCAGGCAACCTGAATAATTCATTACTTTTACATGCTTAAACCTTCAGCCAAACGTTAATTCTTTTATTGTACTAGGTTTAACCATTTAAAAAAAATTCTCTTATTCTTTTTCTTCCAATTTCTAAGTAGAATGAAAGCAAGCAAAATTCTTTTCAATCCCAAAAGCGACAAAAAGTAACAAATGCATGTTATTGTCCATAAAACATCCACGCGAACCTTAAATACTTCCAATCGTGCTTTCAACTCCAATTTAACAATACCTGTTATGAGATCACAACAACATTGCACCAGGATTGAGTCAATAAATTCGGAAATACATTCCTTACGGGGCTGACCCCGCCTATTACTATACAAGATTCTATTTTTAAATACACAAGTAAAGGCAACCTCTCTCTTGCTTTCTTTTATACCTTGTCCATTTGTTTGGACATTCGATGCATTAATTTTTACTGCAACCAAATCTCCGTTTGGAACATTCAATAAAGACTGTGTGTAAGTCTCAGGACGTAGATTGGTGATCACTTCTTCGCTGCAAACTGATTTTAAATCTGTTGAACTAATAATTCCTTCTTCCTTTGAAGGTTCTCGAAGTTTCGCAGGATTGCGAATCATTTGCGAGTTTTCTATTAATACTTCATAATCAGAGGAACAGATTAACATGTCGTTAACCAAATTTTTAGAGACAGGCACAACACCGTGCCTAAAGTCATTCAATTCCATGTTGGAATCTTTTACTTCACCCATTTCATGCTCCCCAAATGCAGACGTTATTTGAATTGACCCTCTATTATTAATGCTTTGTCCTTCGACAACATCTGGTCTTACCACGGGCATCTGGGCACCTGTGTCTATGACAGCATTCACCATTTCTTGCTCACCCTTGACCTTGACGTAAACAACCCTTAAATCGTCCATTCCCTTTTTCTTCCTTGATAGGAGTAGTTACTGGTATCGTAGCTTCAGCCATCAACACAGCAGGAGACGTTTCCCTCACATGTTTCGGCCCTCCCGATACTAATTCGGTAATTTGAAGATGTCTTCTTACGATCTTCTGCACAACTCGTCCGCTTAACATTCGACCGAATACTTTCGATCTCTAACCGCAGTTCATTCAATTCTGATTCCCAGCGCAGCTGCTGGATTGCGTGCTGCCTGGCGATTTTTTCCTCCTCGATTGCGAGCTGCCTGGCGATTTTTTCCTCACTTTCCCTTTCAAAGCGTTCCTCTAAAATAACAGATAACTGATCTCTAACGAACTCTTCTTCGTAATCTTTGCTACCGATTGATATTCCTTAGCTCTATATTCGTCATTTTATCTGATACCTTTTGACCTAACTCCTCAGCCAACAAAACTAAATCCTGCTTTTAGCTTTCTCCAAAAATGCCATTTGAAAATTTTCTTTTTCCAATATACCGCAACTAAACAAATAATCAAATGAAATAACACCCAGAAGGGATTGCCAAAAATTAAACACCACAAATATATCTTTGTTTAAAACACACAACAATAAGCATCCGCTACACTAACACAACACTCAATGAATTAGGAGGAATTCCAGAATAATGTATTATATATTTCGCAATATACCAAGTGTACTTAAATAACTAATAAATAAAACTTAATATATTACTGATACACAATAATCACTTAAAATATTACTGATACACAAGAATCACTTGAAATATTACTGATACACAAGAATCACTTAAAATATTACCGATATACAATAATCACCTAAAATATTACTGACACACAATAATCACTTAAAATATTATTGACACACAATAATCTCCTAACCTATTTCTGATATACACAATATAATCACTTAAAATATAACCGACATGCACCACTTAATCTATTCCTGGCTGGAATAATAGAACACTACAAAAATATATATTCGGTAGTTTTTCTCCAATTTAAACTGATAATATATTTTTTTTTCCATTAATCGAAAAATACTATGCGTACATAAGCACAAAATAATTTCATTGACATGAGATAAGTATTATTCTTTAGCATTAATTTTTCAATAAACTCAATTGCTATTCACTGACGTGAACTTATTATTGTGCATTACAAAAATAAATAAATACAATAAAAAAAAAAAAAAACATACAATCTTTCCTTAATTTATAGAACTGATGTTCTAAAACACTTTCCATTTATATGGAACAATAATAAAAAAAAATATATACTGATGTATATAATAATTCCCAATTGAACTGGCGTTCAAAATTTTTTATAACTGCATGGATATGCAATAAAATAACATACTGATATATAATAACTGAAATTTGAACTGGCGTTCAAAATTTTATAACTGCATGGATATGCAATAAAATAATATACTGAGAGAATTAATGATTTTGAAGTTTTCCTTAATTCATAGAACTGATGTTCTAAAACTTACTTTCCATTGATATGGAACAAGAAATAATAAAAAAATATACTGATATATAATAACTGAAATTTGAATTGGCGTTCAAAATTTTATAAATAACTGCATGGATATGCAATAAAATAATATACTGAGAGAATTAATGATTTTGAAGCTTCTTAATTTTTAGAACGGATGTTCTAAAACTTACTTTCCATTGATATGGAACAAGAATAATAAAATATATATACTGATGTATATAATTAATTCAAAATTGAACTGGCGTTTTACAACTGCATGGATATGCAGAGCAAAAAAACGTACACTGACGTATACAAAAATAAAATCAAAATTCTCTCTTAATAAATGGATATTAAACAGTATAATTTTATAAATTTCTCTCGTCTTACATTACAGGGAGTTGCAAGCAAAAACTCTTACCTGATTCATTTCCACGCGGGAATCCAGAAAACTCGAAATTTCTGGAACGTTCTTCCTGTGGGGTTTTCCACTAAGACTCGATCATTAACGGCTGCGCCAGTAAAGTTTGATTCTAATCAATGGGCACGGAACAAATTAAAAAACCTGGCATTTAAATTTTAAAAATTAAGGTTTATTAAAAAAACATTTAAAGAAAACAGTTATTATACAGTTAGCAACACTCGGACATGACTTCACTCCGTCGTACCCAAAGACCGAATCCCTGCCACTTGCCATTCCACATTCCAAGGGGAGGGGAAACTACCCATTCCCCTTAGCTGGTGTCAATGGGCCTTCCCACTCCTACACTATCTATTACCTTTAGACATCCATATTCTTTGTTGAATCACTGTCATTGTACTTATACAATAAAAGTTTTCTTCGAGCTTTGATCACAGCAAAATCTTTAATGACATCACTATAATCAATTTACGATGTTATATTATTTTGAGGGCACAGCAACATCAAACTATTCAGGTATCCGAACACGCTGAAAATGACCAAATTCAGTCAAGACAGATATTTTTTTTTTTTTTTTTTTTTTTTTTATTGAAGTTAACTTCTTATGGCACGGTAAGGAGAAATTTCCGTTACGCGTTACCAGTTACGGTTAGCGATAAACGTAAGGTAGAAATGAATGAAGTTCGAATCCCCCCGTTTTAAAAAACGCCATCTAACTCACAAGGGTGATCTGGTCTTTAGAGATCCAACGCTTTCTTCTCCGTATGAGTGAATCTGAAAAGAGAGCAAAAAACAGGAGCGATCTGCACACAGATCGCGGAACAAGCAGCGCCAAAAGGCAGGAGAAGCACAACAGCAGCCCAAAAAGAGCGGGGGAGAAGAGGAGCAGCGCCCGAAAGGGACGATCGGGGTTGAATAGAGTTCATCGAGAGAGGAAGTCGTTTTTTCACCTTCCCGAAGGGGGGAAGCGGTGGGGTAGGTTGGGAGAAACACTTCATTTTCTTTTCAAAATGTGGCTGTTTGTTTTTTCCCCCTCATATGAAGCCTCTGAAGAGAGTTTCCGTTTTCAATCGAAACTTCGGGGAAGGGTTTGTTGCACGGCGGGGGGGCCTGTGAGTTCCTGTGACTGGGTAGCTGGTTTGAAGTCTGATAGAAGCATTGTGATGCGATGGAAGTTGATTGTAGAACGGCAGTGAGAGGGTCTTGATTCTTGAGGGGATTGATTGATTGAATTTAACGTCGCACTGTTCAGCTACACGAGGGCTTTTGGCGACGGACCACGTAATTTTGAACCATGGTGTGAGACACCTGAGCTGGCATTCTAACTACCACACCACACCACACCAACGGGAGGACGTTTCAGTCGACAGATTTTGCATCGCTGCCCTACACGGCGGGTCTTTAGTGGTACTGGGTTGTGACAAAGCAAGCCACAGTCCGCTACCACTGGCTACCGCGGCCACGATTCTTGAGGGGAAGGAGGTTATTTTTAGCTCTCTGTGGAGAATGATTCTTGGGATGTATTTCGGAGCGTTTAATATTGTTCGGAGGGCTTGGTTTTGGAGTACTTGAAGCTTATTGAGGAGGTAATTTGCCGTATTTCCCCAGATCTGGCAGGCATATAATAAAACAGGGAGTAGATGTTGGAGGTAAATTAATCTTTTCTTGTCGAGATTGAGTTTTGATTTCCTGGAGAGCAGTCTATGAAGAGCATGAAGTTTTATTCTGAATTTATTCGCGGAGATATTGGACTTCGTCGCACCAGGGGATGGGGTTTCGAGATAATTTAAGGGGGTTGAGCTTATTCTTGTAATTTCCTTTTTTAAAAATGATGGCTTGAGACTTGGATGTGTTGATTGAAATGCGCCATAACGTGAGCCATTTTTTTAGTTTAACTAAGTATGCTTGTAGATTTTTTCGAACTAATTCCGGAGAGCGTGATTGAGATAGAATGGCGGCATCGTCAGCAAAAAGACAAACTTCCACCGTTGGAGAGGTGGGGAAGTCGTACGTGTAGAGGCTGTATAGAAGAGGGGACAGGTTGATTCCCTGTGGCGTTCCGGTCTGGATACTTACAATTCTTGAGTAGACTGAATTAATTTTAACTTGAAAGGTTCTGCTGTTTAGATATTCGTAGATAATTTTGATCAGGTATGGAGGGAGATTAACTTGAATATTAGACCGTTGTGCCAAACTCTATCGAATGCTTTTTCCACATCCAAGAAGATTCCTCCGGTGGTGTGGTGGTTGTTAAATCCATCAATGATCATGGTGGTGGTACGGAGTAGTTGACGGCAAGTAGAAGTTTTTTTTCTGAATCCGTGTTGAAAGTCGGGAATGAGGTGATTTGAGTCCGAAAAGGCTTGGATTCTGGATAGAAGGATTTTCTCGAAGAGTTTGGCAACGCAGGAGATGAGGCTGATTGGACGATAATTTAACGGAAATTTCGGGTCTTTGTTTTTTTTCGGGAGGAGAGTGATGGTGCAGTGCTTCCAGATCTGGGGGAAGTATTGGAGTAAAAGGCATTTGTTGAATATTTTCGTGAGATGGGTAGTGATTTGAGGGCAATGTTCTTTATTTGGTCGTGTCCTGGGGCCTTGTGGATGTTTAATTATGAAATGATGCCGCAGACTTCATGGGGGGAGGTGAGAGGTGGGATGCTTGATGAGTAATTATTGAGAAAGCTTCTAATTGCCCTGTCCACTTTGTCAATGTGATCGTCGTCGTAGGGAGTCCTGTTTTCAGTGAACGATTCTTCGAGGTTGTCGGCGAAGCAGTCGGCTTTTTCTTTCGTTCCGTAAATCAGGCCTCGGAAACCGAGTGGTAGTGGATGTTATTCCTGTTGTTATTATCTGCTACAAGCTTGTGGAGGTAGTCGATGTCGATGTTCGCGTCCTTTTGAAGGGAGTCCCAAACATGCTCCTTTGATTTTTTTAGGTCTGCACGTATTATTCTTTGGAGTCGGTTGACTTCTGCCTTGAGGGGAGGGTATTGTGTTCTTTGCCATAGCTTGCGCAGACGGTTTTTTTCACGGATTTTTAGTCTTGTTTCGAATGGGATATTAGACATTGAGTGTAGGATAGGCTTGAACTTGCTTGCTTGGTTGACTGCATTTTGAATTTGAGAGTTGAAATTAACTATGGCTTCTTCTATTTCTTCTCTATTGCTGATTTGAGGATTTCCAGGGAGTGAGTTGGCTATGATGTCTTGAAATTTATCCCAATTGGTGAGGGTCTTGCAGTTTTGCTTAAGGGGTTTTGGAAAGCTAAAATCTTATTTTTTTGACAATTTGAGATTTTTACATTTTCAAATTGTATAGATTTTAACCTTTCTAAAAATACCTTACTTGAACCTCTTGGGTATTTAGAAGCCTTTAAAATGCATTTTTAAATATTCGTTGAATTTGGGCCACGCCCATTTTAATGGCGAAAATTGTAAACAAATTACTTTGTTTTTGCTTAAAAGTGTAACGACTGATATAAACCAAAACGTGTATCTTTTATTTTAAATTGAGCCTTTTATTTTTTTATTTCCCAGCCGATTAGAAGTCTCACTGTATACATTAAAATCAATTTATCTCAAAATGTAAATTTTAATGTGCGATGTACCTTTTCTGAGAAACTACTGTTCACACGTATGTAAATTTTTTATGAATTATTTATAATGATATCTAATATATACTAAAATGAGCTTTTTGTAAAACACTCACAAATTTAATTTTTACAAATTTTTTAAGTAAAAAATGGGTGAAATTTCGCAATGTTTGATAAAATATTTCATAATTTCTTAAAAAATTCAAAATTAGCTAAAATCTCATTTTAGTATAAAGAGAGAGGTGTACTTTAATAGTATGTAAAATTTCAATCATGTACATAAAACAGATTTTGAGAAAAGGTACATCGAAAACAGCCAATTTAACATTGTCAGTATAGAGAGAGAGGTTTCCAACTCCCCTTAAAGGGAATTGATGAATCGATCGAAATGACAAAGTGGACAGGGTTGTGGTCGTTTGACAGGTCCGAGTGGACTTCAGCTGTGACGTTGTTAATTCCACAGGAGAGACTGAAGTCGAGTGTTGCGGGCCTTCCTGTGCTTGGAATTCTTGTGGGGCCGTGAGGAGGAAGCCTTTTGTCCGAATTAGACGGGCGACTGCGTTGCCTGCGGTGTTGTTGCGAGAGGTTGCACTCCAAAAGGTGTGTTTCGCATTATAGTCTCCCACAATAATGCACTGCGATCTATTTCGGAAAATCTTCTGGAGGTCTGGAATTAGGTTTCTGGCTGAGGGTCCCGGGCGGTTGTATAAGGAGCAGATTGTGATGTTGCTGGGCTGACTTTCTATTACTATTGAAGTTAACTCTACAGTGCTGGTGGTGATTTGAATGCTGTGATGAGGGATGGAGTTTTTAACGAGGATGGCGGTTCCCCCTCCTCGGTGGGTTAGCCTGTCGTTTCTGTACGTTGCGTAATTTGCGATATTGAAGTCAGAGCTGGGGCGAAGGAAAGTCTCTTGAAGTGCAACCACGTCAGGATCTTCATCTATTATGTATGTTGTCAGTTCGTCTATTTTATTATGGAGACTGTCTGCATTCCAGCTAATGATCTTGAAGGTGTTTCTCCCGCCGGGTGTATTGATCATATTGGGAGATCGATTTGGAGAAGGGCGGTGACTTCAATGGCACGGTCTCCTAGTAGCTTGTCTGAGTTGCAGATGGTAATGATTTGCTTCAGCACTTGAAATATTTCGACCGCCTTAGGCTCACGGAGCTGCTTGAGGGTTTCTGTGATACTTGAAGGTTGACTGGGTGTGTTTGGGTCTGAGGTGGAACCTTGACTGGTTGAGGGGGTAGGCGCTGGTCTCGGTCTGGAGGATGTAGTAGTACTCACTGGTGGGGGAGTGAAATCACTTGCTGAAGCTACTCTCGTTGGTGGGGGAGTGGAAATTGAAGCAGAGTTTGCTAGACCCGTGAGGAGTCTTGCGGAATCGGCTTGAGCTTTTGCTGCATCTTGCAGCTCTCTTCGTTTCCGGGCTCGTTCTTCCCAGAAGTTAACCTTGGGGGGTGGAGGTGGCTTGTTTAGTGGATTTTTAGGGCATCCTGTGAAGTTTGCAGGGTGATTACCCTGACAATTACAGCAGGTTGCGTCCGTTGCTGACGTCTTTGTGCAATTCCTGGTGATTTGGGGCTGGCCGCATTTTACGCACTTCGGGTTCCTCATGCAGTACTTGGATGAGTGGAAAAATCGTTGGCAGCGAAAGCACTGCACAGGACCGAGCTTGGGTCGAAGTGGCTCCACCTTTATCTTCAGGTAGCACAATTCAGTCATATTAAAAATATCCTCTTATTGATGTTATTCCTGGGGAGAGTGATAAGAAATAGCGGCATGTGCAGCCCGGTCTTCCTGTTCGTCATCGCGTGACATTCGTTGACAGTGATACCCACCGTCAGGAGATCTTCGATAATTTCTTGAGGGGGAATATCGGCAGGCATGCCCCGAATAACGGCTTTGATTTCCTTTTCTTCAGGTAGCTGGTATGTAAAAGCTTCGAGTTTCTCGGCGTCAATGTATCGTCTGATGGCGTGGTAAGCTTCCGGGGTTTCCGGGTAGATTCGAAGGCCTTTACCGACCATTCTTCCTCTCAGCTTTTGTTGCGTGGTATCCTGTAGTTTTTTCAGAAGCTGGTTTGGTAGCTTCACATTATCTATAGTGATTGGAGGTGGGGGGCGAACTGCGTTGTGGTTAACAGATGCACCGGTCGCATCCTCGTTTTCTTCATCGTGATGTACTAAAAGAGCGTCGTATTTGTTTGACGTTTCAACATCTGTCGTTTTTTGTTTCTTCGTTGAAGTTGAAGTGTCCTTAGGTGGTGTAGGACTCCTTCCCTTCTTCCGACCTTTCACTAGTTGAAAGGCACCTTCATCTTCTTGAGGGCGTGTACTATGTTGTAGAGAGTCGGGGTTTGAGTGATTATTGAGCTCTTCAAATAACTTACTTCCACTCTCTAGGTCTTTAATTCGTTGTTTGTGAAACTGTGTACGACTTTCTTCAAAGAGCGCGTTAAGTTCCGCCACGTAAATATTCTTTGAAAATTCGTCTTCGAAGTGATAAAGGTCTACACGTTTGATCGATTCACAGTGGATGACAGTCTATTTTTGGGTACCTGGACTGATAAACAGTCCTCAATCCCATATCATGATGTCTGTGATGCAGGACTTGACTTCGTTGGTTTTTTCAGTCTGCGGAGTGACATGTCGGCGATTGGCTGTGGTGATGGAATCCGGGAGGAGGGGCTTTGCGATGACTACTTGGAGTTAAAGTTTTATACGGTGCTGGAGAGCTTAGGACTGCTCTCTCAGTGAATTGGAGGTAGAAGTGAATTTAGCCTCAGGCTGGCTGCCCATGGGGGTAAAAGTTAAAAATATATACTTGTCCAGTGGGGTGTAGAGATTAAATAAATATTGAAAGAAAAATAATAAAAAATTTACTAGGGTGCAATAATTAAAAAAATATTGCAGGGATAAAAAAGCTAAGGCGGATTGTAAGAATCCAGAAGGATTCTTCTTGGCCTTTTAGTATTATCGTTACAGTTGTAATCGTTTAGATTTAACATATTTACATTATTAGTATTTGGCAAATTATCGAAAAAATTTATAGCTAATTTGTGAATATGTGCTTTAAAACTAGTGATTTTAAGAGCTTTATTTATGCGATCATTTTTCATGTAGCGGCAGGCATTTACAATCATTCTAATATATGAATTCTGCAGAGTATTTAAAATATTAATATTGGTTTTAGCAGCATAACCCCATACTGGACAGGCATAAGCGAGTATTGGACGCATAACGGCTGTATAAAGAAGCACTTTGTTATCTCTACTTAAATGTGAGTTCCGGGAAATTAGGGGGGAAAGTTTGAACATTATTTTTCGGAACTTATCGCGAACGTGTAATATGTGTTGTTTCCAAGTTAAGTGTGAGTCAAAAATAACGCCAAGATATTTGGTATTCTGAGACCAGGGAATTTGTTTATTTGATCGATTCACAAATATCAAGTCAGATATTTATACACAGGCACGAAGCCTGGCAATTGAGTAGGTTGTTTTTAAATCGAGAGATGTCAGGAGGGGGGTGAGAAGGGGAGAAGGCGAACGCCTTTCTTCCATTTCGTCTTCGGTGTCCGATTCGGAGAAGCTCATGGCGTCAGGCAGGTGGGGGAAACCCCGTCCATTTCCGTTTATCGTGATTCCTCGATTGAAGAAGCGACGGTAGAAAACCTTGTGGGGAGTATTTTCTACTGCAGAGGCGAGTAAGCTCGTCAAAATTATGGACGCGTGATTGATCAGAATTAGCGAAACAAGCGACGTGGAGTAACAACAAGGATCATATACTATCTATCTCAGACAAAAAATAATTACAGAATCGGAAAGATAATTTTTTTCGCCACGATATGGTACATTTTTTTAAAACAAAATAATGATATTTTTTATTTTTTACGATTTTTTTAAAAATGAGTCAAAATTGATACGCTTTTATAAAAATGGTTTCTAAATCATTCCCTTTAAGTTTCCTTTCGAGTTAATGAATTGATATTTTATTCTAAACATGTGTTCATGCTTTTCTCTTTTAGAATCAGACATTAAAAAAAATGACGGAATCTTTTTTTTTTTTTTGAGATTTTTCAAAAAATACTCAAAATTTTCATTAAAGATTTAATAACTTTATTATTTATAAGAATAATCTAACGAAACTTTTTTTTCCCCATATGTAGAATGGTATTATCCGTAATCTGTTCAAAGATTGAAAAAATAGATTAAAAATTGCGGGTTTTAAAATTTCTTTTGTGTTTTTCGTCTATTAGCCCTGAGCTAGCACCCACCCACCCCTCACTCAACAGCAGCTTTAACAAGCTTTTCCTCTTTCAGCTTTGCGATACATACTTTGTTTTGTTTTTACCTTACCTAGAAGTCAAAATATAGTCAATTTTATGAATTAAAATAAATAATCGGAAGTGAGTCTTTAATCTACCCGAAGTAGGCATTTAAATGGTTCAAAATCTGTCAAACATTAGTTTAAGGAGAGTTTGTTGGATATACAGTTTTAAAATTCTTTTAAGGAAATAATACAAACAATCTATTGTTTTAAAATTTAGTGGCAACACAACATTTCTTCCAATAGTTTGGCAATAAAAGATTGTGTTTACTAAATTTTCAATCGAATGGAATTTCTAAATCCAGTTTAAGAAGTGAGTTTTTAAATCATATATATGCTTTGGTGTAATTAACTTGATTGTTGTGAAAGTGTTATATTACTTCTCATTAATTTGTATTTTAAGGGGAGTTGAAAAAACCTCTCTCTCTCTCTCTATACTGACAATTTTAAATTGGCAGTTTTCGATGTACCTTTTCTCAAAATCTATTTTATGTACATGCTTGAAATTTTTCATACTATTAAAGTACACCTCTCTCATTATACTAAAATGAGCTTTTAGCTAATTTTGCATTTTTTAATAAATTATGAAATATTTTATCAAACATTGCGAAACTTGACCCATTTTTTACTTAAAAAATTTGTAAAAATTAAATTTTTTCGTTTTTTACAAAAAGCTCATTTTAGTATATATTAGACATCATTATAAATAATTCCTAAGAAATTTACATACCTGTGAACAGTAGTTTCTCAGAAAAGGTACATCGCACATTAAAATTTACATTTTGAGATAAATTGATTTTAATGTATACAGTGAGACTTCTAACCGGCTAGGAAATTAAAAAATAAAAGGCTCAATTTAAAATAAAAGATACAAGTTTTGGTTTATATCAGTCGTTACACTTTTAAGCAAAAACAAAGTAATTTGTTTAACAATTTTTTTTCGCCATTAAAATGGGCGTGGCCCAAATTCAACGATTATAGAAAAATACGTTTTCAGGGCTTCTAAATACACTAGAGGTTAAAGTAAGGTATTTTTAGAAAGGTTAAAATCTATACAATTTGAAAATGTAAAAATCTCAAATTGTCAAAAAAATAAGATTTTAGCTTTCCAACACCTCTTAAGACTACAGTGGGCAGTAAAATTTTTTATAAACATGTCCCAAATTTTTACTGGCTCTATCTAACTTAGAACTAAAATCATATAAAAAAATTGGTGAGAAAAAAATGAGTATAGTTTTTAAAAATTTAAAAACTGTCCATGCGTTTTGATTTTTTTTAAAATTTCATATTTTCACCTGATTTAACTTCTTCAAGCAATTCTTTACAAATGTATGCATGCAATGTAATGTTTTATATGATAATTTACAAAGTATGGGTAAACGCAAAGTTTTATATAAAAATTTCAAGAATTTTAATGATTTCCTATACATAAAAAACTTTAATTTCTTCTTTTACCCTATCACTATTATTACAATTCATCCAAGAATTTATAACTACATTAGATGAATACTTCTGGAAAGTTTGTGTTTTTATAATTCTCGACAAAAATTGCAACGCATGGAACATTATGCATTTTTGTTTCGAGGCAAATTTTTGATTTAGACTAATAATGATGATACTTTTCTCAAAATGCACACAATAAAATTTTTTTTAGTATTATGTATTGAAAATGAAAATTTTGTCCATCCTAATTTTTTTTTTAAATACAGTTTGAAATAATAATGATAATAATAATGTAGGAGTGGAAAGGTCCATTAACACCTGCTAAAGGGAATGGGTAGTTCCCCTCCCCCGTGGAATGTGAAGTTGCTTTTCTTTCGGTCTTTGGGTACGACGGAGTGAAGTCATGTTCGAACGTTGCTAACTGTACAATAATTGTTTTCCTTAAATGTTTTTTTTAATAAACCTTAATTTTTAAAATTTAGATGCCAGGTTTTTAATTTGTTTCCGTGCCCATTGATCAGAATCAAACTTTAGTGGCGCAGCCGATAGTGATCAAGTCTTAGTGGCAAACCCCACAGGAAGAACGTTCCAGAAATTTCGAGTTTTCTGGATTCCCGCGTGGAAATGAATCAGGTAAGAGTTTTTGCTTGCAACTCCCTGTAGTGTAAGACGAGAGAAATTTATAAAATTATACTGTTTAATATCCATTTATTAAGAGAGAATTTTGATTTTATTTTTGTATACGTCAGTGTACGTTTTTTTTTTTTTTTTTTTTGCTCTGCATATCCATGCAGTTGTAACTTGTTGAACGCCAGTTCACAATTTTGAATTATTATATACATCAGTATATATTTTATTATTCTTGTTCCATATCAATGGAAAGGAAGTTTTAGAACATCAGTTCTATAAATTAAGGAAAACTTCAAAATCATTAATTCTCTCAGTATATTATTTTATTGCATATCCATGCAGTTATAAAAAATTTTTGAACGCCAGTTCACAATTGTGAATTATTATATACATCAGTATATATTTTATTATTATTGTTCCATATAAATGGAAAGTGTTTTTAGAACATCAGTTCTATAAATTAAGGAAAGATTGTATGTTTTTTTTCTTTATTGTATTTATTTATTTTTGTAATGCACAATAATAAGTTCACGTCAGTGAATAGCAATTGAGTTTATTGAAAAATTAATGTTAAAGAATAATACTTATTTCATGTCAATGAAATTATTTTGTGCCTATGTACGCATAGTATTTTTCGATTAATGTGAAGAGAAAAAAAATATATTATCAGTTTAAATTGGAGAAAAACTACCGAATATATATTTTGTAGTGTTCTATTATTCCAGCCAGGAATAGATTAAGTGGTGCATGTCGGTAATATTTTAAGTGATTATTGTGTATCAGAAATAGGTTAGGAGATTATTGTGTGTCAGTAATATTTTAAGTGATTATTGTGTGTCAGCAATATTTTAAGTGATTCTTGTGTATCAGTGATATTTCAAGTGATTCTTGTGTATCAGCAATATTTTAAGTGATTATTGTGTATCAGTAATATATGAAGTGAGAATTTTTTAGGTGATATAATCAGTAATATATTAAGTTTTATTTATAGAGTATTGAGTACACTTGGGATATTGTGAAATATATGACTATTATTTTGATTTCTTCTCAGTTCATCGAGTATTGAGTTAGCATAGCGGACGTTGTTTGTGGGTGTTTTAATGAAAGATATATGTGTGGTACTTAATTTTTGCAATTCCTTTTAGTGTTATTTTCGTCCTATTATCGGTTAGTTTGAGTATATTTTAAGAGAAAAAATTTTTCAAATGGCATTCTTGGGGAAAGCTAAAAAGCAAGATTTAGTTTTGTTGGCTGAGGAGTTAGGTCAGAAGGTATCAGATAAAATGACGATTATAGATTTAAAGAATATCATAATCGGTAGCAAAGATTACGAAGAGGAGTTCGTTAGAGCTCAGTTATCTGTTATTTTAGAGGAACGCTTGGAAAGGGAAAGTGAGGAGAAAATCCAGCAACAACGCCAATTCGAGTTAGAGAAAATGCGCTTGGAAATCGAAAGATCGCGATTCAATTCTGAAAATTTAAGCCCGCTTAAAACAAGTGTTAGTGATTTCATTAAAATCATTCCGAATTTCGACATAAGGGATGGAGATATCGTTCTTTTCCTTACCCTGTTTGAGATACAAGCGAAACGTATTGGAGTAGAGAAAACGAATTGGGTATCGGCTCTTTTGGCACGCATGCCGCCCGATATTACTCAGCTAATAGCCAGAGAGTCAGATGATAAATTTGACAACTATGACTACATAAAAGGAGTGTTATTAAAAAGGTTCAAGATGAGCCCAGAGACCTTCAGGCAAAAATTCTTGAAACATCAGCGCATACCTGCTAGATCTTGGCGTGATTTTGTGTTCGAAATTACGAGTTACTTCGAAAAATGGCTCGATGGAATGGAAGTAAGGGATTTCAAATCATTGAAAGATTTAATAATAACTGATCAGCTCAAAAAACGCGTTCCGGGGGAGATAAGAGAGCATTTCGTGGATGAATGGGCCAAATTTTATGAACCATCTGTTTTGGCAGACAAATTGGACGGCTACGAAAGTGTTCGGTCGAGTGTCAAGAAAACGAGTCAACCTGAAATGTCCCTCAGCAATACGTCAGATTCACGATCTAATATTAAAAAAGAACATGCAATAATTAAAAATGATATTCAGAGTCAAAGGTATAAATTGCCTTTCAAACAAGAACCTAAACAGCCAACATTTAAACCTACTTGCTATTCGTGTGGAAGAGTTGGGCATACCTCGAGGGTGTGTCATGCTAAAAATCATAAGAAAACCTCCCCTACTCGCCAGATCAATGCTGTGGAGACCAATGAACGTTTTCAAGAACAATCCTCTGCAATTTTAACGGCTAAGGTTGCGATTCCGGTAAATTCCCCTGCCAAGGAGCACGAGAAAATAGACGAGTTACAGTTTGTCCACATTAAGTGTGGGAATGAAATTCTGAAGGCTGTCATCGACACAGGTGCCCAGATATCCGTGGTAAGAGCAGATGTCGTCGAGGGACAGAGCGTCGATAGTGGAGGGACAATCCAAATAATGTCGGCGTTTGGGGAACGTGAAGTAACCAAATTGAAGATTTTCAACCTGAAAATCGACGACTCCAGACACGGGGTAGTACCCATTATGTGTGCAGTTTCTAAAAGGCTAGTTAACGACATGTTAGTCTGTTCGTCTGCTTATGAAGCGCTGTTAGAAAACGTGCAGTTTATTCACAACCCCGCAAACTCCTACGTATCTTCAAGGGCAGTTGAAGGTATTACTGCAGATGATCCAAAATCAATTTCCAGCCAAGAAATGACCCGAGAAACTTACCCCTCTGAAATTTACATAGAGTCTGTGAGCAAAGCAAATGAGGAAGAACAACTTCCGGAGGGAAGGGAAACGCGTAGTACATTCATAAAAATGCAAAGGGAAGATGACACATTAAAGAAACTCTGGAGTCTTGCAGAAAAAAAAAAGAACTCAGTAAAAATACATAACGGGGAATATTGGTACACTCGGAATATATATTTGTGGAGAGAACATCGATCAGGTAGTACTACCACAATGTAAAAGAGAAGAAGTACTCAAAATGGCGCATGACGTCCCTCTTGGTGGACATCTGGGGGAGCAGAAAACTAGGCAAAGAATAAAGTATTCATTTTATTGGCCGACAATAAAACAAGATGTCAAACGATTTTGTGAAAGTTGTAAGATCTGTCAGCTTTTTTCGGAAGCCTATCAATTACAGAGATCGGGTTCCAATACAACCATTAGTCAGACCCGAAATACCCTTTGGAGTGTGGACTGTATTGGGTCGTTGGAACCTCCTTCGAGAAGGAACCATCATTTTATTATTTGCGCAGTTGATTTATGCACGAGATGGGCAGAGGCCATACCTGTCAAGGAAATAAGCGCCAAGACTACGTGCAACGTCCTTCTGAAAATTTTCACACAAACAGGTTTTCCGAAAATGATCTGTTCTGACCAAGGAACTAATTTCACCTCAAAACTTTCTGAAGTGTTTCTGAGTGTTATGGGGGTTTCACCACGTTTTTCCACTCCAAGGCATCCTGAAAGTATGGGTGCCGTGGAAAGGTGGAACCGCACGTTGAAGGACATGTTAAGTAAGAATGTTCAAGAACATGTGTGGGTCTGATTGGGATCTCCATCTTCCTTTCTTGTTATTCGCATATAGGGAAATACCCCACAGTACAACAGGCATGTCGCCATTCCAATTAGTATACGGACGTTTGCCTTCGGGACCCATATCTCTTCTCAAGGAAGTGTGGGTTGGAGAAAGAAACATCCCAACTACTCTCTCCCGTTCAGTGGAGAAGTATCTGGAAGACTTAATAGAAAAGCTAAGAAAGGCTCATGAAATAGCAGCTGAGACGGCGGAAGCGACTCAAAATAATTACGCGTCATACTATAACTTACGATCCAGGGAAAAGCAATTCAAGGTAGGAGATAAAGTTCTGGTACTACTTCCGTCTTCTACTCATAAATTGATGAAAACATGGATAGGTCCAGCTACGATAATTGAAATAACTAGACCGTATTCCGCGAAAGTTGAATTAGATGATGGGGGCATAAGAGAGTTACACTTCAATAAATTACGTCCTTACATAGCAAGAGTGGGACAAGTTGGGTTGATCTTCAATCAAGACTCAGATTTCGGGGACCTTCATTATGCTCCAACAGATATGGCTGTAAGATTTATGGGAGATGTTACAGATCACATAAGCAGTGATTGCCAAGAATTAGATGATGTTCAGCGACTGGAATTATTGAATACTCTCGGAAAATTCTCCAGTTTGTTTAGTTCACTTCCTGGCTTAGCAAAAGTAAAGGGACATAATTTGAAACTGAAACCGGATTTCACCCCCAAAAAGATGCACCCTTACCGCATACCTATTGCTTTGCAGCAAGAAGTCGATCGTCAGATCAATGAGTTACTGCACCTCAAACTCATCGAACCGAGTGAAAGTGAATGGGCGTATCCAATTGTTTGTGTATCCAAAAAGAACGGAAGTATCAGACTATGTGTTGACTACAGACATTTGAATAGTTTCACTATTGCAGACGCATACCCTATGCAAAATGCAAAGGATCTTCTGTTTGAAGTGGGCCAAGCTAATTATATAACCGTTCTAGACCTAACAAAGGGGTACTGGCAGATTCCAATGGCAGAGGAGGCAAAGCCTTACACGGCCTTTGTGACTCATCATGGTCATTACCAATTTTGTGTTATGCCTTTCGGGATGAAGAACGCCGGGAGTACCTTTCAGAAAGTTATGGATCAGGTGCTAGTGAAACACCGGGCATATTGTCGATCATATATCGACGATGTAGCAGTTTTCTCCCAAACATGGGAACAGCACATAAAACATCTGTGTGTAGTATTTCAAACGATTCAAAGGGTCGGATTCACGATTAACCTTAAAAAGTGCAATTTCGCAAGAAGACGTGTGAAGTGTTTTTAGGGCACGTTGTCGGTTCAGGGCAACATTCCCCAGATCCTGGAAAGGTTGAATCAATCGAAAATATATCTGTACCAACAACGAAGAAAGAAATACGAAGTTTCCTGGGTTTAACTAGCTACTATCGGGAATATATCCCAAACTTTGCTTCTTTAGTCTTGCCATTAACAGAACTGACAAAGAACCGAGTTCCAAATATAATCCCTTGGAATGAAGTTGCCGAACAAGCTTTTACAAAATTAAAGGCACAACTGGTAAAAGCACCATCTTTGTATACACCTGATCTATCAAAACCTTACCAACTATACACGGATGCTTCAGTGACTGCAATCGGCGCTTGTCTCAAAACGATGAAAAGGGTAAAGAGAACCCAATTGCATTTTTCAGTAAGAAATTGACCGAAACTCAAACTCGGTGGGCAACCATAGAGCGTGAGGCTTATGCCGTAATAGAGGCATTGAAGCGCTTCGATAGCTGGATTTTCGGGGCCGAAATTGAGGTGATATCAGATCACAACCCTCTGACTTACCTAACCTTAACAACTCCTCAAAGTGCCAAACTAACTCGATGGGCATTAGCCCTCCAAAGATATAATATTGCTATTTCATACAGGAAGGGTGTTAAACATGGAAATGCTGACGCATTATCCCGGTTGCCTATTCCCGTTAGTTAAATAAGAGTCGAGCCAGATGATCGCTTGACATTTTTTCTGTGTAGTAATTTCTGGAACTGCTAAAGATGAAAATTTTGGCTTTTGTGATATATTTTTGGTAACTTGTCTTTTTATATTTTAATATTTTTTTTGAGTATTATATTGTGTTTGAAACTTGTATGGATATAAATTTTTCTAGCATATTAATGTGATTTGCAAAACTATGTGGGAGTTGTATTAGCAAAAGCTCTTTTTACGTGATACCTGAAAAAAAAATTTCTCTCGTTATCTCGTTTCTTGCCATGTATGCATGTGTTTTTTTGTTTTTTTATAGTTTCTTTCCAGCTTCATCGTCCTGGAATGACGGATGAGCTTTTAAGGGGGGAGGTGTAGGAGTGGAAAGGTCCATTAACACCTGCTAAAGGGAATGGGTAGTTCCCCTCCCCCTTGGAATGTGGAATGTGAAGTTGCATTTCTTTCGGTCTTTGGGTACGACGGAGTGAAGTCATGTCCGAACGTTGCTAACTGTACAATAATTGTTTTCCTTAAATGTTTTTTTTAATAAACCTTAATTTTTAAAATTTAGATGCCAGGTTCTTAATTTGTTTCCGTGCCCATTGATCAGAATCAAACTTTAGTAATAAATTTATTAATTATATGTAAGATTACTTCAAAATAAAACTTTATTATACAATTCAATACATGTAAGCCAAAGAAGTTAATTTCTAACGCGTGTTCACACTGATACACGCTTTATTTTTGAGTTAGGGTCTGTTATTTAAATAATGGTCTTATAAAGAATGTGACTTTCCTTATAATGTTTATTCAATTAGCTCTAAAATTTTCAAATTTTAATAAAACATTAAAACTTTTGTACATTCTTGAGATAAATGTATGCCATATGTTTGGATAATACGTTTACAAATTTAAGGCTATTACTTTTTTTCTCTTAATTGCTTTGAAGTTTTACAAAAATATTGCTAAAATTTCACTTATAATTGTGATTTTTGTGAAATTTAGGCGATTTATTTTAAATATTGTTAGTTAAATATTAGTATGTATGGCTATTGAGTCCTAAAAATGCATTTGCAATGTTTAAATATGTTATTTTGTCAAAAAAGTACTCCGAACGTGTTCGGATACCTTACCATTTCATTTTCCATAGATGTTTACCACAGTTCCACGCACATAAACACACAAACACAACGCATACACGATTCGCTAGGCGGTAGCTCGTTCTCCTCCCCGACCCTGTAATTTTAATTTTTTTCTCTTTTTTCGCCTTCCTTTTTCTTTTCTTTCTCCCCCTTTTTTTCCCCCTGCGCTTTCGGCACACGCCTAATGATATGAGCGGAAAAGCGGAACTGTTTAAGCTTGACTGTACTTTCTCTTGTAAAAAAAACTATTTTTGCTCATTAAGGCTTAGTACAGGATTGGTTGTTTCCCAGGGTGCAGTAATTATTTTACAATCGAGTTCGACGTATTCGTTACCATTGATGGGAAAAATAATAAAAGCTTATTGTGTGTGGTGAATGTATTGTCGTTATCTATTAACAATCGTGTATAACAATTTATTTTTAAAAAAGCTCGAATTTTAAATTATTCTTGCATGTTATTATGATGGCTAAGCTGCTTATTTCACACATTTTTCTCACGTATTCTATGAGTAAAATTCCTGCAATTAAATTATTTCAAAGCCTTACACTTTGTGACTTCAAAAACAAAATAAAGTCGAACCTCTATATTGCGAATTTTTCTATATAGAGAACTTTTTTCTAGAACCTTTAACATTTCACGCTTTTCTTCGTAAAATAACATCTATATAGCGAAGCGCATTTTCTATATAACGAACTTCTTCTTTTGTGATTTAATTTTTTTCCCTTCCTATTTTTAAAGTATTTTTGAGCATTTCAAGTTATTTTCTCTATAACACATTTTATGGTGGTCATAAATCTTGAACTGGTTCTGTTAGTTTTTAACTCACCGAGAGCAATAGAGTTCTGGACGTTTCATCCAAGAAGTGCAACACCTTTAACTCCACTGTTCACTAGAGACATCCTTCGATATCCCATTTCACACTCAGGGGAGTTGTCCCGAGTACATTTCCACCCAGATGAAGAACCATAGCCACGCCTTCCGGATTCCATCGCCCGACCAATCGCCATCATGCCACTCAGCAGAATGGAAAACACCACTTTTGCCATGCCCAGCATCATAGACTCTCACGATATGGGATTGAGGACTGTTTTACAGTCCAGACGCCCAAAAGAAAACGCCTATTCAACGCCCATTCCCGAGTACATGTGTTCTAGCTATAAAATAATGTATGTTTAATATTACTTGCATACTTTAAATTATAAAATGTCCTTAAAATTCATTAATTTTAGTATAGAATTATTTTCTTAATATTGAAAATACAGTGAATTCTTCGGCATTCCTTTTTCTTGTTTTCCTTGCAGTTTTTCTTTGTTTTTTGATGGGTAAGATATATAAAATAAACATATATTAATTTAAAAAGAGGTGAGAATAATTACTTTTTCAATGTATAGTGTTTATGAATTTAAAATTTGTTTTATGTGGATCGCGCTCCCCTAGAGGGGGCGTGATAACTCTACGATTGATTGATTGAATATTAACGTCGCACTGTTCAGCTACACGAGGGCTTTTGGCGACGGACCACGCAATTTTGAACCATGGTCAAGTGACGTGGACGACACCTGAGCTGGCACCTCCCTCTCCTAACTACCACACCACACCTACGGGAGGACGTTTCAGCTCTCGACAGATTTAACGTGCATCGCTGCCCTACACGGCGGGTCTTTAGTGGTACTGGGCTCGAACTCGTGACCAGGCAAGCCACGATCCGATACCTATACCACTCGGCTACCGCGGCCACCTGATAACTCTACGAAGGAGGCGCGTGTATATTGAAAAGTCGAAAGCAAAAGATTATTTTTTTAAAAAATATGAATTGTCTGAACGTAAACAAACAAAATACATTCTGACATAATAATAAAAAAATAAAATACACAATTACACACTTATAAATGTATCAGTACTACACAATGTACTTTATAATTAATTTAACAATACTAAGTTACGAACAAGTGTTAACAATTACCAGTGACCCCATGGGCTTGCCATACATAAAATTATATACAAAAACAAACTCTTTATCTTGATAATTTCTACGGTTCATAATTAATCCCTTAACTGCCGATTAAAAGTTACGCGATTCGCTACCCAATGTCGCCGTTTACACGTAGGCGTGCGAATGTGATGTATTAGGGGGTGACATCGTCGATGGTTGTGAATCCCCATTTTTCGATTCACGATAAGTTTTATGGTTTCACCAGCTGTTCAAGGACAAGTACGACACCCATCGATTGTCCCTGAATTTTTACGATCCACCAGCTGTGGAATGACCAGTGCACGTGGCTAAGGGTCATTGTTTGTCCTCGGATCCATGACGACACTCTGACTGAAAATCATAATGGACATCGGGGTTCCTGCACCCATTGACAATGGACGAAGCCTATCTAACGGAGAACACTGTCGCCTAGGCAGATGATTAGAGAATGGCTCTAAGGAACACAAAGAGAGTGCGATGAACAAAATGTCCAGATGTCGAACGAGAAATCTGGCGCCAGTACATTCCAGACGGGGCAGGGAGTGTGATTGTGAGTTCCGTGCGAATAGGACTCTAATGAGGTCGTGGGCAGAATTTTGCGGCCTGCCAATGATAAGTGACGAGGGGCATGTTGTGGACCCACCCCTGTTGTTTAAAAGGGTCTTTTTTTAGGAGAGAAGAGCTTAGAGAACAGAGGGAGGAGACTAGGGAGGCCCAGAGACTTTCGTGACCTGCCAATAAGAAGGGACGAGGGGCGTGTTGTGGACACACCCCTGGTGTTTAAAAGGGGTTCTTTTTCAGGAGAAGGGAGAAAAAGGAGAGAGGAGACGGCAAAAGAGAAGAAAAGGGGTCGGGGAGAGAGAGAGGAGCCCGCCTTGTATGGAGAAAAGGGCTGAGTCCGGAGATTGGAGTGGAAAGACGATGAACGCCGGTGGCGTTGAGAATAGAATAGACTGACTACACCGGCTTGGCATATGGACTGAATTATATTACTTCATAGCATATTGTTTAGCTAATAAACAATGATTTTATATATGAGGCTGTAAAAAAATTATTTACTGATGGTTAGCTACACACGACGTTACAAGGGGGTGGGAAGAAAAGGAATAAAAGTAAGCAAATTACCTGAAATAAATAAATCCTTCGCGAACACTGTCAAAGTCCTTTCACTACATTCCAAAGCCTTTAGAATAATTTTATGGATGGCAGTGTACAGAAAAGATCGTACTTCGTAAAGACGTGTATATACGTTCGGGGCAGTTACCGCTTTGGCTGAGTGAGACGTTTATAAACGACAGCGGCACTTAAGAGGTTTAAGTCTCAATGTAGCTTTAGTCTCAAAGTGTATTATTGAATTAAATACATCGTTATGGTATAGAGGGGGCGACGAAAATTATGATTGAATTTTGGGTCGCAAATATTGAAACTTTGAGAAGCACTGTCTGGACATTTCTTTTCTCTTCCTTCTGGGAACGATTGGACTGTCTTACTGTATCATCGGAAAAATTCTTTACAATAGATCAGTGGTACTCAAACTTTTCCAACTCACGAACCCCTAGAACTAGAAACTATTTTCATGAAACCCTATACCACACACACACTTAGAAGATTACATTTTAAAATAATATTTAAAGCAGATCACAGGGCCGGCGCTTGCAGTTTCGCCGCCCCGTGCGAAGAGATAAAATGCCCCCGTTTATAACAAGAATTAAAAGAGATAAACTAAACTTTTCCCATGCTTAATGGTAACATAAAACGTGAGCAAAAAAATTGCTATCAATAATGTTGAAATTTTAATTAACAAAGAAAAAATATAATTATGTATAATTATAAAATACAGATATCAAAAAAATACTAAAACAAATTATAGAACCACTAAATATTAAAACTTAATTACATTTTAAAAATACATTTAAACCTAGAGTTAAACTTAAGTGTTTCTTTCTCACTTTTAATTCTGAGAATTTTTTTATAATTTCTCTTTTAACATTAAATTCTTCAGCCAGTTCATGTTCAATGGCTATTGTTGTCAAGCTGTTTAGCCGATCATCGGTATTAGTGGAGCGTAAAAACTTTTTAATTAATTTTAATTTGGGGAAACTCCTTTCTCCACTTGCCACACTTATTGGGAGAGTAAGCAATATCCTTAAAACCATACTGAGATTTGGAGCAAAATCCAGGTTCGATAAGAATTTTAAAATCTCGATTGGACTTTTTTTTTATTTAGCAAAGCCAAAACCGCTACTATTTCGTCTGCCAGATTCAGCGCGTTTCTATCTGGTGAATTCCCATCAGTTAAGAATGTTTCTTGATCTTTACAATACTTTAGTTAGTCATTTTGAGGAGTATATTTTAAATCACAAATGTTGTATTAAAATTGGAAATAGTTGCTGTGGTTACTGATCAAATCAAACCTGGATTCAAGTACATTGATAGCTTTATGTAATGTGAAAAAATAAAACTGTGCCTTATATTTCAAAGTAGGATCTTCTATCGGATCATTTCGTGCCTCATAGTCGAAATTAACATTCCTTCTTCGAACTCTATGGCACGTTAAATCTGTCGAGAGCTGAAACGTCCTCCCGTTGGTATGATGTGGTAGTTAGGAGAGGGAGTGCCAGCTCAGGTGTCGTCCACGTCACTTGACCATGGTTCAAAATTACGTGGTGCGTCGCCAAAGGCCCTCGTGCAGCTGAATAGTGCGACATTAATATTCCCTCACTCACTCACTCGAACTCTATGACGTGACTGGGTGAGCTCAAAATTAACCGGTATGTCAGTTTCGTTGGCGAGTTCTCAAGCATCGCAAAGCATTTCATTGAAGGCTGTGTCCGATCTAAGATCCTTGAAAAATCTTTACAACTTTTCAAGAGCTTCATAGCAGATGGTAAATCATAGTTTTTATCTGCAATAGCTTACTTATAGGATTGATGCAATTTAAGATTTTATACCAAATTACAATGCAGCATAAGAGCTTAAATCGGGTATACTCAACCTTTGTTACCGCCGAGCCGCAAAGACATAAGGGTTTCATGCGGGCCGCATACATATGGCAGTTATTTCATCCAAGCTGCAACATGCGAATAAGCCGTGTGATACTTTGTGGTGCACGGGGATTTTATAATTGTTTTTAATAAAAAAAAACATGCGAATAATGGAAAAGACACACTATAAGACCAAAGCAACTTTACAAAATTTGTAAAACTAAATTTTGGCTTTTATTTTAATACTTTATTAACTTTTCTATCAAACACACACACACAGAAACATTTATTTTTATAACTTTTTTATAGTTATGGGATAATTTCTATTTCCTTTTATTAATGACCACGCTCCTTGCCTACATTCTACTATTAAAAAACGGATTACAAAATCGATATATTTAATTGCTTGATTAAAAGAATTTCTTGCTAAGTTTTTAGTACATTGTTCTCTAATATTAAATTTCTTAATGCAATGGGCCATGACCGGGCCACTCAGAAAAGACTGCCGGACCACATGCGGGCCGCAGGTTAAGTATCACTGACTTAAATTGTTTAACACACCTTAATAGTCCAGAAGCCTTTATAGAGTTGTCAATCTCCGAATTATTACAAACAGCAAGTAAAGCAATGTATATCCCTCCTACTTGATACCTTGGTGGTTTTAATGCATCTATTCGGCTTTCCCAACGATTTTGTTTGAAATCACGTTTCTACTTTATAAATTGTGTTCATCATATTTTTATTTCTGTAATGCTCATTTTGCTTTCACTTTAATTAAATAGTTTTATACCAGGAACAAGGAAAAAAATACCTATATTCTATCACATTAATTATTCTTCTGTAACAATAAAACTTTAATTAAATCATTTTCCTGTTGTTGCTTTTTATAACAAATTTATGTCATAATTTTGACATTCTTTTTGTTGCCTTTTTTAAAGATTTTAAATATTGCTATAGATTGGAACCTATTTTATTGCTAGATTTTTTTTCTTCTTAAATATACATACTAACGCTTTTAACCTTTTCATAATCACGAAAAATACATTTTAAAGATTTTTGAGAAATATAATAGTAAAATAAAACAGTAAATAAAAACTATTGCAAACTGAAAACATCGTTTTTTTTGGTTTTTAGTGCACCATTTTTCTACGGACACTGATTAAGAGCCTCTCGTTTATGCATTGGATGAATGATTATGTTCTGAAACTTTTTTGATATATTGAAATAGGAATTCCAAGTATTTTATATTTGTATTCGTTGCAATAAACGATTGAGAATTAAAGCCTTTATGTATTAATCACAAATAAACCATATTTTAATAAGATTAAAACATAATTTTAAAAATGCTTTGCAAGTTGTTCAGGCTTAAAGTCATTGTTGTTTGCTTATTAGGGCTGCTAATTCTATATTATTTTGATATCACTATATATTCAAATTAATTATGTATTTAAAATAATCGTCTTTTGAAATTAAAAATTCACGCCTGAAATTTTGCAATTTATCTAAAGGATGCTTTTGCATTAAATGTTTGTATTTTTTTTTAAAATATTTTTTGGGGGCTTAAAATCTTAGTCTTTTAAATATTTTCTTAAAATTTCTTCAGATTAAACTGCAGATAATTTATTAACTCAATTTTTAAATTTTTCAAAATATGCATTTTGAAGAACATTATTAGTAGCATACAGAATGTTTTACAATATTTTTAAAGATATTATACATTTTTTATGTACTTTTATAATTAATTAAACACATATGTATAGTTAATTATACACATAATTATGCACGTGATTAATTATACGCATAATGTATATAATTAATTATACACATAATTAATTATTAGACTGCATTAAATATTCCTTCTCAAATTGCCCGTGTAAAACAGAAGTTCCCAAACTTTTTTGTCTCATAGACCCCTTGCCATGTTTTTTGGTTTGGGGTATACCCCTGCTTAATTAATATTGAAATTTTGCAAACTTATTAACTTAAAAATCTTTTTGACAGCTAGTACTACTACTAGTACTTTAAAAGAATTCAATTTATAACTAATGAAGCATAGAGTTAAAACTTTAAAAAGCATATGTTAATTAATATATAAAATAACTGTTCCATAAAATAACCAAACAACGCACAATTGATTTTAATGTGAGGATGAATCTGGCGCGACAATAATAAATTTTCAACATTTAGTATCAATCTTGTCAGTTGTAACCATAAATCTCCTCTGTTAGTAGTGTCCAGTTTCTTTTTTTTGTTTTGGAGACCGGCACCGGCGCTGAAACTCCTTCTTACAAGGAAAAATAATTAAAAACTTTCTCATGATATTCCATAATTCGGGACAAATAACAGGTTTCACTTTTTAAAGCCAAAATTGCTGGCATCCGTTTCTAAACTTTAAAATCTTCATTAGTGCATATCACGATCAGTTCCTGTGACATTTTTTTTCTCGATATGACCATATAAATTCATTGCCTACTGTGGTACTACCATAGTCAAAGCATTCGCAAACCTGGTTTCAAAATCTGAATAAAAGGTAGTTAAATGTCGAACGTAGGTTAAAACGTGCTGACAGATTGTCTGGGTTAATTTGAGAAAATTCTGGACCTTCAGTATTATACTTCTTCAGTTTAACTCTGGAAAGAAACGCTGAAATGGTTCCAGTTTAACACAAATTTATGCTGTCCCCTTGTAAGGGCAAACTAATTTCATTAAATTTAGTAAATAAATCTCCTAAATAAGTAAAATTTGGTTTCCACTTGTTTAAATTATCTTTTAAATTTAAAATCATGATCTAGTTTAATGAGAGCCAATATCACATATATCCCCACTTACACCTCATTGACCCCCAAATTGTTTTTTACTGAGGTGAACCCCTTGAGATCGTCATAGACCCCTGGGGGTCTATATAGACCACTTTGGGTATAACTGGTGTAAAAGGTCTTAATTAAAACGTATCGTGCAAATTTTCCTCTTCAAATGGCAATAACATGCAAAAAAAAATTGTTCAAGTTTTTAAAATTTAATCTTACAAAATAATGGCTATCTTAACAGTCTTGGAATAGATTAGAAAAATTATATGTTTATATCACATGTTACATTCAATAAAAAGATAAGAAGTGTCTATATAAGTAAAATTAACTTTTTTCCCTTTGAAAACTCTTTTAACAGTTTGAAGCAATATGAATTAAATATTTAGCAGTTATAGACTAGTTTATTTATTACTAAACAAAATTATCACAATATATTACAATTACAAAACAAAATCATCATAATAAATATAACTACGTTGTATTTCAATTTAGAGCTATTGCTGTTAGGATTCTTTATGTATGGTAAATAATTAATGAATGTACTCAAAAGCTCATTGATGTTTTGCATTTTAAAAGACCTACTGTCGTCCTTTATAAGCAACTAAATAAGTTATTTTTATACGAGAGGAAAATAATATTTTTCATTTGAATAACAATGTCAATCGAAAATGTTCTAAGACGATTATGGTACATTCAAGCTACGAAAACGCACATACTTAAAAATGTTAATCAACATGAAAATATTCTACGAAACTGATGACATTTATATTTATGTATATAAAATGAGAAATGAATGAATAAAATAGAAAAATCACAAATTCAGCAAAATAATTTTTCTTTTCACTTAATCTTACGCAATGATTAAAATTCCTGGGCATTAAACCTTAAAAATCTAAAAGATAATTTGAAAATGAAAATATTGTTATCTTTTTTGTTTTCCGACTTTGTTTTGTCTGCATAAGCACAGGAAGCTAAAAGAACTAGTTCGGAAGTCAAATTGACACAAGATTCCCTCAGTTTTCTTCGAAAAAGGGTCTTTTTTCTCAGGGTCATTCTGCCCCTTTCTTTCCATTCATAAAACTTGACCGTGGTTTTCATCACTTTTGTTGAGACTAATTTCTGCCAAAATCTATATACAAAGCAGCAAGAGTTGTACGAAATTAATTGAAAGAGAAGGAACCGGATGCCGAAATTCTTCTTTATCGCCTCCTCTCCCTTGACCCATGGAACCAGCGTTGGGAAATACGGCTTTAAATACTAATGAATACTCGTTAAAAAAAAATTAAGGACTCCATAGAAAACGTGAATATTCTGCATACACATTTGTAATTTTTTTCTTCGAATTTTTATTTTGACTCGTGGAACCCATGGGTAACCTTGGTTTATTTTCTTCGTAAACTAGTTAGTTTTACAGCCAATTTGCCGCCTCCTAAGACTGCCGCCCCTGGCAGGGACCCGGCTTGCACACCCCTAGCGCCGGCCCTGCAGATCAACATTAGATTAATGTAAAGGCAATTGAAAAAAATATTACATTTAATATTAAAAATTTTCAATCTACTTTTAGTATAATTTATTCATTAGTAATACTAATCTGTGATCCAAGTGCCATGCATTATGTTAAATAACTGGTATATGTGCTTGCATTTTTTCACAGAAATTATGGAAGTCTAGGTCTATTGAGAATAACTACAATCGTATTACATATTCTGAGTTTCATTTGTTTTTATACTTCGCTTTTATAGCCACTCACGTTCAGAAATATTTTTCTCTTATACACATTGTTCAGAATGGCTTTAAAATGCTTATAGCTATGCTGTGTATTTACATGAATATGCTGTGTATTTTACATGAAAATACTGTGTATTTTACATGAATTTGCAACATAAAGTTTAGTATCAGTTCTTGCTTAAATTTTGATTTTTAACTTCGAATCTGTTGATATGTTGAAAGTGTTTTTTCACAAATATAAAAAAAAGTGCATTTTTTCCCTTAGAATACTATTTAGTTTTGCAAGGCATTGTACCAACGAGTATAAAATTATCTCGAGGAACTCAGGATAGTAAACAATAAAATATTCACAATCAAATAAGTAATATATATATATATAAAGAAAAACATTTTAATATTTTTTTTGTTATATTATAATAAAAAAGTTTTCAAAATATAGTTATTATGTATGAATAAAATTTTCAGTTTCTTAATGACAGGGATGAGCTTTAAATTCTGGTGGATATGCAAACAGTTTACAGAACACAAATCCATTTGGAATACACATTTATAAGTTTCTTTTCGATTTTCTTATAGTGATTCGTGGAACCCCAGGGTTACGTGGAAAACAGTTTGAAGACCACTGCAATAGATAATAATAATGGGTGTGCAGCCCTAATTATGGCAGACAAATACATTTTGGAGTTAAGTTTGTTAAAAGCTCTAAGAATATTATTGATACAGATTCCGTCGACGGAAATGAAATGAATAATGAAACTCCTGTTCCCACGTCATCAGAAATCAGGAACATCGTGAAAAGAATACGCAGTTATTTCGATGAACATTCCAATGCTCAAATGAATAACAAAATGGATGACATCGAACCATTTGTTGACGATTTGATGCTAAAATAGGCAATTCAAAGAAAAAAAAATCAGATTATTTTACAAAAACTTAATAATAAATGTTTTGTTTTTCACCAAACTTGAAAACTTTGTATTAAATTTCATTAAGTTCTTGTGAATGCTTTTGTTTCATTAATTTTTATAAATTCATGCATATATACATATTTATGTAATTTAAATATACTTTTATAAACTTGAGACTTTGATGAAATATAAATATATAATTTTTCTAATACTTTTTAACACGAAAAAATATTTCAGTCCCATCAGTTTCGTGTTAAACGATTTTCATTGTAGACTCGCGCATATTGAAATCGTTCAATAAAGCACTGTTAAAAAGCTTTGATATTTTCTTCACGGAACAAAACAAACAAACAAACAAACAAAAACGCAGGTGAAAAAACTGTTTTTTGTAATTAATATTTGAAAACGTAATTATACTTTTCGGACTCATGCGGTATATTTACTCCGATTATTGAGCTCATCCAGATGTTTTAGAGGAGGGGTAATCAACTTTTTTTTTCTGCTGGGAAGCATACATATGCCAGCTATTTCACGTGGGCCGCATACCTATGTTAGTTATTTCAGGCGGGCCACAACATGAGGATAAATGATGGAGGGAGGGCGGAGGAGAAATGCTTTAAGACCAAGATAACATTGGTAATTTCAAATGTGGAAAATTAATTAAAATATTATGACTTCTGTGCTTTGTTTTTTTAATTATTATATTTTTTATATTTCTTATTTTTGTCACTAACACTAAATTAGAAGCATTTAAGAAACACTCCTTCACAATTTCTGCATCAGTAAACGGTTTCATATGATTACCAATAATATAACAAACTTCATAGGATGTCTTTGTTACCCCGCTGTGATATAACCACTGACAAAACACTTTGTTTCTGTTGCAAAGACTATTCAAGAAAGCATACTTATCACCTCTTGAAAGATATCTTCGATGAAAAGTGTCATTGAATGATTCCTGTTCAGTGGCGCACACAGGGGGGGTCCTGGGGGTCCAGACCCCTCCCCTTGTGTGCGCCACTGAACAGAAAAGCCCTTGATTTTTTTTCCGATTGATTATAATTCTAAGTATATAGTACGTAAAATTTAATTAATTACTTGTTATTAATGATTAATTTTATTAATTAATGCTAATTATTTATTCAAAAATTAGTTTTTTACTGTGTTTTGTTCCCGAAAATCGACCAAATCAAAAGGAGCATGATACAAGAATGGTGAACTTTCTACCCCCCCCACCCCCGAAAAATTCCTGTGTGCGCTACTGTTCCTGTTTATTGGTATTTTTTTAAATACAGCACTTTCGTGACAAATCAAACAATTACTGTTCCATGTTTTTTTTTCACAACAAAATTATCAACCTCCCCAATCGTCTTAAGACGATAGATTTTCTTCTAATATATTTCGCTTGTAAGATATGAAAGAGAGTTAAAAATTAGTTCCAACCATAAAATTGTCGCTACTCCACTGTTGTCTGTTATCACTAACCGTAACCGTTCCAAATAGAAAAAAGAATATCAATTTGTACCCGTACGACACCGAAAGTAAAATTGATATATTTGATTTCCTGACAAAGAATTTCTCACCAAATTTTCAATGCAAGGTTCTTAAATAAGTAAATTCTCAGAGCTATGGACCATAACCGGGCCGCAGGTTAGAGCCACCAACCGGTTTTCCGAGGAAAACATTTACAATACAAAAACAGAAAGAAAAAAAAAAAAACAGTTGAAAGTGGATGTTTCGTTTGTGGACGTTTATTAAATTCGTATCAGAATCGCATTAGAAGTGTTCTTGGAAATAACGATTCCCAAAACCGGAGAGCTTACATAGCCTCCCCCCCCCCATTGAATGACACACTTTATTCTGTTAACGAATACTAAGTTTCCTGTTGCCAGTTATAAAACTTAGTGCAAATGGAACACGATTATAGATATAAATTATTTCCTCATACTTCGTAAAATTACTTTTCAATTTAATTTTGTTATACGATGATAAAACTATGTGTTTGCCCTACATATGTACTACAAAAATTTGCATTTTGATTTTAGGTCTGTATTTATATTATTTAATTTACAAAAGTTTATTTGTTGTCGTATTTATTAGAATCTAAGCCGCAATTTTTTTGTTTTGGAGACCGGCACCGGTGCTGAAACTCCTTCTTACAAGGAAAAATAATTAAAAACTTTCTCATGATATTCCATAATTCGGGACAAATAACAGGTTTCACTTTTTAAAGCCAAAATTGCTGGCATCCGTTTCTAAACTTTAAAATCTTCATTAGTGCATATCACGATCAGTTCCTGTGACATTTTTTTTCTCGATATGACCATATAAATTCATTGCCTACTGTGGTACTACCATAGTCAAAGCATTCGCAAACCTGGTTTCAAAATCTGAATAAAAGGTAGTTAAATGTCGAACGTAGGTTAAAACGTGCTGACAGATTGTCTGGGTTAATTTGAGAAAATTCTGGACCTTCAGTATTATACTTCTTCAGTTTAACTCTGAAAGAAACGCTGAAATGGTTCCAGTTTAACACAAATTTATGCTGTCCCCTTGTAAGGGCAAACTAATTTCATTAAATTTAGTAAATAAATCTCCTAAATAAGTAAAATTTGGTTTCCACTTGTTTAAATTATCTTTTAAATTTAAAATCATGATCTAGTTTAATGAGAGCCAATATCACATATATCCCCACTTACACCTCATTGACCCCCAAATTGTTTTTTACTGAGGTGAACCCCTTGAGATCGTCATAGACCCCTGGGGGTCTATATAGACCACTTTGGGTATAACTGGTGTAAAAGGTCTTAATTAAAACGTATCGTGCAAATTTTCCTCTTCAAATGGCAATAACATGCAAAAAAAAATTGTTCAAGTTTTTAAAATTTAATCTTACAAAATAATGGCTATCTTAACAGTCTTGGAATAGATTAGAAAAATTATATGTTTATATCACATGTTACATTCAATAAAAAGATAAGAAGTGTCTATATAAGTAAAATTAACTTTTTTCCCTTTGAAAACTCTTTTAACAGTTTGAAGCAATATGAATTAAATATTTAGCAGTTATAGACTAGTTTATTTATTACTAAACAAAATTATCACAATATATTACAATTACAAAACAAAATCATCATAATAAATATAACTACGTTGTATTTCAATTTAGAGCTATTGCTGTTAGGATTCTTTATGTATGGTAAATAATTAATGAATGTACTCAAAAGCTCATTGATGTTTTGCATTTTAAAAGACCTACTGTCGTCCTGTATAAGCAACTAAAGAAGTTATTTTTATACGAGAGGCAAATAATATTTTTTCATTTGAATAACAATGTCAATCGAAAATGTTCTAAGACGATTATGGTACATTCAAGCTACGAAAACGCACATACTTAAAAATGTTAATCAACATGAAAATATTCTACGAAACTGATGACATTTATATTTATGTATATAAAATGAGAAATGAATGAATAAAATAGAAAAATCACAAATTCAGCAAAATAATTTTTCTTTTCACTTAATCTTACGCAATGATTAAAATTCCTGGGCATTAAACCTTAAAAATCTAAAAGATAATTTGAAAATGAAAATATTGTTATCTTTTTTGTTTTCCGACTTTGTTTTGTCTGCATAAGCACAGGAAGCTAAAAGAACTAGTTCGGAAGTCAAATTGACACAAGATTCCCTCAGTTTTCTTCGAAAAAGGGTCTTTTTCTCAGGGTCATTCTGCCCCTTTCTTTCCATTCATAAAACTTGACCGTGCTTTTCATCACTTTTGTTGAGACTAATTTCTGCCAAAATCTATATACAAAGCAGCAAGAGTTGTACGAAATTAATTGAAAGAGAAGGAACCGGATGCCGAAATTCTTCTTTATCGCCTCCTCTCCCTTGACCCATGGAACCAGCGTTGGGAAATACGGCTTTAAATACTAATGAATACTCGTTAAAAAAAAATTAAGGACTCCATAGAAAACGTGAATATTCTGCATACACATTTGTAATTTTTTTCTTCGAATTTTTATTTTGACTCGTGGAACCCATGGGTAACCTTGGTTTATTTTCTTCGTAAACTAGTTAGTTTTACAGCCAATTTGCCGCCTCCTAAGACTGCCGCCCTGGCAGGGACCCGGCTTGCACACCCCTAGCGCCGGCCCTGCAGATCAACATTAGATTAATGCAAAGGCAATTGAAAAAATATTACATTTAATATTAAAAATTTTCAATCTACTTTTAGTATAATTTATTCATTAGTAGTACTAATCTGTGATCCAAGTGCCATGCATTATGTTAAATAACTGGTATATGTGCTTGCATTTTTCACAGAAATTATGGAAGTCTAGGTCTATTGAGAATAACTACAATCGTATTACATATTCTGAGTTTCATTTGTTTTTATACTTCGCTTTTATAGCCACTCACGTTCAGAAATATTTTCTCTTATACACATTGTTCTGAATGGCTTTAAAATGCTTATAGCTATGCTGTGTATTTACATGAATATGCTGTGTATTTTACATGAAAATACTGTGTATTTTACACGAATTTGCAACATAAAGTTTAGTATCAGTTCTTGCTTAAATTTTGATTTTTAACTTCGAATCTGTTGATATGTTGAAAGTGTTTTTTCACAAATATAAAAAAGTGCATTTTTTCCTTAGAATACTATTTAGTTTTGCAAGGCATTGTACCAACGAGTATAAAATTATCTCGAGGAACTCAGGATAGTAAACAATAAAATATTCACAATCAAATAAGTAATATATATATATATAAAGAAAAACATTTTAATATTTTTTTTATTATATTATAATAAAAATGTTTTCAAAATATAGTTATTATGTATGAATAAAATTTTCAGTTTCTTAATGACAGGGATGAGCTTTAAATTCTGGTGGATATGCAAACAGTTTACAGAACACAAATCCATTTGGAATACACATTTATAAGTTTCTTTTCGATTTTCTTATAGTGATTCGTGGAACCCCAGGGTTACGTGGAAAACAGTTTGAAGACCACTGCAATAGATAATAATAATGGGTGTGCAGCCCTAATTATGGCAGACAAATACATTTTGGAGTTAAGTTTGTTAAAAGCTCTAAGAATATTATTGATACAGATTCCGTCGACGGAAATGAAATGAATAATGAAACTCCTGTTCCCACGTCATCAGAAATCAGGAACATCGTGAAAAGAATACGCAGTTATTTCGATGAACATTCCAATGCTCAAATGAATAACAAAATGGATGACATCGAACCATTTGTTGACGATTTGATGCTAAAATAGGCAATTCAAAGAAAAAAAAAAAAATCAGATTATTTTACAAAAACTTAATAATAAATGTTTTGTTTTTCACCAAACTTGAAAACTTTGTATTAAATTTCATTAAGTTCTTGTGAATGCTTTTGTTTCATTAATTTTTATCAAATTCATGCATATATACATATTTATGTAATTTAAATATACTTTTATAAACTTGAGACTTTGATGAAATATAAATATATAATTTTTCTAATACTTTTTAACACGAAAAAATATTTCAGTCCCATCAGTTTCGTGTTAAACGATTTTCATTGTAGACTCGATTTTATCACGCAACAAATAGTGCGCATATTGAAATCGTTCAATAAAGCACTGTTAAAAAGCTTTGATATTTTCTTCACGGAACAAAACAAACAAACAAACAAACAAAAACGCAGGTGAAAAAACTGTTTTTTGTAATTAATATTTGAAAACGTAATTATACTTTTCGGACTCATGCGGTATATTTACTCCGATTATTGAGCTCATCCAGATGTTTTAGAGGAGGGGTAATCAACTTTTTTTTTCTGCTGGGAAGCATACATATGCCAGCTATTTCACGTGGGCCGCATACCTATGTTAGTTATTTCAGGCGGGCCACAACATGAGGATAAATGATGGAGGGAGGGCGGAGGAGAAATGCTTTAAGACCAAGATAACATTGGTAATTTCAAATGTGGAAAATTAATTAAAATATTATGACTTCTGTGCTTTGTTTTTTTAATAATTATGTTTTTTATACTTCTTATTTTTGTCACTAACACTAAATTAGAAGCATTTAAGAAACACTCCTTCACAATTTCTGCATCAGTAAATGGTTTCATATGATTACCAATAATAGAACAAACTTCATAGGATGTCTTTGTTACCGCTGTGATATAACCACTGACAAAACACTTTGTTTCTGTTGCAAAGACTATTCAAGAAAGCATACTTATCACCTCTTGAAAGATATCTTCGATGAAAAGTGTCATTGAATGATTCCTGTTCAGTGGCGCACACAAGGGGGGTCCTGGGGGTCCAGACCCTCCCCTTGTGTGCGCCACTGAACAGAAAAGCCCTTGATTTTTTTTCCGATTGATTATAATTCTAAGTATATAGTACGTAAAATTTAATTAATTACTTGTTATTAATGATTAATTTTATTAATTAATGCTAATTATTTATTCAAAAATTAGTTTTTTACTGTGTTTTGTTCCCGAAAATCGACCAAATCAAAAGGAGCATGATACAAGAATGGTGAACTTTCTACCCCCCACCCTCGAAAAATTCCTGTGTGCGCTACTGTTCCTGTTTATTGGTATTTTTTAAATACAGCACTTTCGTGACAAATCAAACAATTACTGTTCCATGTTTTTTTTTTCACAACAAAATTATCAACCTCCCCAATCGTCTTAAGACGATAGATTTTCTTCTAATATATTTCGCTTGTAAGATATGAAAGAGAGTTAAAAATTAGTTCCAACCATAAAATTGTCGCTACTCCACTGTTGTCTGTTATCACTAACCGTAACCGTTCCAAATAGAAAAAAGAATATCAATTTGTACCCGTACGACACCGAAAGTAAAATTGATATATTTGATTTCCTGACAAAGAATTTCTCACCAAATTTTCAATGCAAGGTTCTTAAATAAGTAAATTCTCAGAGCTATGGACCATAACCGGGCCGCAGGTTAGAGCCACCAACCGGTTTTCCGAGGAAAACATTTACAATACAAAAACAGAAAAAAAAAAAAACAGTTGAAAGTGGATGTTTCGTTTGTGGACGTTTATTAAATTCGTATCAGAATCGCATTAGAAGTGTTCTTGGAAATAACGATTCCCAAAACCGGAGAGCTTACATAGCCTCCCCCCCCCCCCATTGAATGACACACTTTATTCTGTTAACGAATACTAAGTTTCCTGTTGCCAGTTATAAAACTTAGTGCAAATGGAACACGATTATAGATATAAATTATTTCCTCATACTTCGTAAAATTACTTTTCAATTTCATTTTGTTATACGATGATAAAACTATGTGTTTGCCCTACATATGTACTACAAAAATTTGCATTTTGATTTTAGGTCTGTATTTATATTATTTAATTTACAAAAGTTTATTTGTTGTCGTATTTATTAGAATCTAAGCCGCAATTTTTTTGTTTTGGAGACCGGCACCGGTGCTGAAACTCCTTCTTACAAGGAAAAATAATTAAAAACTTTCTCATGATATTCCATAATTCGGGACAAATAACAGGTTTCACTTTTTAAAGCCAAAATTGCTGGCATCCGTTTCTAAACTTTAAAATCTTCATTAGTGCATATCACGATCAGTTCCTGTGACATTTTTTTTCTCGATATGACCATATAAATTCATTGCCTACTGTGGTACTACCATAGTCAAAGCATTCGCAAACCTGGTTTCAAAATCTGAATAAAAGGTAGTTAAATGTCGAACGTAGGTTAAAACGTGCTGACAGATTGTCTGGGTTAATTTGAGAAAATTCTGGACCTTCAGTATTATACTTCTTCAGTTTAACTCTGGAAAGAAACGCTGAAATGGTTCCAGTTTAACACAAATTTATGCTGTCCCCTTGTAAGGGCAAACTAATTTCATTAAATTTAGTAAATAAATCTCCTAAATAAGTAAAATTTGGTTTCCACTTGTTTAAATTATCTTTTAAATTTAAAATCATGATCTAGTTTAATGAGAGCCAATATCACATATATCCCCACTTACACCTCATTGACCCCCAAATTGTTTTTTACTGAGGTGAACCCCTTGGAGATCGTCATAGACCCCTGGGGGTCTATATAGACCACTTTGGGTATAACTGGTGTAAAAGGTCTTAATTAAAACGTATCGTGCAAATTTTCCTCTTCAAATGGCAATAACATGCAAAAAAAAATTGTTCAAGTTTTTAAAATTTAATCTTACAAAATAATGGCTATCTTAACAGTCTTGGAATAGATTAGAAAAATTATATGTTTATATCACATGTTACATTCAATAAAAAGATAAGAAGTGTCTATATAAGTAAAATTAACTTTTTTCCCTTTGAAAACTCTTTTAACAGTTTGAAGCAATATGAATTAAATATTTAGCAGTTATAGACTAGTTTATTTATTACTAAACAAAATTATCACAATATATTACAATTACAAAACAAAATCATCATAATAAATATAACTACGTTGTATTTCAATTTAGAGCTATTGCTGTTAGGATTCTTTATGTATGGTAAATAATTAATGAATGTACTCAAAAGCTCATTGATGTTTTGCATTTTAAAAGACCTACTGTCGTCCTGTATAAGCAACCAAAGAAGTTATTTTTATACGAGACGCAAATAATATTTTTTCATTTGAATAACAATGTCAATCGAAAATGTTCTAAGACGATTATGGTACATTCAAGCTACGAAAACACACATACTTAAAAATGTTAATCAACATGAAAATATTCTACGAAACTGATGACATTTATATTTATGTATATAAAATGAGAAATGAATGAATAAAATAGAAAAATCACAAATTCAGCAAAATAATTTTTCTTTTCACTTAATCTTACGCAATGATTAAAATTCCTGGGCATTAAACCTTAAAAATCTAAAAGATAATTTGAAAATGAAAATATTGTTATCTTTTTTGTTTTCCGACTTTGTTTTGTCTGCATAAGCACAGGAAGCTAAAAGAACTAGTTCGGAAGTCAAATTGACACAAGATTCCCTCAGTTTTCTTCGAAAAAGGGTCTTTTTCTCAGGGTCATTCTGCCCCTTTCTTTCCATTCATAAAACTTGACCGTGCTTTTCATCACTTTTGTTGAGACTAATTTCTGCCAAAATCTATATACAAAGCAGCAAGAGTTGTACGAAATTAATTGAAAGAGAAGGAACCGGATGCCGAAATTCTTCTTTATCGCCTCCTCTCCCTTGACCCATGGAACCAGCGTTGGGAAATACGGCTTTAAATACTAATGAATACTCGTTAAAAAAAAATTAAGGACTCCATAGAAAACGTGAATATTCTGCATACACATTTGTAATTTTTTTCTTCGAATTTTTATTTTGACTCGTGGAACCCATGGGTAACCTTGGTTTATTTTCTTCGTAAACTAGTTAGTTTTACAGCCAATTTGCCGCCTCCTAAGACTGCCGCCCCTGGCAGGGACCCGGCTTGCACACCCCTAGCGCCGGCCCTGCAGATCAACATTAGATTAATGCAAAGGCAATTGAAAAAAATATTACATTTAATATTAAAAATTTTCAATCTACTTTTAGTATAATTTATTCATTAGTAGTACTAATCTGTGATCCAAGTGCCATGCATTATGTTAAATAACTGGTATATGTGCTTGCATTTTTTCACAGAAATTATGGAAGTCTAGGTCTATTGAGAATAACTACAATCGTATTACATATTCTGAGTTTCATTTGTTTTTATACTTCGCTTTTATAGCCACTCACGTTCAGAAATATTTTTCTCTTATACACATTGTTCTGAATGGCTTTAAAATGCTTATAGCTATGCTGTGTATTTACATGAATATGCTGTGTATTTTACATGAAAATACTGTGTATTTTACATGAATTTGCAACATAAAGTTTAGTATCAGTTCTTGCTTAAATTTTGATTTTTAACTTCGAATCTGTTGATATGTTGAAAGTGTTTTTTCACAAATATAAAAAAAGTGCATTTTTTCCCTTAGAATACTATTTAGTTTTGCAAGGCATTGTACCAACGAGTATAAAATTATCTCGAGGAACTCAGGATAGTAAACAATAAAATATTCACAATCAAATAAGTAATATATATATATATATAAAGAAAAACATTTTAATATTTTTTTTATTATATTATAATAAAAAAGTTTTCAAAATATAGTTATTATGTATGAATAAAATTTTCAGTTTCTTAATGACAGGGATGAGCTTTAAATTCTGATGGATATGCAAACAGTTTACAGTACACAAATCCATTTGGAATACACATTTATAAGTTTCTTTTCGATTTTCTTATAGTGATTCGTGGAACCCCAGGGTTACGTGGAAAACAGTTTGAAGACCACTGCAATAGATAATAATAATGGGTGTGCAGCCCTAATTATGGCAGACAAATACATTTTGGAGTTAAGTTTGTTAAAAGCTCTAAGAATATTATTGATACAGATTCCGTCGACGGAAATGAAATGAATAATGAAACTCCTGTTCCCACGTCATCAGAAATCAGGAACATCGTGAAAAGAATACGCAGTTATTTCGATGAACATTCCAATGCTCAAATGAATAACAAAATGGATGACATCGAACCATTTGTTGACGATTTGATGCTAAAATAGGCAATTCAAAGAAAAAAAATCAGATTATTTTACAAAAACTTAATAATAAATGTTTTGTTTTTCACCAAACTTGAAAACTTTGTATTAAATTTCATTAAGTTCTTGTGAATGCTTTTGTTTCATTAATTTTTATCAAATTCATGCATATATACATATTTATGTAATTTAAATATACTTTTATAAACTTGAGACTTTGATGAAATATAAATATATAATTTTTCTAATACTTTTTAACACGAAAAAATATTTCAGTCCCATCAGTTTCGTGTTAAACGATTTTCATTGTAGACTCGATTTTATCACGCAACAAATAGTGCGCATATTGAAATCGTTCAATAAAGCACTGTTAAAAAGCTTTGATATTTTCTTCACGGAACAAAACAAACAAACAAAAACGCAGGTGAAAAAACTGTTTTTTGTAATTAATATTTGAAAACGTAATTATACTTTTCGGACTCATGCGGTATATTTACTCCGATTATTGAGCTCATCCAGATGTTTTAGAGGAGGGGTAATCAACTTTTTTTTTCTGCTGGGAAGCATACATATGCCAGCTATTTCACGTGGGCCGCATACCTATGTTAGTTATTTCAGGCGGGCCACAACATGAGGATAAATGATGGAGGGAGGGCGGAGGAGAAATGCTTTAAGACCAAGATAACATTGGTAATTTCAAATGTGGAAAATTAATTAAAATATTATGACTTCTGTGCTTTGTTTTTTTAATTATTATATTTTTATATTTCTTATTTTTGTCACTAACACTAAATTAGAAGCATTTAAGAAACACTCCTTCACAATTTCTGCATCAGTAAACGGTTTCATATGATTACCAATAATATAACAAACTTCATAGGATGTCTTTGTTACCCCGCTGTGATATAACCACTGACAAAACACTTTGTTTCTGTTGCAAAGACTATTCAAGAAAGCATACTTATCACCTCTTGAAAGATATCTTCGATGAAAAGTGTCATTGAATGATTCCTGTTCAGTGGCGCACACAAGGGGGGTCTGGGGGTCCAGACCCCTCCCCTTGTGTGCGCCACTGAACAGAAAAGCCCTTGATTTTTTTTCCGATTGATTATAATTCTAAGTATATAGTACGTAAAATTTAATTAATTACTTGTTATTAATGATTAATTTTATTAATTAATGCTAATTATTTATTCAAAAATTAGTTTTTACTGTGTTTTGTTCCCGAAAATCGACCAAATCAAAAGGAGCATGATACAAGAATGGTGAACTTTCTACCCCCCCCCCCGAAAAATTCCTGTGTGCGCTACTGTTCCTGTTTATTGGTATTTTTTAAATACAGCACTTTCGTGACAAATCAAACAATTACTGTTCCATGTTTTTTTTTCACAACAAAATTATCAACCTCCCCAATCGTCTTAAGACGATAGATTTTCTTCTAATATATTTCGCTTGTAAGATATGAAAGAGAGTTAAAAATTAGTTCCAACCATAAAATTGTCGCTACTCCACTGTTGTCTGTTATCACTAACCGTAACCGTTCCAAATAGAAAAAAGAATATCAATTTGTACCCGTACGACACCGAAAGTAAAATTGATATATTTGATTTCCTGACAAAGAATTTCTCACCAAATTTTCAATGCAAGGTTCTTAAATAAGTAAATTCTCAGAGCTATGGACCATAACCGGGCCGCAGGTTAGAGCCACCAACCGGTTTTCCGAGGAAAACATTTACAATACAAAAACAGAAAGAAAAAAAAAACAGTTGAAAGTGGATGTTTCGTTTGTGGACGTTTATTAAATTCGTATCAGAATCGCATTAGAAGTGTTCTTGGAAATAACGATTCCCAAAACCGGAGAGCTTACATAGCCTCCCCCCCCATTGAATGACACACTTTATTCTGTTAACGAATACTAAGTTTCCTGTTGCCAGTTATAAAACTTAGTGCAAATGGAACACGATTATAGATATAAATTATTTCCTCATACTTCGTAAAATTACTTTTCAATTTAATTTTGTTATACGATGATAAAACTATGTGTTTGCCCTACATATGTACTACAAAAATTTGCATTTTGATTTTAGGTCTGTATTTATATTATTTAATTTACAAAAGTTTATTTGTTGTCGTATTTATTAGAATCTAAGCCGCAATCCCTCCCCCCCAGTGCTAATGCTACTGAAAAGCGGATGCAGCTTAAAATCCAAGGCGGAAAAATTTGTTGGATGGGGAAAATGAACCATGATACCGAGTGTTGAATAGGCGTTTAATTTCGGGCGTCTGGACTGTAAACAGTCCTCAATCCCATATCGTGAGAGTCTATGATGCTGGGCATGGCAAAAGTGGTGTTTTCCATTCTGCTGAGTGGCATGACGGCGATTGGTCGAGCGATGGAATCCGGGAGGCGTGGCTATGGTTCTTCATCTGGGTGGAAAGTTTTTGAGTTTTTTGGCTTGGCTGAGAGCTAAGAGATTGCTCTCTGATTGGATGCTGGGTACAGTGAACATTGACTCCGATTGGCCTCCCGGGGGCTGTGATTTAAATTATGGGGAGGAGCATGTCCAGAGGGGAGAGCAGGAGAAAATTATTGACAAAAATTAAAAAAGTGACATTTTAGAAAATACGGTGTGCAATAAAAATTGCACGAGAAAATAGAATTACGGGGGGATTATAGGAGTCAAGAAGAATTCTTCTTGGTCTCTTTGTTTTGTCATTAGGGGTATAATGTGATAAATTTTGCATATTGATATTGTTGGTTGTTTCTAAATCGTTAAAAAAGTTAATTGCGATATTCTGAATATGAGATTTGAAACTATTAATTTTAAGAGCTTTACGTATGTGGTCATTACGCATATATCTTATGGCTTTGACGATCATACGTATTAAAGAATTTTGCAGGGTATCAAGTATATTAATATTTGTTTTAGCGGCATAACCCCAAACTGGACATGCATAAGCTAAGATGGGACGCATAACGGCTGTATAGAGAAGCACTTTGTTTTCTATATTTAAATAAGAATTCCGGCCAATTAGGGGGTAAAGTTTAAACATTATTTTCCGGAATTTGTCGCGTACGTAATAAATGTGTTGTTTCCAAGTTAGGTGTGTATCAAAAATAATTCCAAGGTATTTGGCTTCCTGAGACCAGGGGATTTGCTTGTTGTACATGAAAATAGGTGGTGGGAGTGACTGTTTTTTCGTGAAAATTATGGCAGTAGATTTTTCGACATTAATACTTATTTTCCATTTGTCGTAGAAATTTTGCAGGAGTAGAAGGTGTTTGTTTAAAGCGAAGGAAATTGTTTCTAGTTTTTTATACGTGGTGTGAATGGCAGTATCATCAGCGTAAAGGTTAATTTTAGTGAGTGAATAGTCAGGGATATCGTTGATGTAGAGGTTAAATAGCAAAGGACCGAGCAAGGAACCTTGGGGACACCCTGCAGAAACAGAGTGTTCATTAGAAAGGGTCTCATTAATTCTAATTCTGAAGGAGCGATTAGTGAGGTATGAGTGAATAAGATGAATCAGAGGATGTGGAATTTTAAAGGTAATTAGCTTAAAAGTTAGACCATTAATCCAAACACGGTCGAAGGCCTTCTGGATGTCCAGAAAAACTGCTCCCGTGCTTTTCTTTTCTGGAAACCTTCAGAGATATTTTCGGTTAGTCTTAAAAGTGGGTGAAGGGTAGAGAGCTTGTTAGTGAAACCATACTGATTGGGATTGAGGATGTTATTTTCATTGATAAAATTTTTTAGTCTGTGAAGAATAATAGATTCGGTTAGTTTACCGATAGTGGAAAGGAGAGATATTGGTCTGTAACTAGATGCGAGATGAGGGTCCTTGCCAGGTTTGTTAATGGGGAAAATAATGGCTTCTTTCCAGTTATCTGGAAAGTGATTGAATTTGAGGATTTTGTTAATTAGGATTGTTAAAATTAGGATTAGTTTAATTGGAAAGTTTTTTAACATGCGGTTAGTTATAGAGTCTTTACCAGGGGCTTTTTTGGCATTGACATGTTTAATGTAGTGGATAATTTCATCCGGGAGAGCGGGTTCGATGAAAGAATTAGGAGGGGTAGAAAGAAAATTATTTACGGTAGTATTTATTAATTCATCATTTTGATTATAATTATCATCTTCGCGATCGTTTTCAACAAAATTATTTTTTATGTTAGTTGCAAGAAGGTTAGCTTTTTGCTGATCAGTGACTGCCGTACCTGTCGCACAGTTAAGAGGTGGAATTTTTGGTCTTTTATTTTTGAAAAAATTTTGCGTGCGCCAAAGGCTATTGTCTGCGGTGTTAAGAGCTTGGACTGAACTTCCTCAGGTCTCGGGTTCGAATCCCGGCCCCGGCAGATTTATCCAAAGACTGGAATTTTGTTCTCGTTTTTAATGTATTGTTTCTCTAGGTTCTAGATGAATCCAGATCATTCTTTAGAGTGCATACTGGGTATTTCTCGAATATTCCGAAGTGTATAAAAGCAGAGTTCATCGCCAGTTGGGCATGTTCTCAGTCCAGTGTTGTATCGAGCTCCCAGCGTTAGAATAAATCTAATTGTTTGTTTAATTGAACTGTGTGCTTCTTTTTCGCACTCCGTGACAAGTTTGGTGGAGGCGCCGGGTATAATTACGTCAAACGTGGATAATAGCGACAACCTTCGCAGGAGCCTCCGGTTAAGAGGATTATCCCCCGAATTCGGACTGTTAAAAAGAAAATAGTAGGAAGAGGACAAAAATGCCGACCGAGCAAGAAGCCAAGCCCGCTGTAGTAACACCTTCCTTACAGCAATGGAGGAGCCATCGACCTTCCGAGGAGCGCCTGGGGAAGACCCTCTCAAATGGCTTAAAGAGTACGATCGAGTAGCCAACTTTAACAAGTGGGATGACATGATGTGCCTGGCTAACGTTTATTTCTTTCTTGACGGAACTGCGAGACAGTGGTATGTCAACAACGAAGACGCCTTAGATTCCTGGGAAGCGTTTAAAAATGGACTAAGTGGACTTTTCGGTGACCGTCAAAATATACCAGAAGGGCAGAAGAACAACTAAAATGCCGAGCCCAGCGTTCAGGCGAGAGTACACAGTCCTACATACAAAGTGTATTAGGACTTTGCCAAGGTAAATCCTCTGATGAAGAAGACGAAAAAGTGTCACACCTAATGAAAGGTGTTGCTGAGGATATTTATCAGGCCCTGTTGACGAGAGAAATCAACGACACAGCAAGTTTTATCAAATGGTGCAACTATATCGAAGATATGAAGCAGAAGAGAGTTGGTCGACCGAGATTTGAAAGGCTTCCAAACGTCGTACCGGTTGCATCCCTGACGGATGAGACTGATTTGGTCTCTCTTATTCGCACAATCGTACGAGAAGAAGTCCATCGACTAGTTAACCAGACGCAAGAATCTTTGGACTCCGATCCCCAATCCTTAGAAGAGATCGTTCAAGACGAAGTTGAAAGGGTTTTGGCCCCAGTGTCAACAAAACCTACAGAAACTAGACCACGACCAACATACGCCGCTGTAACCAGGAAATACAGAGCTCCTGTTCAGAAATTCCCACCTGAACCAAGAAAAACAGATGTGTGGAGAACGGCTGACAACAGACCTGTTTGTTTCCACTGCGGACGTCCTGGACATGTAATGCGCTACTGCCGAGAGAGAAAGGCTGTCTTTGACAACTCTCGAAACCGCCGACGGAACTTCGACGACGTTGGCACTGAAGAAGAAATACGCCGACCAAACTCTTCTCGCCGTTTTACGCCAAGTCCCACGAGAGGCCGATCCCCAATACTACGTCGTTACAGATCCCCGTCGCCATATCGCCGATCCAGTCAGTCGCCAGGCCGTAGGAGCGAGGAAAACTAAGGAGAGCGACCTTCCAAGGAGGTGAGGCCGCGTGTACTGGAAATCCTCCGTCGACCGCCAAGATGACTGGTAACCAACTAGACGTAATAATAGATAAGAAGCCGATACGTGCTCTAGTAGATTCTGGGGCATCGTTTTCGGTCATATCCGATAAGTATCGCCGATTTTTAAAGAAAGTTCTGTTTGCTGATTCCAAGAGCGTTATGCTGAAAATTGGGATGAAATTCTACCATTTGTAACCTTCGCTTATAATACCGCTAAACAAGAGACCACAGGTTTTACGCCGTTCTATTTACTTCATGGTCGTGAAGCGGAAACGACACTAGATACAATGCTACCATTCTGTCCTAACGATTTTGATGACAATAACATCACCAAGATAGCAGCCAGAGCCGAAGAATCACGACAGCTAGCCCGAGTGCACACTCTGAGCTCAAGACAAAGATCGTCGACGTTACGATTCCAAACACCAAATGGTATCCTACGCTCCCGGAGATCTCGTATGGGTTTATACTCCAGTGAGAAAATCGGTCTCTCCGAAAAACTCTTAAGAAGGTATTTCGGACCGTATCAGGTGCTACGCCGTTTATCAGCCGTGACTTACGAAGTACAAGATTTTGATCCTGCTTCACGAAAAAGAAAACTAAGAGAAGTTGTCCATGTACTGCGTATGAAACCGTACCATGATCCCGCCGAGCAAATCGAAACCGAGGATATTCCTCCCAAAGAATCATACAAAGGACCCATCACTCGTTCCAGAATAAAGACCCTTGAACAAAATGACAGCGGGGCGCTGTCTTCTTTTTCGAGGGGAGCAATGCCACACGCATAATTTGCTACAAGTCCCGATAGCCGAGTTGGCAGAGCGTTGGACTGAACTTCCTCAGGTCTCGGGTTCGAATCCCGGCTCCGGCAGATTTATCCAAAGACTGGAATTTTGTTCTCGTTTTTAATGTATTGTTTCTCTAGGTTCTAGATGAATCCAGATCATTCTTTATAGTGCATACTGGGTATTTCTCGAAGAGCAAATGTTTGCTGCCGTCTAGAACTACATTTACGTCTCTTCGGGTTTGATATCCTGATACTGTTATTCTAGTTAAAGAATGCGGCTTAAGTGTATAGTCTCTGGTGGCATACAAATTCCAGGCGTCAGGCGCTGTGGAGTCGCGACAGATGTCTTCTAGAACAAGTTCATTTTGTCCACAGTCTATAACGGCTTGAGACGCCTCTAAAAGTCCCATCCTAGGATGACGTCATGGCTACAATGTGATAAAACAATAAATTCAAAAGGCAGTTCTCGATTGTTTATACGGACACGTAAAACACATTTCCCTATCGGCTGAACAAAATTTCCATTCAGGTATCGCACAGTTAAGAGGTGGAATTTTTGGTCTTTTTTTTTTGAAAAATTTTGCGTGCGCCAAAGGCTATTGTCTGCGGTGTTAAGAGCTTCGAGTCTTTTTTGCCAAATGATATCATTATATTTTTTAAGTTCTTTTTTAAGATCAGATTGAGCTCTGTTATAATGTGATTTGAAAATGGGATTGAGGGTTTGATGATAACGTTTTCTGAAGTAATTTTTGATTTTAATCAGCTGATTAATGTTATGTGGAGTGAAGTTCCTTCGGTCTGTTTCTATTGGTCGGGAGGCGTGGCTATGAGTATCAATGACCGCCTCGGTGAACTCTGTGATTTTTGTTCTAGGTCGTTAGTGTTGTTAATATTATTAGGATGGAAATCAAAGAGAGAAAGATTTTTATTTAGATTTATTTTGAAAGTTTTCCAATCTGTGGAGACCGCTCTGGGATTTGGGGGTGCTTCTGCGAGTTTGAAGTTAAAATTTAAGAAAACCGGATTATGGTCAGAGGAAAGATCGTCGATGGAGTTAATTGTAAAGGGGTAGTAGAAGTTTTTAATTAGTGCGATGTCAATGGTGTTAGCGGAATTGTGACCAAATCTAGTAGGAGTTGAGGGAAAAGCGATATTTAAGTTGAGCATATTAGCGAAATTAAAGAGGTGTCTTCCTCTGGTAGTATTATTTTTACAATTCCAAGCGTTATGAGTTGCGTTGAAATCTCCGAAGAGAATACAATTACTAGCTGTTTGAATAAAGTGCTCAATGTCTATAGTAAATAAATTTTCATCGGAAGAGGGAGGAATGTAAACACAAGTAATTGAAATGGGATCATGCTTGGGGGGAGTTAGTATTATATTAGTTGCTTCAAGAGCTCGAAGAGGAGGGGTGGGGAGGCAGTAGTGTTTGAGAGAGTTTTTAACTAGGATCAGAGTTCCACCTGCGGTCCGCGGTCCATCGGAGATTCTGTCATTTCTGTGACAGGTGTAGTTCGCTATATTAAAGTTGTGTGAAGGTCTCAGGTGTGTCACTTGTATGAGAACAATATCCGGGGAGTGCTTCTCTATAAAAATACGTAGTTCAGCAATTTTTCTTAGTAAGCCGTTTGCGTTCCATGAACACAAACTGAGACCAATCGGGGATGAACTATACATTATTAATATTGTTACACGATGCCTCTATTTGGGCGTACATTTGATTGGGATTTAATTGTTGGTTTGTATTTAAATTATTGCCGTTACAAAGAATTTGGGAAAGCTGCATTAGACAGTGCATTGTCATTTGCAGCGTTGTTTGGATATTAATATTGTTATTATTCATGTTATTAAAGTTAAAATTGTTATTTCTACGATTAAAATTGGGGAAGTGATTATTATTATATCTGTTATTGGGGGGAATTGGTTTGTTGGTCTCAGTTTGTGCCGAAGACCCAGGTCCGCGTGTCGCCATCTGAGGGGTGTTTTTTGAATTAATAGCTCCGGTTGTCGCTTGTGCGTAGGAGATATTTGGTCTAACTAAGCTATTGTAAATGTTGGTGTAAGAATTTCTGTTGTTTTTCGCGGCTCCTTTTGGGGGTTTGGGGAATGAGGGGCAACCTCTATAGTTTGCCATATGACCGTAGATGTTGCAATTTATGCAGTAAGGCGTTTCAAGTTTTTGTTTAATGGGGCAATCTCGGGTGAGGTGATTTTCACCGCATTTTAGGCATCTTGGTTTAAGGTGGCAGTTTTCAGAGCTATGATTAAAATTGTTACAGGTGTAACATTGAGTTACACCCCTACCATCATAACCCTCAACTCTGATGCTGAGGTAATTTATGGTTTTAAGATCAAATATTTTGAGATTGTCAAGATTACGGGGGAGGGTGATTAAAAAGATGGGGAGGGGGCGTTTATTTTTTTCTTCCAATTAATTGATTAACTCTGTTTGGGGTGTATCCTAGTATTTCCAAATCTTGCTTAATTTCTTCAGGGTTGGTGTTTCTGGGGAGGCCTTTGATCACTACTTTAATGGGGCGTTCGGCTTTTGATTTAATAGTGTAGAATTGAAAGTCAAGCATTGTAAGGTGTTGTACAGCCATACGTCTTTCTTCTGCGCTGTCTGTGTATAATTTAAGAAATTCACCCGTAAGGCGGGATCTTATTTTGGGGAAAGCTTTTTGTTATTGCTGCCATTTGGGCTTTGTAGTTTTCTTCGACGAAAAGCATGATGGGTGGTGGGAGTTGAGTTTGTGGAGCATTTTGACTGGCCGAATTTTTCGAGCCATTGGGGTTGTTTTCGTTTTCGACTGGACCTGAGTCTTCGAGGTTGTTAAAGTGAGCGCCTTGTGGCAGTTCAAATTTATTTTGAGACAAATTTAATTCATCATTAACAGTATTTTCAAGAACTATCTTTTTTGCCGTTTTTCTTTGGGGGGGATATTCAAAGTTGGAAATTTCTTTCCTTTTTCCAGAGTTATTAGTAGTAGAAGTGGATTTTATTGGGGAATTTTGTTGAGTTTTTTCATTTTCGTGATGGGGACAGCCAGGGATAATGCATGGTTCAAAGGAGTCAATGTCACTTACCGCCAATGTCATGGCTTCTTCGATGTCTTGTAGCTCAGTGACTGCTCTGACGTAGAAGGGTTCATCTGGGTGGTGGTCGGGCATCATCATCAGTGCGTCAACGCAGGCCTGCTTGCATCTGCGAAAAGTTTCCATTTTGGCAAGTTGAGCTTTACTGTATTTCAACTGCTCACATGGTGTAAGCTGAGGCGAAGGTGTCCTCGTAGCGTTCCGATGCGATTCTGCTAGTTCCATGTCGGTAGGTAGGTTGGCCATTTCCAAGTCGTAAACGTTTTATCAGCAGGGTAGAAAGAGTAGAGGTTAGCTCAGTCGCAAGAGCCCTGAAAAGGGCTGTGGGAGTCAGAAAAGTACGTGCTCAGTCTGTGGCTTCCGAAACGGGAATATACGTAAAATAAATGATACCGAGTGTTAGAGCAATTACAGGTTTATATATGCATTTAAAAGTTTTTAATACTGGTAAAATAAATTAATTATTCCCTGTTTATTAATTCTCATTTTAAATTATTTTTTTTTTGCTTCGTAAGTATGGGACATTGGTTTTGCTCTATTTTTTTTTTCACAAAAACATGTTGAGAATTTTGAGTGCGGCTTAGATTCACGCATCATCTTGTACACAATCAACTTGTATTTCTTATTTCAAGCATCACATTTATTGGCAGGGTTTGCCAGCCCGTGGCTCGCCTTGAATAATTTTGCGGCCCGCTAGATTCTCTACAACTTACTTTTGTGCTATATTTTTGTTTTTAGGGTGATGTTTTGTAACAAATAAATCCCATTATTGTTTCTGTTTTTTCACGTTGCTTCTGTTTTATATACTTAAAATTTTATATACTGTTTTAGGCGGGGTATTGCATTTCAGCGATACCCCGCAGCATCACACTTGATTCCTATAACTTTTTTTCAACTTACAACTGCGAATCGTTCTTTTCGAAAACGAAATTTATCAAATATAAATCACGCTCAACCTTGTAACATCAGTTTCGATGTTCAAATACATGCGTTGAGATCAACGCACAAAAACTAAGAGAAAGAATTAAGAAACAAATATCTCATTAGGTTAATAAATTAAACATTACTTGGTCATTGCATAATAATTGTATTATCTATGTCTGTTTTCATGAAAAATAATGAAAACAATATTATTAGCTCATTCTGTTTTTAATTTTTTCTCCAATAAATATTTGTAATGGGTCCAAATCTACAAATAAATAAAATTGAAGTGTCTGTTTGTAATTTGAAATTAACAGCTTTTTACTGAATGCATTTAAAAGTATATACGGTACTTGTATCGAAAAATCAATTTTTAAAATTTTTGTCTGTCTTTCTCTCTGTTTGTTCCGGCTAATCCCTGTAACGGCTGGACCGATTTTGACGGAATTTTCACTGGCAGAGATAGCTAATGTTGTAAGGAGTAACTTAGACTACTTTAATTTTAGAAAAAAAAAAAAAAAAATTAGGGTTCCACGAAAAAATTAGGTATACATAAAATCCGGCAGATCTATGCATAGTGAATATCGTCTAACACGAAACTGAGGGTACTGCAATATTTTTTCGTGTTAAAGGATATCGCAAGAAAAAACGTATATTCAACAAATCAAGCTTATTAAAGTACATTTATTTACATATATATGTATATATGCATGCATTTAATTAAAATCAATGAAAAAAAAACACATTCACAAGTGTTTAATGAAATTTAATACAAAAAAATTTCAAGTTTTTTGTAAAACAAAACATTTATTGAGTTTTGGGAAAATAATCTGATAATTTTTTTTTCATTGTCTTTTTTACTGTCAAATTATCCAGAAATTGTTCGAAGTCGTCCATTTTGTTATTCAATTCACCAATGGAATGTGCGTCTAAGTAAATGCTCATACTTTTTTCATGATATTCTTCATTTCGGATGACTTGAGAACAGGAGATGCATTTTCACCGTTGAAATCTGTATCAATGTTCTTTTTTGACCTTTGAACACACTCCAAAATGTCTTAGATTGTTATGATTAGGCCTTACACACATTATCATCATGTACTGCAACGAATTCTTCCGATGATATAATAGGACAATCCAATAATACAGAAAACTAATGCGAGACCATCTCTCTTTCATTTCACACCCCTCTGATATGTTTGGTGTTTACCGTATTTTGTTCATTCCCAGAAGGTAAATTTTTTCGTTTTAAGATGGAAAAAATTGCATGAAAATACATAGCAGTTTGTCAAAATTTATTATTGTATTATTTCGTGTTATCCGATACTTCGCTTTAAGCGTTTTCGCGTTAAACGTATTGCACTGCAGATCACGATTAGCTTTTAATATGTTTTGTTTTATTATTGTTTTTAGTGCTAGATTGTGAATCTTTTGATTCGCCTATTTAATATTACATAGCATCTTGCTACATTTCGAGATTTTTTTAAAAAAAACGCATAAATCCCCTTTTATTTTAATATAGTACTGAAATACCTAACATTAGCAGTACTATGTGAATATTGAAGTGTTTTTCAAACAGGCTTTGTAATGAAAATTATTTAATCAAAATAAGCTGCAAGATTTTTTCTCAAATATTTTTATACCAGTGGTTCTCAAACTTTCCCTACTGGCGACCCAATTTTCAATCATAATTTTTATCATGCCCCCCTAAAAATAATACTGTATTGAATGCAATAATAATGCACTTGGGGGGGGGGCGTTAAAGCTACAATACGATCATAATTATAAACCGTACAAATTAACAAGATAAGTATTAAATTTTGTATGTGTTCGATTAACTATAAAAGCGTGTTTTTTTAGTTTGTTTTAAAACTATAATTTATTTTATAATTATTTTTACTATACACGATAAAAATCACAATTCCAGTGAATAATTTAATTAAGAGAAAGTAGACTTACCTACTTTCAAGGACTTTTTAATTTTTCTTTGAAAATTTGAGAAAAAATCCAATAAAACTAAAGAAAATGTTCCAAACGTGCGTGTCCTTAATAAAGGACATAAATCACATACACTTTTCGCTAACAACACAGGAACTTTATTTTCCAGCAAAACTGTCATATTTTGTAGTTTTGCTGTCGTTTGATGATCTACAAATAGCATTTTGAACTTTTACTTCCTTGTGGCTTTTTGACAAGGCGAAGTGCTACATTAATGGCTTCATAGTTTTCTTCATAGAGTTCTTTAGGCAGCATTTGAAAATTTCAAATCAACTCAAATGTTTCATGTCTAACGCTTTTCTGATATTTACTTTCGCTATCTTGATTAATGTGCATTATTACAGTAGGTTCTCTTCAATTGCTTGATCAGTTTCGACTTCCTTCAATAGGGATCACAGATGCCCATTTTTTTAATATTCTGCTCATTTACATTTATAAATCATAATAAGTCGTACAACACAGCAATCAAAACCACAAAATTACAACTTCCCTAAAAAACGACGGAGATAACCATACCAATCAGTTCGAAGGTCAGCTAAAGTAATATTTTAGGTTAAAAGAAATGTAATAAAACAATCTCTCATCGTGGGATTACAGGAAAGCAAACAAAAAATATTTCTTCTAATTTGGTTATAGCATCAAAGATGGCTAATGAGCGTTGGAAGTGGAATCTTTTATTTTTGATGATCACCAGATGATAAAAATAAATTATATCAATGTAAATGTGTATTTTTTATTATTATGTCAGAAAGTATTTTGAGTTTTACTTCATTCCCCAAAATTATTTTTTTAAACCTTTTATTTTCAATATGCTCGCGCCCCCCTCGCAGGGTTACCGCGCCCCCCGAAACACTGTTTTTATACTAAATATAATTACAAAAAACTACCTTTTAATGGAAGCATAACATTTTTACTAAAAAGGAAAATGGGCGCTGTTAATGAGCGTTGTAAAACCATACGTAAACCAATCACTTATTTCCTCTATTTTATTTTTTCTAACTGTAAGGCTATTATTAAAGTGAAAACTTTTAATTTCCCCAAATACAAATTGAATGTAAACACTCCCATGTCTTGGGTAATATTAACCATATTAAATATTTTCGTAAAGCAGCTTTCGCAAAAATCAAGTTTGAGACGCTTTTGTTAAATATCAATTCACAGTGCGTTGCCAGTGTCGCTGATAATTAAAAAAAAAATCGTTTTTATTGCGGTATAGCCATCTCTGTCACGAACTTTGCTATCAAATGAAGGATGTACGTAAAATTAATGGACAATGTGTGTGAACCTACACAATGTGTACTAACACTCTGTTTTTCTCAAACTATGCTATGCTATCGGGAAATCGAGACTTAGTTTGATTTTTAAAAAACTATTTAAAATTCAGCATATTTATTGAACATTATAAGATTATTTTGAGAAATTGCACAAAATGTTGCTTGATTGATAGAACTATATGCGGCCACCCCTTGTTTTGGCCGCCTCGTGCCGTGCACGCGCTGCACACCTGCTAGGATCGGCCCTGGAAATATGCTAATTTGCAACGTTCTTACCGTAGCCATAATTAAGCCTAACGTATAAAAAGTTATTCAGTAATTATTACGCAATTTTACTATTCTTAAACGATAAAGAAACAACAGTTCTTGTTTTAGTTCAAGTAAGAGACAAATACTTAATTTCCTAATTTTGTGTAATAAAAATATTGGATCATCCAAAAATTGTACTCAACAGCGAAAAGTGTCACATTCTTTTGAAAATTTTCATTCGTTAAAAAAGTACTTTCTATTCATCCGTTCAAGTCTAAATACATTTTTTAAACTTGTAGTGGATGACACTTGATGCTAAAACTTGTTTTTTTCTTCAAATTTTAATTCATTAATTAAATTAAAAAATGAATAAATAATAATTGTCCGACAGCTGTGGAAAGGAAAATCATTTGTTGTGTCTCTGTAGCGCAATGGATAGCACGTTGAACTTTTAATTCTTTGGTCGTGGGTTCGAATCCCACCTGGATTGGCCTTATTTTTGAGAATATGATTTCTTTTTTATTGTACTATTTTATTAAAAAATTAAATTTAATTGATGAATAAATAGTAATAAACAAACAAAAAATAGTCCAACGTTCTATATAGAAAAAAAAAAGAAAATTACAAGGAAAATCGCTTTCTATTTTGTCACTTAACCCTTTAGCGGGCAGTAGCTAATAGGTCTAGCCAGATATTAAAAAAAATTTCTCCAAGCGAGTGTTGGATATTTACTATATCCATATGCGTTAATTGAAGCTAAAACGTATAAAAATTAATACGGATGGCAGCACGATGCTTTATTTTGCATTTCATGTCCTATGAAGGGATTTTTCTCGGTGTAAATCTACAAATTGTATTTTGATTACTATAAATAAATTTCTGATCTTTGAAAAAAATTTCGACATGCCTTGAGTATACTTTTCTGTCATCTGAATGAATTAAGCAATTGTACAATTAAAAAAAGTTTTATTTAGGTTTTTGGAAAGCTTTTATATGTGGCTAGAGGCTCTATCCACTGCCCACATAGAACAGAAAAATGACGTAAACATTTTCGCTTTTCTCCACACTTAGAATCATGTGAGAAAGTTTGGAGTCAGAAATATGAACAAACTAGGTTTACAATATGTAGTACAAGATTCTCTCGGGTACGAAAATCTTTCATTACAGCTGTGACAAATCTATACGGAACTTTATCACTAACCTTCTGTGTCGTCTTTTTTAGGAAAATTTAATTCCCTACCTATTTCCAATCAGCTCCAAAAAGAGGACAGGATTCCTTGTTATATATATGCAGATTAGATAAAGTATTTAAGTCAAACGGAATCGTAAAGTTAGAGCAGTAGGAGAGAGAGATTGAAGTTATAATAGTGAAATTAGAAAGATATTATTGGAGATTTCTAGGAGGATAAAATCTCCGAAAAAGCTGAGCTGAACTGCAGTGTGGTAAATATTGATTAAAGTCTCATTAAAGTTTTATATTAAGAGTGAGATTAAAGTTAAATGTTCAATAGGAACATTATAGAATATAATTCTGGGATCTCTTATCGTGGTAATCTCTGCGTGATCGATATTCTAATTGTTAATTAATTGGATCATTAAATATTTAAGTTAATTTAAAGGAAAGACCCTTATTAAACCTCATAATACTATTTAGATTGTGACATCGTAGATGGTTGTGAATTCCCATCTTTCGATTTACAATAGGATTTAGGGTTTCACCAGCTAGTCAAGGACAAGTGCGACCCATTGATTGTCCCTCAATTTTTACGATCAACCAGCTGTGGAATGACCAGTGCACATGGCCATGGGGCCATTGTTTATTGTCTGAACTCAGGGAGTGAAGAGAGACAGACGGGTCGTCATAATAGTAAAGTAGAGCCGGCGCCCCATTGACAATAGGCGAAGCCTATCTTAAAATAATCATGTCGTCTTTTCTAGTGTTGTGTGAAGGGAATACTAGGAACAGGTGGCGTGATGGACAAGTGTGTCCAGATGTGGACAAGGAACTATGGCGCCTTGGGCCAGACGGCTCGGGTGTGTTTTGGCGTGTTATGCGCAAATCAGACGAGGGAGGTCAAGAGAGACTTTTGTGACCTGCCAATGAGAAGGAACGAGGGGCGTGTTGTGAACACACCCCTGGTGTTTAAAAGGGTTCTTTTTCAGGGAAAAAAAAGAAAAAAGGCCGGAAAAGGAGAAGAAAGGTCGGAAGAAAAGGACGAAGGAGACCCGGGGAGAAAAAAAGGAGGTCGGAAGAGGAGGACGAGTAGAGTCCGGGAGAGAGAACGGACGGAAGGAGAAGAGAGAACGGACGGAAGGAGTCCGGGATTGGAGTGAAAAAGACGATGAACGCCGGTGGCGTTGAGAATGGACTATGAACTGACTACACCGGCTTGGCAATATTACTTCATTAAGAATTGTTTATCAAATAAACATTGTTTTTATTTCTAAATGAAGCTGCAAAGAACATTTTATTTTGATGGATAGCTACTCACGACGTTACAGCTAATATATATATATATGAAATTGGTGGCAGCGGTGTTGATCCGGCATTTAAGTAAATAGATGCCCGAATCCGTGTTTTAAGTGAAGAGAAAAAAATGCCAGTCGTGTGCGATTGTGATGAAGCGAGTTTAATGACGCCTAATTCCTGGAGTTCCCAGCTGTGAGAAGTGCTGGATGCAAGTGTCTCCCGTTCCTGCTAGTGATGAAGTGTGCTCGCCTGTATTTTAGAATTGCTCGCTATGAGATGTTTTCCTGGTGTGAGAAATGCTGGATACAAGTGTCTCCCGTTCCTGCTAGTGATGAAGTGTGCCCGCCGGATTTTTGGAATTGCATGTTATGAGATGTGTGTCTTCTATAAATTTGAAGGTGAGTCTTTTCATTGAGATTATTTTCGGGGCAGCAACTGAGTATTGATTTTGTATGTAAAATGTTTTAAATAAGGAATATAAAGACTAGGTAAAGTTTTAGTAAATAATAAGAGACTAGAAGGATTTTAAGTTTTGTATGAAGTGTATAAATGTGCAATATTAGTGTTGTGGTTATAGATTTGTAAAATTTAGTATACAGTAGTTATACTTGTTTTGTTGGCACAGTATTGTGAAGGGTATTGTTGTGGTTATAGATTTGTGAAACTCTTATAGTATACAGTAGTTATACTTGTTTTGTTGGCACAGTATTGAGAAGGGTATTGTTGTGGTTAGATTTGTGAAACTTATAGTATACAGTAGTTATACTTGTTTTGTTGGCACAGTATTGAGAAGGGTATTGTTGTGGTTATAGATTTGTATAATTTAGTATACAGTAGTTATATTTGTTTTGTTGGCAAAGTATTGTGAAGGGTATTGTTGTGGTTATAGATTTGTGAAATTTTTTTTAGTATACTTTAGTTATACTTGTTTTGTTGACACAATATTGAGAAGGGTATTGTTGTGGTTATAGATTTGCGAAATTTAGTATACGGTAGTTATACTTGTTGAATTGGAGAACACTGATGTGTAGCTTATTTGTGTTTAGATTTGCGCATATGGGTAAAATATAGTTAAGTCTAGGTCTAGTGTATTGTTAGGTTACCTTGAGTCTTTGTATAATTTTTGTAAGGATTAAGTTTAGATTTGATTTTGTGTGTATTAGTGCATCATGGCATTTCTGTTAAGAGAAAGAAAAGACGTATTGTTAGAGGTTGCGAAGGAATTAAGGGTAGAAATTGATATTACTTTACCCAAGATAGAATTTAAGAAGAGAATCTGTCAAAGTAAATACTATGACGAAGAGTCAGTTAAATGTTTGTTGGAGGGTATTTTGGAGGAAAAACGGGAAGAACGTGAAAAACGGGAAATTAAGAAATTCGAAGAACGTAAATTAATTAGAGAATTGGAGTTAGAAAGAATGAGAGTTCAACTCAGAAATAAGTTAAATGAAAATAAATTGAAGGCAGGGCATAAGATTAACGATCTCGCAAATGTTTGTATTTTGTCAGGAAAACGTACCGCAGAAGTTAGTGAACCGGTTAATAAGTGTAGGCCTTTAATTAACCCAGTAGTTAATAAAAGCGTGGAGAACGCTACGTCTTGTGATTTTGAAAAGAAGAATTGTGACCCCCCAGTGAGATGGACGAACGTTTCCCACCCGTCTGAAGTAAGAGGGAAAGAAATCAACGTGAATAGTAGTAGTGATTGTGACGTGAAAATGAAAGTAGGGGTATGTGAAGGAAGGGTCTGAACTGTGGCGATGGGTGCACAGCGGGTAACAAATCCGGAAAATATTGGAAAGGCTCTTTTGAATTGAAAAGAGATAAGGGAGTGGCGAACCCTGAAGGATTGATTTGTGAGAATAGCTGCGAGGAAAAATATACCCTTGGGACGTTAATGGTTTGTGAAAAGCAGTTAACAGTGGATCGGGAAAGTTTTCGAAATCATACAATGGCTAAGATAGCGGGGCAGTCAAACCGTACTCAGCCCGTTGTTTGGTTAGGAAGAGTGAACCGATACCCGTACCTGCGTATCAAATGTATAAAGTAGAGGAATTTGAACCAGGTGACGCGAGCCGAGATTTATTTTTTTTAAAAAGGAAAATTTGGGTAGAAAAGATCAACGCGGCATCGTGGGTAACTGTACTAGTTTTGTGGAAGTGGTATTTTTGTCGTTCTCTAATGATGAATTATCCGAAGCACACCACATGCGTTATGACAGTTGGCATGTACATTATTAAAAAATCGAGGGTTAAGTTTCTTTGTGCTTATGATGGATGTAATTTAATGACTCTGATTTTGAAGTTGTTAGAGCAGATTGATGTATCGCGATTGGTCGACACAGACATTCTGATACAAATTTGGAAAAACCGTGTAAAGAAAATAGGCTTTGTGTTGAGATGGTTGAGTAGGGTTGGGTCGGAAGTCGGACCGACTAAAGGTAAATTAGAGACATGGGCAAGTTTGTTCCGTGTAGATATAATGTAGATATAGTGAAATTCATTGTATGAGCTACTGAGGTTTGTTAATTATATTCCCAATTAAAGTGTTTCCTCAATAACTAACGTAATGGAAGACAATACCATGAATTGTGAATAAATTGTTATAATGGTTGTGATAATGCTTGCTGATAGCCATAATTTAATAAAATTTTAAAAGTTTTAGTTTAAACTTCTTAATTTAAAAATTTGGTTTTTAATGTTTTTTGCAAAGCTTGGAATTTATAAATGTTTATTTTGTTTATTTAATATCGTTGGAAACACCGTTGGAATAAGTAGATGGGAATGAGTAATTCGTAGGGTTGGTGCTAGGTGTGAATTAATATTTGTATGGGTATGTGTTGGTGGTGTAAGGTGGAAGGAAATTATGTGTTATGGTAAATATTTTGTGTCTCTTAGGACTGTGTACGCTCACAGATGTTTAACACAATTGAATGAGCAATTGATGTATTAGAATTATAGAAATATTATAATTTGAGTTAATTTCTTTAAAACCCTAAATTTTGAAGTGTGATGTAACTGTTTGAAATGGAAAAAATGGTCCAAGATTCGGAATTTAAGTTTTTCTTTTGTAAAGTGTAAGTTTTATAGAATTTTGGATTTATTTGTTTATTTTACTTGTGACTGTATGTGTTTCTTGGATTGCTGTCCTGATCGGTCTCATTGATAAGACAACCCTTTGGTGTGAAATGTTACGAACTGAACCAAACTGAGGCCAGAGCAGTCCAGTGAAATAGACCCTTTTCAGGGGGAAGGAGTTGTGACATCGTAGATGGTTGTGAATTCCCATCTTTCGATTCACAATAGGTTTTAGGGTTTCACCAGCTGGTCAAGGACAAGTGCGACCCATCGATTGTCCCTGAATTTTTACGATCAACCAGCTGTGGAATGACCAGTGCACGTGGCCACGGGGCCATTGTTTATTGTCTGAACTCAGGGAGTGAATAGAGACAGACGGGTCGCCATAATAGTAAAGTAGAGCTGGCGCCCCATTGACAATAGGCGAAGCCTATCTTAAAATAATCATGTCGTCTTTTCTAGTGTTGTGTGAAGGGAATACTAGGAACAGGTGGCGTGATGGACAAGTGTGTCCAGATGTGGACAAGGAACTATGGCGCCTTGGGCCAGACGGCTTGGGTGTGTTTTGGCGTGTTATGCGCAAATCAGACGAGGGAGGTCAAGAGAGACTTTTGTGACCTGCCAATGAGAAGGAACGAGGGGCGTGTTGTGAACACACCCCTGGTGTTTAAAAGGGTTCTTTTTCAGGGAAAAAAAGAAAAAAAGTCGGAAAAAGGAGAAGAGAGGTCGGAAGAAAAGGACGAAGAAGACCCGGGAGAGAAAAAAAGGAGGTCGGAAGAGGAGGACGAGTAGAGTCCGGGAGAGAGAACGGACGGAAGGAGAAGAGAGAACGGACGGAAGGAGTCCGGGATTGGAGTGAAAAAGACGATGAACGCCGGTGGCGTTGAGAATGGACTATGAACTGACTACACCGGCTTGGCAATATTACTTCATTAAGAATTGTTTATCAAATAAACATTGTTTTTATTTCTAAATGAAGCTGTAAAGAACTTTTTATTGATGGATAGCTACTCACGACGTTACAAGATATATTTGTTAATAAGTCTTTGATTCTATTTGGATAAGATAACCAAATAAAAAAAGTTATTTATAAAAATGGCTACTGGCTCTTATATGACTCCAACTTATTCTCGTTCTCAAAGTGAGGTCCAAGGGGACCTTCACACAGCTTTTCTGCTCGGAAAAAACATTTGCATATTATAAAGTTCCACTGTAAATAGTTCATCAAATTTGTGAAATAACTAATTTAAAATCTCAAAAATACTACTTTATTTCGAACCTTTTATACTAAAATTAAATAAAATCTAAACTGTGAATATATTCCAATTTCAATCTATATTCTAAGTATTCTATGTATATTCTAAGTATTCTATGTATATTCTAAGTATTCTATGTATATTCTAAGTATCCTATGTATATTCTAAGTATATTCTGTGTATATTCTAAGTAAGTATATTCTATGTTGTGCAATTATTCTATTATTATTTTATTGCACTTCTATTTTGTATTTAATTGTTATTGAAATAGTTATTAGCATAAATGTTAATTTTTCATAAAAATGTTTATTGTAAAATGATTTATTTTTTCTGTCCTGAAAAGTAAGTTAAATGTCATAAATGCGCAGTGGCTATAACGTCTAGCCACCACCTAGGAATAAAACCCCTGATCAGGTATTCTTTTTGTGACTAAATAATGTTTATAGAGAATGAGAACATTACATTTATCAAGTACTTTATCACAGAAAAGGGTATTTTAGCTTTGTGCCCGTTAAAGGGTTAAAAATGCAAAAAAAAACACCCTATTTTTTTTTAAATATTTTTTTATAACTGTAAATATTATTTTGTTGATAACTTTTGAAATTTTATTAGATAATACTTAGAATTATACTTTTAAATATAGGAACAACTTTTTAAATAATTTTTTTGCTTTGCATATTGGAACAATCCTAATATTTACGTATTCTAATTTGCAGTGTTCGTTCTGAAGCAATAATTAAGCCTAACGAATAAAAAGGGATTTATTAATTATTTTGCAATTTTGCTAAGATTTGCTAAAATTGTACTTAACAGCGAAAAGTGTCACATTTTTGAAAATTTTCATTCGTTGAAAAAGTACTTTCTATTCATCCATTTAAGTCTAAATACATTTTTTTAAACTTGTAGTGGATGACACTTGATATTAATGCTTGTTTTTTTCAAATATTAATTCTATAATTAAATTTTAAAAAAATGAATAGATAGTAACAAATAAATTATAGTCCAACAGCATGTATGGAAAGGAAAATCGTTTGTTGTGACTCTGTAGCGCAATGGATAGTACTTTGGACTTCTAATTCTTTGGTCGTGGGTTCGAATCCCACCTGGGTTGGCCTTATTTTTGAGAATATGATTTCTTTTTTACTATACTATTTTATTAAAAAAATTAAATTTAATTCATGAATAAATAGTAATAAACAAACAAAAAATAGTCCAACACCATATATAGAAAGGAAAATATGGAAAATTACAAGGAAAATCGCTTTCTATTGTGTCACTTAATATTGTGATTATGTCGTATGAATAAACATATTTATAATAATTGTAACTATTTAATAAAAAGTAACTGAAATAAATTTTTCTTTGTTGATCTAAGTAGGAATTGACATAAAAAAATAATTTTTTTAATATTACTTGTTAATTTTACTGTACATAAATTCTTGATCCTGCAGTCCAAGGATTTCAAAACATTTCGTTGTATCGCTTCAAAAATAAGATAGAATAATTTCGTAAAACGTTGTCCCACGTAAATACTTAACGATATTTTTTCCCGTAAAGATGCGGTAACACTGCAAACACAGAACATGACAATACAAATATAAAAATATATGTTTCTGTAACGAAAATAATTTTAAAATTTAAATTCACTCTGCTCTCCAATGAGAGTTTAAACGTCGAAAAAAAAATACTTTCCCATTTCCAAGCCTATTGCATTTAATCATCTAAAATTATACTTTCAATTGACAAAGAAAGTTCGAAAAAAAATTATTTCCTTGAAATATTGCTGTGTCATATATTTCAATAATCATACCAAGTATGAAAAAGCAACTTTTTAACTTTGAGTGAGTGAATATTAACGTCGCACTGTTCAGCTACACGAGGGCTTTTGGCGACGGATCACGTAATTTTGAACCATGGTCAAGTGACCTGGACGACACCTGAGCTGGCACCCCCTCTCCTAGCTGCCACACCACGGGGGGATATTTCAGCTCTCGACAGATTTAGCGTGCATTGCAGCCCTACACGGCGAGTCTTTAGTGGTACTGGGCTCGAGCACGTGACAAAACCAGCCACGATCCGATACCTATACCACTCGGTTACCGCGGTCGCAAGCTTTTTAACTTTACTGTCATTTTATTTTATTTTGTATCAATTGAGTGTCGATTTAAATCCAGATGAGTCAATACAGAGGAATAATAACGTTACTTAACAGTCAGATATGTCAGTGGCGACTCTAGAGCCGGACAAAATGGACCCCTGCCCGGGTCGGTAAATTTTAAAGGCGGTATTTGGATCAAATTTTTAAAAAAAATATTTTTTTGTTACAAAAAATTTGATATATTTCTTGAAATATTATTGGGTGTTAATTTGGTATTTCATTTAATGTATTTTATTTCCTTTTTTTTTTGCACTTAATATGTTTAATGTCAATTTACTTTTATGTTGAAACGTGAAGGGTTCGAAGTCAAATAATGAACTTTGAAATTATTTATTGGTAACTTTCCCTCCATCCCGTGACCGCGGTAGCCGAGTTGGCATGGTATCGGATCGTGGCTGGTCTTGTTACGTGTTCGAGGCCACTACCACTAAAGACCCGCTGTGTAGGGGAGCGATGCATGTTAAATCGGTCGAGAGCTCAAACATCCTCCCATTGGTGTGGTGTGGTAGTTAGGAGAGGGGGGGGGGAATGGCTACGTCAACAAACAAAACTGCCGCATTTGGAGTGAAGCTGATCTGTTTGGTGCGCTTTATGGGCTGGTGGAATCCTTTTTCAAAAACGATGAAGGCCACAACGTTACAGTCAATGGTGATCGGTATAGAGCCATGATTACTAACTTTTTCATTCCTGAATTGAACAATCATGATGTCCAGGAGCTGTGGTTCCAACAAGACGGCGCAACATGTCACACAGCTCGTGCCACAATCGATTTATTGAAAGACACGTTGGGTGACCGCCTAATTTCACGGTTTGGACCTGTGAATTGGCCTCCAAGATCTTGTGATTTAACACCGCTAGACTATTTTCTGTGGGGCTATGTAAAATCATTGGTCTATGCGGATAAGCCACAAACGCTTGACCATTTGGAAGACAACTTTCGCCGTATTATTGCCGATATACGGCCACAAATGTTGGAAAAAGTCATCGAAAATTGGACGTCCAGATTGGACTACATCCGAGCCAGACCTGGCAGTCCTATGCCAGAAATCATATTTAAAATGTAATGCTATAAGATTATCTTTCGAATAAAAAAAATTCATGTCAATCGAATAATACATCGTTGTTTTATTGCAATTATATATATATATATATATATATATATATATATATATATATATATATATACCTCTAAAAAAACACCCTTTATAAGAACTAATTTTAAGTGACAATTATCTAATTTGTGATGTACTGTGAATTGTTTGGAAAGGTATCATTTGATATTAATGTATGGGTATAATTATTATGTTCGTATTTTGCGTTTGACATAAAACGTTGTTTTAAAAGAGTAAGTTTTTTTGCTGTAGTTATATAGGTTCGTACACACTGTACTTATTATTGTTATAATACAAATATTGTGTTGAGCTTTTTTTTTTTTTTTTTTTGCTCATCACACATGGTGGATCGCATCGCCCTGAAAAAATTAAAAGTAGACTGTGCCATGTAAAAGTCTGCCTGCTTTAAGACTTAAAATAATTTATGTATATAAGTATCGTTATGCCGCCTATTTGTTTGCAAGAATTATTCAAGATTTATAGGTGTGTGTGGGAACAATTTATCTTTTTTAATTACAACTTTTTGCTTTTGAGAGAGGGGTGTAATTTTTCCATTTTTGTCCGGAGCGGCAAATCTACTAGAGCCGGCCCTTGATAAAAGCCGCAGTTGGCTACGGCAACGGATTCGCCGAAGACCGGAAACTCAAACGTCCTGCATTTTCCCATAATCAACTCAGAGGAACAAAGTGCATTCACTTTTTTTTTTTTTTTTTAATTTCTTATAGGAATATGTGAAAAAAGCGGTCTTTTAAAACCTATCCTTTCTTTAAAATTCAAAACAGTTGAGCCCAGCAGAAATGTTAGTCAAGACAAAGAGTTTATTTTTTCCGCACTATCTTCGCATCGTTGAACCGGAACGGAACCGAAATTACTATTGTCGAGTGTGTAGTTTTTCTCGGAATGAAGGAGAAAGTACATAACAGAAAAACAAAAATCAATTACCCAGCTGCGTTGAAGGGGGGGGGGTGAGTGTCGGAGATCAAAGCAAAACAGAGCCCCCTACCCTACAAAACTCCAGAAAGCGGGACGCGGTGGATGGGGGACGGGGGAGAAGTTAGACTGGAGAAACGATTGCCGAAGAGAGATCATCAATCATGTGAGCAGGCGGAACGGTGACTGTGTTGACACTGTCTAATCATAGAGCAGTGTTACTCAACCTTTTTATCGCCGCGGACCGCTCAAAGTTGGATAATTTTACCGTGGCCCGCTGAATGGGGAGGACGTTGATTGTTTACAAGGAATGTAAAGGGATTTTCACAAAAAGTAGTCTAAACCCAAGAAAAATATGCTGCAGTGATAAAATGGAAATAATTTAATGTTTCTTGTGCGGACCTGTAGTATTTGATCCACGGACCGGTCTGGCCCGCTTTTCCACTTGGGCACGCTAGGCATATGACTAGGGCGCAAAAGATTTGGGAGCGCAAAAAATTGGAGGTCGAAAAAATAATTAAGATTACAGAGAGCGCGCGTACAACCGCCTAGTATTTAGTAAGAAGCAAATTAGCCTCTTTCATTTCTATATCTAAATTATCAATTCTTCATTTCACCATCAGCCAAATTATTATGTAATTCGTTTGGTTCTTCTTCCTCACATCATGTTTTGTTTCATGTGTGTGTGTGTGATTAAATTGTTCTCAAAACTCGAAACAAAATCTTTATCACAGCCTTTCTCAAGTTGTGTGGTGCGCCCCTCTAAGAGGGCGTAATAAGTTTACTTGGGTTGGGGGGCGCGAGCATATCGTGAAAAATGGAAAATAAAAGATTTAAAATAATTATCAGTTTAACCTTTAAGGGGTGTTGGAAAGCTAAAATCTTATTTTTTTGACAATTTGAGATTTTTACATTTTCAAATTGTATAGATTTTAACCTTTCTAAAAATACCTTACTTGAACCTCTTGGGTATTTAGAAGCCTTTAAAATGCATTTTTAAATATTCGTTGAATTTGGGCCACGCCCATTTTAATGGCGAAAATTGTAAACAAATTACTTTGTTTTTGCTTAAAAGTGTAACGACTGATATAAACCAAAACGTGTATCTTTTATTTTAAATTGAGCCTTTTATTTTTTTATTTCCCAGCCGATTAGAAGCCTCACTGTATACATTAAAATCAATTTATCTCAAAATGTAAATTTTAATGTGCGATGTACCTTTTCTGAGAAACTACTGTTCACAGGTATGTAAATTTTTAATGAATTATTTATAATGATGTCTAATATATACTAAAATGAGCTTTTTGTAAAAAACTCAAAAATTTAATTTTTACAAATTTTTTAAGTAAAAAATGGGTCAAATTTCGCAATGTTTGATAAAATATTTCATAATTTATTAAAAAATTCAAAATTAGCTAAAAGCTCATTTTAGTATAATGAGAGAGGTGTACTTTAAAAGTATGAAAAATTTCAAGCATGTACATAAAACAGATTTTGAGAAAAGGTACATCGAAAACAGCCAATTTAACATTGTCAGTATAGAGAGAGAGGTTTCCAATTCCCCTTAAACATCGGCGGTACAACTGCCGTACCAGAAATTTTTTTGTCACTCGCATCGGCGCTGGTACGACTGTCGTACCAAGGCTTTAGAGAATTCTCCCCCCACACCTTTTTTTTCTGCATATCCTTTTACTATTTTCCCTGACCCATTTTATGACTTTGCTTCTATTGTCCATAACTGGGTGGGTTATTTTTCGCCAACATTTTGCGCATTCCTTATCATTGGCGACATTTAGGAACAAGTTTCTCGACTATAAAATATATATATATATATACTTCATTCGATGACTATACGTTGTCTGAGCAACATATTTTTCTTTTTATCTTGCTGTTCCTTCTATTTTTTAGAATGCCCCGAAAATTTCTCACACAAATCGAGATCGAGAATTTGATGAAAAATTTAGATGAAGAAAATTTTGATGATAGTGATTCAGAATTTGAAGATGAATTTGAAAATAGTATTTTGGAAAATAATGAGATTGAATTAGATGTATCAGCTAATTTTGATGAGGAAGCTGATGGCTTATTCGCATGGAAAGAGGTAGAAGGCTCGGAAATGATAAATGTATTGCCATTTTCTAGGAAAGTTGGATTGAAAGTTGATGCTATCAGTTTCAAAACTGAAAACGATTTTTTTAAACTGATGTTAACAGACGAAATTTTAGCAGTTCTGGTTGAAGAAACTAATAGATATGCATTTGATCTACTTAACCTTCATGGAGAATCATCTGATATAAGAAAGCATGCATCTTCATGGAAACCAACCGATAAAAATGAGATTTTAAAATTTCTTGGCCTTATTTTATTGATGGGACACATCGAAAAAGATAGCTTACAGGATTATTGGACAACTGATAATCTGATAGAAACTCCGATTTTCAGAGAAGTGATGCCCCGAGATGGTTTCCTAATGATTTTAAAATTCTTACACTTTTCTGATAATAGTTTAAAAGAAAGCAGAGATTCTCCAACTTACGACAGATTGTAGAAAATACGAAAAGTTTTTGATTCTTTTAACAGGATATTTAAAGAAGTGTATGATCCCACAGAGAAAATTTATCTTTCGATGAAGTTATCATTAAATTTAAAGGAAGAGTGTTATTCAAACAATACATTCCAAAAAAACGCAAACAGTGGGGTTTGAAAATGTATAAATTTGCAGATGCCACTGGCTATACTTATGATATGAGAGAATATCTAGGTAAAGATAAAAAAGAAAACCTTTCAACATCTGCTTCCTATAACGTTGTATATACAGTGACAGATTGTATAAAAGGTAAAGGTCATAAAGTCTTTATGGATAATTTCTTTTCCTCGCCGGAACTTTTTCGAGACCTTTTAAAAGAAAGAAGTATTATATATATAACTCCTGTGGAACTGTGCGATCTAATAGAAAACATTTTCCAAAGGATTTGGCTCCTTGTAAAATGAGACAAGGTGATGTTGCCGTGAAATTTTGTAATGGAATGACAGCATTGTGTTGGAAAGATAAGAGGCAAGTATATATGCTGACCAATATGCACAGCCCCCGAAACGAATTAATCACTGAAGAACGAAAAAGATTTTAAAAAAATTTGATGGTGACGTTTCTCTATGCGAAAAAGAAAAATTAACAACTACCAAGCCAAAAATTGTGGCAGATTACAACAAGCATATGGGATATGTTGATTTAGGAGACCGCAAGGCATCCACCTACTCTTTTGCTAGACGAACTAGAAAATGGACAAAAAAATTATTCTTTAGCCTCATCGACATTGCTGTTCTGAATGCTTTTCTAATGTTTAAATCATGCCGAACTTCATCAAAATTCAGTTTAAAAGAATTTAGAATTAATTTAATTACATCTCTAATAGGAAAAATAAATCACATAAAAATGCAGAGCATTCAGTAACAAAAAAAGTTAGAACAAATGATAATACATTTTCTCATTGGCCATTTGACGAAAAGAAATGAAGGTCGCTTATTGCGCGAAAAAAAATGTACAAAAAAGAACCACTATAATCTGTAAGTCATGCAATGTGGCTCTTTGTATTGACCAGAACTGCTTCGAAGATTATCACACAGTTTATTTAAAACTTTCTTAACACATAAACCAATAAAAATAAAAGACCAGAGTTCAAAATATTGAAACTGATACATTTTTAAAAAAATAAAACGAAAAATAAAAAAAAGGGCTCTTTTAAGAGCCAAAAATTTCAAAAAGTAGAACTCACTTTCACAAACAGATATTTCAAAAACATGCTTACAAAAGCTTTCAATTTAAGATATAAATTTCTCTTAGAAACAAAAAAGTACCGTAAAATAAAATTAAAACAAATTAATACATTTTTTTTTCAAGATTAAACATTCATAAAACCAGTTGTTAATTCTGTCGAGGTTCGAGTGAGTGAAGATTAACGTCGCACTGTTCAGGTACACGAGTGCTTTTGGCAACGAACCTCATAATTTTGAACCATTCTCAAGTAACGAGGACGACACCTGAGCTGGCATTCCCCTCTCCTAACTACCACACCAACGGGAGAACGTTTGAGCTCTCAACAGATTTAACGTGCATCGCTCCCCAACACGGCGGGTCTTTCGTGGTACTGGGCTCAAACTCATGACATGCCTGCCATGATCCGATGCCTGGACCACTAGGCTACCGCAACCCTCTGTCGAGGTTCGAAGTCACCATGTTGGCATGGTGTGAAAGTTTGGTGAGAGGGTCAGATTTCTGAAGTACAGCCCCAGTAGCCTTTATATTGCTATAGAATGCGATGTTATTAAAAACTCAAATCTAATTAATCACAAAATATTTGGATTACATTTATTATTATTATTTTTTCGTGCACTAAAAGGGCGCTAATTCGAAAATTAAAATGTTTAGAAAAATGTCCTACATGTTGTACGTTTTTACATATTTCATCGAATATTTTTGAAAATTTGAGGAGTTATTTTTTTTATTACACGGTTTAATTATTGTTGTAAATATGTAAACTGCTTTATTTTAGAGTGAAATAAAACATTTAGTATAATAATGCTATGCTTATTTTCTTAAAGTTTTTCTTCTGTTAGAAATTCTGTCGAATAATTTTGAAAACATGGGGTGGAACTTTTTATAACATGATTTTCATTATTGTACTTGAATATATAAGCTGCAATAATTATACCGAAGGTAGTATGTGTACACTTAATTTTAACAGATTTATTACATGACTACCTACTTACCTATTTTACAAAACATATATATAAATGCGATATTATTATCGATATTATTGCGAGTTTATAATTGAAATATACTACTCTCAGAGGGTGTTGTCTTTAAGCTCTGATTATAGAAGCTATGAATTAAATATTCGGCGTATTTAAATAATATTTTAACGTTTTACTAGAACAAATATTTTAGTCATATATGATTGTCAACTTTTTAAAATAATTTACGTAAGACGCAACTGTAATGATATCTTAGTATTTAACGCTAAATGATTATTTACTGGTTTTTTGGAACATGAAAATATTTTACATAACAAAAGAAATATTTTACAGAAAAAAAGTTTTAAAAACTTTTTAAAATCATTTTATCATACAAATGCTTATATTGTAAAGACCCTTTTTTTAAACTTTTTATAATAGTTTTCTCATACTAAAACAATGAATACAATAAAAATCTTGTTCTACTCTCATAGTACTTCTGAAATGCTATTCATCACACACACACACACGCACACACACACACAAACTCTAGAAAATATCTATTTTAATTCCAGATTTTACTTAAAAAAGACAAGAAAAAACAACAAAATATTCATTAGAAAATTTACAGGCCGTTCAATTCAAAATGGGTATTTTGGATTTAGAATTTTAAAAAAATCTATTTTGATATATAAAATAATGCGCCAAATATTGCGATTTTTCGTACTCCTGAAAGATCCCTGACTAAAATTTGGCAACCCTTCCCTCTTTCTTTGCAAAGTGTGAAACCTTTTACAATACCAGAAGGGGAGAAAATGGTCAAGCAGGACCTTCCCGAGGGGGGAAGAAATTTCCTGCTCGGATTCGAATGGAAGGGAAATTTTACCTCAGCGAATGCCGAATTCTAAAGGTTAATAAAATAATTTTGTGTGTGTGTGTGTGTGCAACTTTAAATAATTATAATGTAAAATATATTGTTATAAAGGGTGTTTTTTTTAGAGATATAGAACTTTAAATTGCAATAAAACAACGATTCGATTGACATGAATTTTTTTTTATTCGAAAGATAATCTTGTGGCATTACATTTTAAATATGATTTTTGGCATATGACTGCCACGGCTGGCTCGGATGTAGTCCAATCTGGACGTCCAATTTTCAATGATTTTTCCAACATTTGTGGCCGTATATCGGCAATAACACGGCGAATGTTGTCTTCCAAATGGTCAAGCGTTTGTGGCTTATCCGCATAGACCAATGGCTTTACATAGCCCCACAGAAAATAGTCTAGCGGTGTTAAATCACAAGATCTTGGAGGCCAATTCACAGGTCCAAAACGTGAAATTAGGCGGTCACCAAACGTGTCTTTCAATAAATCGATTGTGGCACGAGCTGTGTGACATGTTACGCCGTCTTGTTGGAACCACAGCTCCTGGATATCATGATTGTTCAATTCAGGAATGAAAAAGTTAGTAATCATGGCTCTATACCGAACACCATTGACCATAACGTTGTGGCCTTCATCGTTTTTGAAGAAGGATTCCACCAGCCCATAAAGCGCACCAAACAGTCAGTTTTTCTGGATGTAACGGTGTTTCGACATACACTTGTGGATTAGCTTCACTCCAAATGCGGCAGTTTTTTTTGTTGACGTAGCCTTTCAACCAGAAGTGCGCTTCATCGCTAAACAAAATTCGCTTATGAAAATTGGGAACAACGGCAATCTCGTTTTGGGCCCATTCGACGAATCTACGCCTTGCTTGATCATATTTAAAATGTATTGCCACAATATTATCTTTCGAATAAAAAAAAATTCATGTCAATCGAGTAATACATCGTTGTTTTATTGCAATTTAAAGTTCTATACCTCTAAAAAAAACACCATTTATAATAAAAAATGAAATACCACACTCTCTGATATAATACATACTACTTATAAATGTATCAGTACTGCATAAAGTATTTGATAATTTATCAATATTCAATCCAAAACAAGTTCAGTTATTACTAGTGACTCCCTTGGGCTCATCATATACAAAATGATATACAAAGCTTAATATTTATCGTGATAATTAGTACAGGTTACAATTAAAGTTGTATTGTTTTATAGTTTTACCATCAAAGTAATTGCATTCAGCGCCAGTTTATCCACTGGGTGCTTAGGGCGGGCGCCCAGGGGCCCGGATAAGGTGGACTTAGGTTTTCTGGTAATAAAATCCGATCCACCTGTACCAAGGGGGCCTGTAGATCTTCTGCGCCCAGTGCATGAAATCAGCACTGATTGCATTCAATACATTGTTATTGCAAGAAGGGGGGGAGATGAAAATTATTGCTGAAAATTGGGTCGCAAATATTGAGCGTTTGAGAAAAACTTCTTTATGAATTCCTTTAGATTCTATCAATACACAAGGATGAAGGGTTTCAATTCCCCTTCCCCTCATAGACCAGCATATTTTTAATCTTTAGCTTAAAAATTACGCTTCAACTCTTTTTATCTCTTTTTTAAAAAATTTAATGCCCTCCCCATAAAAAAATTGTGTGTACGCACCTGCTTCAGTTTACTAGTTTATTATTAAATTATCGCGGAGATTATATTTAGAATAAAGGGACTTGCTCCTCTATTCAAAATCAAAATGCCAGGTATTTTGTTTCTATTGCCTTTTCCTTCAGCCTGAGGGAAAACGTGGTGTTTCAGCAACTGACTGTAATGGATCGAAGAATTCTTTCGCGCTTGCTTCGCAGCATGAGAGGTCAGACGATCATAAGACAAATGTATTGACTTTTTTGGTAAGAAAAGGGTCCAAAGCACAGTCTAGAATGCAGTCCAAAGCCAATAGGACAAAGAGGTGAAGTATTGGAGAGATTTCCTTACTAGAGTTGTCTCTGTTGTCAAATTTTTGCCGGCAAGAAGCCTTCCATTCAGGGGCGACGACCAGCAATTTGGATTTACAACAAACAGGCTTTTCTTAGGATGATTTGAACTCATAAGTGAGTTTGATACGTTTCTTTCCCAACACATGTGACAAAATATGGCAACAAATGTAAAGAGAGAGTACATCTTATCTGTCGTCTGACATTTGTAGTGAGTTCATTGACGTGGTGAACAAAAGAGTCTTGCAAGAAACCTTATAAGAGATCAAACTCGCACGTAACTTTTCCCTCATTATTTACTCTACATCCGACTCATCACACACCAACCAGTTAGCTGTAGCACTTCGATACGTTTCTGTCATAAAAGCCTGCGCGAATGAGCGCCTTGTACGAGTGTTATCAGGGGTCTCTCATAAAACTCAAGGTATGGAAGAAGCAGCCCTCAACTTGCTTGAAGAGAAAAAAATGTCTTTTCTGAGTTCGTACCATCTGCAACCCATTCCTTAAAATTAGCTTTTTTTTTTTTGGTGCGGAAAAAGCCTGCACTGAAACTATTGTATCTTTTTCTTTTGTACAAGGACTTTACAGTTTTTTTCGTCATCTACTCATAGATGGAATGTATTAAGAGATTATGTGCGAAGAGAGAAGAAATGAACAAATGTTGAAAACTGAACACAGATTTCTTATGTTGAAATCGTTGAGTGAAACTAGATGGTCTGCAAGGGCAGATGCTCTCAGAACTCAAGTTACGTCGTAATGAAATCAAGAACGCCCTTGAAGATTTAATTGAAGACAAGACTCAGACGCCTGTCATGCGAGTTACAGCTGAAGGATTCCACAAAACACTAGAAAGTTTTCAGATGACTTTATTAACGATGATTTGGGATGAAATTTTACAAAGGGTGGACAAAACCAGTGAGATACTGTAAAGGGAAGATCTTGATCTCCTTTTCGCTACTAAGGAGTTACAGACGTTATCTTTGTTTTTATCTGAAAAAAAAGATCCAGCTTTGTGATGATTATGAGGCAAGAACATTGCAACTAGCTAACGTGCTTGAGCCCAACAATGAAAAAATCAGAAAAGGGAAATTTTTTTCAGATGAGAAAAGAGATCCAGATTTTGAGCGAGTGTCTCCAAAAAAAAAAAAAAGATTTCGAGCTGGAGTTTTCTTACCAATTATTGAGAATCTTGTAGCGCAATTAAACAAAAGAAGGGATTGCTATGAAGTTCTCAACATAAGATTCTAGATATCCAGAAATCTTCATGAAAAGGAGTTAAGATGTCACAAAACACAGGCGAAATACTTAGCTCAAAGCTTCCCCAATTACATCGATGAAGAACAATTTGTGCAAGAGTGTCAAAAGACATTTCAAAATGTATATGAAGGTGAAAAAAAAATAACAAGAGGAATCTTTTCCTACATCAGGAAAAACAAGTTGGATAGTACCTTACCAAATTTAGAAGTCGCGATGAGGACTTACTTTTTCTTCCTGTGACAAACTGCAGTGGCGTAGCGTGGGCTTTCGCCGCCTGAGGCCGACTGGAAATTAGTCATCTCTCTATTTTAATTAGTAGTCAAGAAAATTAGTAAAAGTAAAAAAAAAAAGCAGCTTAAAAATTTTTTTATTGATTAAAAATGCTCTTTTCGTGTTTTTTTCATAGCAAAATCTTTTATACAATTGTCAATATCTATATGAATGTCATGTTCAATTGCCAGAATAGCTAAATTTGTTAGCCTTATCGTGGACATAGTCGATCTGAGATAATTTTTGATTAATTTTAGCTTAGAGAAGTTTCTCTCGCAACTGGCTTTACTAATGGCTGATGTTAAAAAAATTCTCAACATTATGACAATGTTTGGTAAGCCATCTTCAAGTTTGGACTCAATAATATATTTTAATAAACCCAGAGAGCAGTACCTAATGAGTTCTTTTTTTACAGCCTGAATCTGTTGCAGCTACGAACGCTTGTAGACGTACGCGCTCAAGTTGTAATTCTTTATTAATGTTTTGAGGAGTTTGATCTAAGTTAAGTTCGTCAATGCTCAACATCACTTCAGGCCTTGAAAAAGCATATTTTCTGGCTAGATTCTGCAACTGTTGGAATCTTTCTCGAATTTCAACAGTTACTCAGTCTATTGAAGAAAGCATTGTTCGCCTCAAGTAATCTTCATATGATATAACTGAACATCTTTACTTCCGTCGCCAAATATATGCTCCCTCCTGATTCGTCTTGGGGGTTCAAAAGAAATTTCAAGCTCTTCACATAAACTTTTAGCATATATTAAAAAGTCATCTACGAATTCCTTTTGTTTTGATTCTAATAAGGTATGTAAAGCACGTATTTTTTGAGCACATTGATGGATATTTAGTCCCTCTGTTTGCAAATAATTTTGAGCATCATTGACTCACACAGTACCGGTTGCCAGAAGCCTAAGTAACATAAAAACGAATGCGGTTGTATAGTAACTAATAAACTTCCTGTATCTATGCGTGCATTAAAGCTTTCACTCGTTTCCGTCAGTTTCGTCGCGCGGGCGCGCTTTGGAGTTTCAAATATTTTGTGAATTTAATTATCTTGGTGCTTTTCATGCCACCCATTTTCGTATGCCCTTCTGCACCCCCACGCTGCACCACTGACAAACTGTACAGCAGAGAGGCCTTTTGCCCTTAAGAGAATTAAGACGGGCATGAGAACTACTTTGGAAAATGAAAAGCGTAATACACTTATGGACAAAAAATTAGCGCACTAAGAAAGAGTCTTCAAAATGAAACAAAATTTTACATACGTAATGACTACTTTGAAATAAGTAAATGATTAGAAAAAATGATCATTTTTTCAGAAAAAAAAGGCAAAAGAACGGAGGATTTAATATCGCGCGAATGCACGATGCGATACGATACCATCGGGCATTGAGGCATAGAAGTTCTGTATGATGACTTCTGTTGATTTCGTTCCATATTTGCTGTAACCTTGCCTCTAATTCGTTCAAACTCGTGGGATACCCAACTCGCCGTCCCAAATGATGCCGGATATGCTCGATTAGAGACAAATTTGGGGATCGGGAAAGCCAAGGAAGGGTATTAACAGTGCGGAGACAGTCTTGTGACACCCCTGCCGAGTGAGGCTGAGCATTGTCTTGTTTAAAAATGGCTCCTGAGAGCCTTTGCATGAGTGGCAACACATGTGGTTGCAGGATGTCATAGAAATACTACTGGGCTGTCATGGTGCGACTGATCAATACTAGGGGTGACAGTGTATTGTAGGCAATGGCCCCCCTTATATCTTCACACCAGTTGTGGGAGTGGTGTGTCGTGGTAAAGCAAAGGCAGGATTGAAACGTTCACCACGGAGTCTCCACACACGAACACGATTGTCATCACTGCCGAGATTGAATCTAGATTCGTCGCTAAAGACGACTTGGTTCCAATCCGCAGCAGTCCGGTTTCCTCGTGCGCGGAACCACTCCAAACGGATGCGTCGATAGGTGGGCGTCAAGGGCAGCACACGTAATGGGCACCGTGATCCCAAATGTCCTTCAGCCAGACACCTTTGTATGGTTCGAGAAGACACAAGGGCCCCCAGTGAAAGTGCTACCTTTGCCTGGATGGCGGCCGATGAAGCAGTTGGCTGTACGCGTGCATTTCTTACGATGTGGCGGTCTTCTCGACAACTGGTCTGTCACGGGCGTCTTGAGCCTGGTCTTTGTGTGAATGACATCCCTCGGATCTACTGGTCCCAACACCTCTTCACAACACTATCAGTGCGGCCTACTTGACGATTTACTCGCCTAGCTGACCACCCAGCTTCCATCATGCCGATGATTCTCCCCCTCTCAAACTGCGACATTTGCTCATATTGTCTTCAAAAACGGCGTAATGACATGTCTACCTCAGCTCTTTCTTTGTAAACGATTCGGCACATTCAAACAAGCTTTGGTTACCTGTTTTATACAGCACGGAGAACGACGTTAAACGCCTTCTATCGGCTTTACGTAACGCGCAATCACGCTGGATTTCTAATCATTTGCGTATCTCTCCGACATGTACCTGCATGACAAGTTTCGTTACGATCCCGCAATTATTTCTTGGTGCGCTAATTTTTTTGCCCATGAGTGTAGTTTAATGTTGCTATGCACTAAAAGTGATATAACAATGTAAATTGATTATAGCGATATCATTGATGATTTTGTAATGATGAAAGCTCGAGGATAACCTTTGTTGTACAAGTACAATAACAGTAACTCAATTGTCAGGATAAAAGGTAAGATAATCAACAAGTTGAAGGATATAAACAAGTTAAAATAGTGAATATAGTGGGAGGAAGCACAGCAATTCGATGTACCTAGGGCGCAGGGGAGGTTAAAAACTGACCTGGGACCGGTACCTTTCTACGGACTAGGGGTTGGAGACCACTGCCCTAGAGCAGTAGTCTTCAAACTTTTTCAACACACGGAACCCTAGAACTTGAAGGTGCTTTCGAGAAACCCCTAGAACTAAAAAATATTTTCGTGGAATACACAGTTCAATTAAACAAACAGGGCTTGGAGCTACAACACTGGACTGAGAACAGTTTTGAACCGCTTTTTTATACCCCGGAATATCCAAAGCAAAAAATTATAATTAAAAAGAAAAATTGTTCACATAAAAACGCACTTATAAAACTTGAATAATTGCCAGCGAACAAAAAGCGCCCCGCTGTCATTTTGTGCATAACAAGTGATGGGTCCTTTGTATGATTCTTTGGGGAGGAATATCCTCGGTTTCGATTTGGGCGGGATCATATATATATACTTCTTATGAATATATCAAAATACTTCGTAAGTCACGGCTGATAAACGGCGTATATATATCCGAAAGTACGAGATTGCTATATATAGCCGAGGGCTGTTCAGAAAGTATCGAGACTGAATTTATTCTATTTATTCCAGAAGAGGGACTGTGCGCATCATGCGCGCGCATATTTCACCTTGTCTCACAAAAATCGGCAGGTCTGTACAGCGCGCCGTTCAGTCACACTGACTTCTTTCACGTGGAGTGTTTGCGTGTGTTCGTCGAAAAAAGAAAATGTGTGAAAACACGGATCAGCGAATCTGTATCAAGTTTTGCTTTAAGCTCGGTAAAACGAGCATGAGCTACGAGATGATGAAAACAGCATTTGGGGAGGAGGCGATGAGTCGTGCTCGAGTTTTTGAGTGGCTCCGGCGATTCAAGGAGGGTCGTCAATCAGTGAACATTGATCCCCGTTCTGGACGCCCGTCCACCTCTCGCAATGAGGACAAGATTGCACAAGTGAAGGCTGTGGTGCACTCTGATCGTTGTTTAACAATCCGAGAAATTGCACAGGAATGTCACATTTCCGTAGGATCATGTGATGAAATTTTGAGAAAGGACTTGAACATGCGCCAAGTGTCTGCAAAGTTTGTGCCGCGTCTCCTCACTGAGGATCAGCAATTCAAACGACTGTCAACATTATCTGATTTGTTTCAAAGTGAAAGCGACGATCCGGAGTTAATGAAGCTCATCATCACTGGGGATGAGTAGTGGGTTTACGGATACGATCCCGAAAGCAGCAGTCGTCACAATGGAAAACCCCCGGTTCTCCTCGGTCAAAGAAAGCACGGCAGGTGCGATCAAAGATCAAAGTCATTGTTGGGTATTGGTCCCTATGTGTTTTTTTCTCAGGAAACCAGACGAGGATGTTGACACAACTCCTTTTTTTTTCACACTCGGTTGATCAGGGAGTATGTCGGAACACTTACGATGGGCGCCGTAATTCTGCGCTCTCGCTCGTCTGATCTCCCCCACACACTCTGAAAACTGTTAATCCTCGTTTCGCTTAATACATTTAATCACCGCCACGCGGCACCCACTGCGCATGCTCGAACATACCCCCCGGCCTTGCAATATTAATATTCAACAATAGCAATACAGTTTCACAATTCACAACAAGTTTCACAAAAATTACACAATTGTTTTCAAAATTATATATATATATATACAGTTACTCCCAAAATTGAGGGTACACCTACTTTTAAAACGGGAATCAATGTTTAGAATGAAAAAATTATATTAAATGAGGGAGATAATTAAAACCTTTAAGCATAGATGCGTTTATTAGATCATAATTCCTTATTCTGAATGATGAAACAAAATATTTGATAGTTTAAACATACATATAATAACTTATATAGAAAATTAGCAGAAATTAATAGCCACAAAATTGAGAGTACATGCATCTATTTTCCTGCATAAATCATGAATAATAAAGAGTTAATATTTAGTAGCATAACCTTTTGCTGATATGACAGCTTCCAATCGCCGAGGCATTGATTCCACAAGATGTCTAGTGGTCTCGGGAGCAATATTCAGCCATTCTTCTTGAAAAAACCGATTTCAGTTGTTCCTTGCTTGTAATTTGATGTTTTTGCACAGCTCTCTCAAGGTGGGACCACAGATTTTCGATAACATTTAAGTCAGAAGACTGTGGAGGTGTATTAAGTTGATTCCGACAATGATAAAGCAGCCATTATTTTACAACAAATGCAGTGTGTTTGGGATCATTGTCTTGTTGGAATATGAAATTCTACTCCAGTCCAAAATTATCAGCACTTTCTTTCAAATTATTTTGCAGTATATTAAGATAAGCCATCTTGTGCATGATTCCATCAATGAATACTGGCTTTCCCACCCCCGACGCAGCCATACACCCCCAAACCATCACCGACCCAGCTCCGTGCTTCACAGTAGGAATTGTGTGTTTTGGGTGGTGTGAGGTATTTGGCTTACGCCACACCATACGACGACCGTCACTGCCGAAGATGTTGAACTTACTCTCATCGCTGAAAATGACTTCGTTCCAAAACTGTTGAGGCTTTAAAATGTGTTCTTTAGCGAATTTCAATCGCTTGACTCTATTCCTCTTACCAATTAAGGGCTTTTTTCGAGCTACTCTACCATTATATCCAGCCTTTCTCAGGACTCTTCGTACCGTTTCTGCAGAAACAGATCGACCTAAGGTATTAGAGGTACTGGCTGCAATTTTAGGAGCACTAATTTTAGGATCAATCTTCACTTGATGTATAACTCTTCGCTCGGTTATAGAGTTCATAATTTTCTTTCTCCCTCTTCCTTCGTTATTTGGCAATATACCAGTCTTTTTAAATTTTTGCAGGATTTTTTGGATGCAGTTAACACTTCGTCCAACTACTTTAGCAATATTCCCCAGGGATTTACCTTCATTTGACAGTTAAATAACAAGTTTTCTCTCTTCGATCGTCATTTTCTTCCGATTCTCCCTTTTAATCAAGACATCAGATTACAAACACAAATTTGTTATCAGATAGCCTTTGAAAGCCTTTCTTTATCATAGATCTATTATCAAATTTCTATTTAAAAAATTACTGGTAGTTTTGCATAGTGATTAAAAAAGTGTACCCTCAATATTGTGACATTAAAATAGTGTAGTTTTTCTTTCGAACCTTCATGTTTTTGTTTCTCAATCAATTTCCACATCTTACATTTAATGTTATTTGGAAGAGTAATGTATGCATTTTGAATGTACAAAAGTGCGTTAACATAGCGTATTAATTTCTGCACCTAGTGATCCGATGGTGAATTTGGAATTAAGTGTACTCTCAATTTTGGGAGTCACTGTATATATATATAAGGTACTATAAATTTTCAGTAAAAAAAAAGTTAAAATTACAATAGCACAATTTAAAGATAAACACATAATTTCTTAAATGGATATTAACCTTAACTATTTACATCTATAGGTAGAATACAGATCTTAGTCATGGCCTCTTAAATTCTCCTGTCTTTGTTTTAATTCTGACTGTTCTCACTTTACCATCAGAACCATGATAGACCTCAACGATGCGCCCTAAAAGCCAGTTGCAAACTGGTGTAAAATCCTCCTTTACAATTACCATTGTACACATTACACTGTCCTTCTCGATCATCCACTTTCCTCTCTGTTGGAGAGTATTCAGATAATCGGTACTCCATTTTTTCCAAACTACCTGAATTACCTTTGTTGTTTTCTGCCAACGGCTTAAGCTATTGTCACTAATATTAATTACTAGGGGGCTCAAGAATAGAATTAAGTGATCTACCAATCAAGAAATGTGCAGGCGTTAATACCTCAAAGTTATCAAAGTCATTGGATATTAGTGTAAGGGGCCTGGAATTTAAAATTCCTTCCACCTGGATAATCAATGTTTCAAACTCCTCGTATGTGAGTCGGGATCTTCCCAGTGCTCGCTTGAGGTGATATTTCACTGACTTTATGCCCGCCTCCCAAAGACCTCCCATATGTGGGGCCCTTGGTGGAATAAAATTCCATTGAATACCTTCCTCAGTGAAATATGCCGCCAGATTTTGATCTGGAAAGTTAAGGGTCTTATAAAATAACTTTAGTTGAGAATTCGCACCAACAAAATTTGTTGCATTATCCGTAAAAATTTTGGAACATTTTCCTCGCCTAGACATGAATCTCTTAAGGGTCGCAATTATTGCATCCGAAGTCAAATCGGAAAGAATTTCTAGGTGAATGGCACGAGTCACAAAGCAAATGCAAACACAAACATAAATTTTATTCAAAACGCCCTTTCTCTGGTGTTTGTAAGTTACAAAATATGGACCTCCCAAATTTAGTCCAGTTATACTGAGTGGAGGGGCCATATTTACGCTTTCATATGGAAGATTGCCCATTATTTGAGAAGAGGGAATTGGTTTACACTTGTAACACACCACACAAGTATGAACCGTTTTCCTAGCTAGGTTTCTACCTCCTAAAGTCCAAAATCTCAATCTTACTGCATTCAGCAGTCCTTGTGGACCAACGTGAAATAATTTCTTATGCAAAGTTATGAAATATATTTTACTTAATTTAGAATTTTTAGCCAGTATAGCTGGATGCTTTTGGCTGTAGGGTATGGAAGCTTTTTCCAGCCTTCCACCAACTCTCAGGACTCCTTTATCATCCTGGAATATATTCAAAGATTTAAGATTACCTGAAGGGTCACTTAAGTTAATGCCACTCTGGTCCTGTTTAATAAACCAGGTTTCTGCATCATTTACCTCACTTGTAGTTAAAGGTCCCCTCTTTTTCACCTTGGATCTGCAATTGTGTAAAAATCTATAAATATAAGAAACAATATGTATTATTTTAAAATACACTCTGTCGCAAAAAAATATATGCACCCAGAAGAAATCAAGCTACAATCACGAAGCTCGGCAAGAATGTAGTCTGGTAAGAGATATGCAAATGATTAAAATTTCGAAGCCAATGAGACAAGGCTAAGTGTGCTATGCGCATATTAGTTGCGCAACTGGGAGAGTTTAAAAGCATGAGTACGAGCGCCGTACGGCTATCCAAACGAATCTGATGACTTTGATAGACGATATTGAGACTTAGGATGCCTCTAAGACGTAACCGGCGGCAGTACGAGCAGCTGACGGACTTTGATAGGGGCCGTATAATAGGCCTCAGAGAAGCAGGTTGGTCGAATAGACGTATCGGCCGCCACCTCGGTCGGAGCGATATGGTAGTTGCTCGGTGTTGGCAACAGTGGATCACAGAAGGTAGAGTGTACCGTCGCGGAGGGTCAGGACGTCCCAGGAACACAAATGATCGCGAGGATCGTGCAATCAGAAGAGTGGCCAAACCACCAACGTCGCTAGCATCGATTCAACGCCACTTACCTCCTTTCAGACATCCAGTGCCATCAAGAGAAACCATAAGGAGACGACTGACCGAAGTTGGCTTGAGGAGCCGACGTCCGCTAAGACGCTTACCACTGACCCCACATCATAGGCAGTGTCGACTGGATTTTTGCCGACCTCGGGCAACTTGGAGTGTGACAGACTGGAGACGTGTCATCTTCAGTGATGAATCCCGATTCAGTCTCAGTGATGATGACCACCGCACACGTGTCTGGAGGCGCACCGGCCAGCGGTCCGATCCGGCATTTATTGTCGAGCGGCATACAGCAATTTCACAAGGTGTGACAGTGTGGGGAGCAATTTCTTGGGACACACGATCATCTTTAGTGGTCCTTCAAGGCACTTTGACAGCTCGCAGATACGTGGACGATATTTTAACGCCGATTGTGCTACCCATGCTATCAAGTCGCCCAGGTGCCATTTATCAACAGGATAATGCTCGTCCACATACTGCGCGACTCTCCCAACAATGTCTTCAAGGATATGACGTCCTACCATAGCCTGCCAGGTCACCAGATCTTTCGCCAATAGAGCATGTCTGGGACGCGCTGGGAAGGCAACTGCAGCCGTCCCGAGATACAGGAGAATTAACTGCGCAGATGCAAAGACTATGGCAGGATCTTCCACAGGGGGTCATAAGTGATCTAATTGAATCGATGCCACGCCGAATTTCGGCTTGTATAGCTGCCAGAGGTGGCTTTACTACTTACTGATTTTTAACCTTTTGCAAGCTGTAACCGCTTAATAAAATGATATTTTGTTCTGAATTTTTAATCATTTGTTTATTTTCATATACACTACATGCATACCAAATTTCGTGAATGTAGCTCAATTTCTTCTGGGTGCATATATTTTTTTGCGACAGAGTGTAATTATTATAAAGGTCCATAAGATGGTTGAAAAAGTCAAAGTTCTTAGAATTCAGCAATGAAGTCTTCAGAGTTCTCTCAGAAACCCTTAGTTCGCAGTCAAAGTCATCTCTCTGGGTTGGTTCCGCAATGACAGTAGTTGAATAAGTACTCTGTAGAAGCTCAGGACTATGCCACCATAGAATCACGAAGCTCCTCAGGAAGTAGTCCTCCAGATAACACATCTGCAGGATTCTGTTCTGATGCAATGTGATGCCACTGGTCATGGAAACTTAGTTGATGAATCTTAGACACTCGATTAGCCATGAACGTCTTCAATTCTCTTGATTCTCGATGTATTCATGAAATCACAATAGTCGAATCCGACCAAAAATGCACAGCTGTAATATGAAGATTCAATGCCTCCTTCACCTTCTTCATCAATTTAGCGGCCAGAACTGCCCCACACAGTTCAAGTCTTGGAATGGAAATCTGCTTCAGAGTGAGTGAGTGAGTGTGGGGTTTAATGGCGCAAGGGCCAATTTTGGCAAAGCTGCGCCAAACACTTGTTAAAATAAAAGTCGTATAATTTTAAAAATATATAGTTTTAAAAGTATATATATACACATATGCATGCATGCATGCATACATATAATATAGTAAAAATCCAAAGAAATACACAAATCAAATCATATGTAAAAATCCAATAAAATTTGGTGGGGAATTCCCCACCAAGTCAGACCATATCTTAAAATAAAAGCACAGAAAAATACAAATGTTAGTTGAAAATAAGGTTAGACAAGACATGGTATAAAAAATTATTCTCTATAGTTCCTGTATCGGGATGAAGTTAGTGCGCGTAAATATCCTTTAGGAAGAATGAAAGGATCTTCGTCAATGGGGAATTTATCCGGAGGATCTTGCTCAAGTTCCCCCTCCTCCACGTCGTAAGTTATCATATCCTCGTCATCAGTTGTTATTTCTGTAGGTGTTGCATTTCGAGATCTATGTGGAACCCTTTTTATTTCAATATCTGGTTTCTGTATTTTTGGGCGCTTTCTTCTATTTCTTGATTTTCGTTTAACAATTTGTTGGGCTTCAGCTGCAGTAGAATGTTCACTATTGGATTCATTAGGGACAGACTCAGGTAAGTTTTCAGTTGAAACCGAATTAAGTGTTGCAGGAGTTGTACGAGAACGGGTTTTAGTTTCTAAAGGTGAAACTAAAGTATTCAGGTTATTGCCAGGGGAAGTAGTTGAAGTAGTAGTAGGGATGGGTATTTGTAATAAAGACTCGCTTTGTATTGTTGGTAGTATACCAGACGGGGAAGGAAGTAGATTGTCTTGAGTAGAGGAAGATGACGTGGAGAAGGTAGAAACTGAAGACGAGGTACCAGGCAATGGATTTTTAGAAGATATGGGTGTTAGGCATTGTAAAGGTGGACAGATTATGTTTGATAGATTCGGATCTGTTTGGGAAGCTGTGGATATAGTTGAAGGTCTAGCAGCCTGAGCATACGTTTGTGTTAACTGAGGAACTATTAATCTGCGTGCTTCAAAATAAGATATGTTTTTATTGGTTTTAATTTATTGAATCTGCTTTTCTAATTTCCATTTTTGGCATAATTTTGAATCTGAAGGATGAGACTGCGTACAATTAACACATTTTTTCTCTAGAGTAAAATCCGTGGAAGAATGCCCAACGGAAGCACATCTAGAGCATGTTAATTGGCCGCGGCAGGAAGTTTGGGAGTGACCGAACCTCTGGCATTTGAAACAGCGCAGAGGGTTCGGTATATAAGGACGGATTTTACAATGCAGATATCCAGCTTTTATTGTGTTTGGGAGTTTTGGACTATTAAATGTTAAAATTAAATGTTTTGTGGGAACAATTGTAGAGTCTTTTTTTATAGTAATTCTCCTGACCTGAGTGACACCCTGATCAGAGAAACCTTCAAGTATCTCTGAATCAGAAGTGCCCAACAAGTCAGGTTCAGAGATAACACCACGACAGGAATTCAGGCTTTTATGCGGACTTACAGTTACAGGGCTATTAAGAAATGATTTCGCAAGAAGAAAGGACTTAGTTTGTAAAGCTGACGTAGTTTCTATTAGCAGATCCCCGGAACGCAATCGTTTGACGGATTTCGGTTCACCACCAATTCCTATTAGAGCCTTTTGAATAGCAAAAGGCGATTTAACTGACATATCATTATTTGGAAGTGAAACAATAAGAAATCGTGTATTTAAGGAAATCTGTTCAATGTTCACGGGCTGAGTTAAGTGAGTTGGAGAGGGTGGGTTGGGGGTTTTAAAAGATGCGTTTTGAATTTTTTTCTTATTTTGACTTATTTTGAATTTTTTTTTTAGAAAGGAGGAGGAGAATTCCTTTTGATTTTCAGAGGACCAGTTTGGCAGGGCTTGCCCTAGAGTCAGCAACCAGTAGTGGCCTCGGGAGAGCCCCCCGCTCTGCAATGCAGGACCCCATCCAGGCACCACCTGGAACTACAAGACAGGCGGGATTATACACCAGCTGATAGAGCAGCCAGGACATGCTGGTTAGGCTGTCCCGGGCTCCTGTACTATCTGGCGGCCTGAGACGCAAAACTCAGCTTTTCTCCTGTACCCTCTACATGGCCGCTTCTTCCAAGACCCCACCTCACCAGTCCAAAGGTCCTCAAAAGTTCAAAACCCCACTCCAAGTGCCAGTTTTCCCAGGGAGCAGTCCGTTGTGTCATCATACCAATAGTGAAAACCCATCAGACACAACTTCATTCCACTCAGTCCTGGTCTGCCACAGGACTTCGTGGCAGAAAAATAAAGACAATAAGTTGAACACCAAAAAAGAAATAATCGAACATAAAAGAAGCAACAAAATCAATAATCGAACATGAAAGAAGCAACAAAATCAAAATATTGAAAGAAATTTTAGAAAATCAAATGAAAAGAACGGAATATAAAATATAAACCATAACACGGTAGAAAAAAATATCAAATTTTTTTACCAGAAAAAAAATGAAGTTAGAACAAATTTCAGTGTCCAATGTGGGTCTGTTGTCTGGACGGGAAAAGAAGAAAAGGGAAATTGGAATGGCAAGAAAGAGGGCCGAAAATAGAGAAGGATCACTAGGGTTCCTCGGGTTCGTGAAGCGCGTGTTTACCAAAGACAGTAAACCCCTAGGGAGAAGGACAAGATCACTAGGGTACCTCGGGAGCGTGAAACCCGCACTCACCTAAAGGAGGTGAGCCCCCTGAGGGGTCCTCAGAAGTTCAAAACCCCGCTCCGAGTGCCAGTTTTCCCCACGGAGCAGTCCGTTGTGTCATCATACCAAAAGTGAAAAAAAACATCAGACGCAATTTCATTCCACTCAGTCCTGGTCTTCCACAGGACTTCGTGGCGGAAAAAATAAAGATAATAAGGAAAGAAAAGTATTGTCAATGGAACACAAATAAAACAACAAAATCAATAGTCGAACATAAAAGAAGCAACAAAATCAAAATATTGAAAGAAATTTAAGGAAATCAAATGAAAAGAACGCAATATAAAATATAAACCATAATACGGTAGTGAAAAAATTTCAAATTTTTTTACCAGAAAAAAAACAAATTTAGAGCAAAATTCATTGTGTAATGTAGGTCTGTGGTCTCGACGTGAAATGAAGAAAAGGGAAATTTGAATGGCAAGAAAAAGGGCCGAAAATAGAGAAGGATCACTAAGGTTCCCCGGGTTCGTGAAGCCCGTGTTTACCAAAGACAGTAAACCCCTAGGGAAAAGGAAAAGATCACTAGGGCACCTCGGGAGCGTGAAACCCGCACTCACCTGAAGAAGGTGAGCCCCCTGAGGGGAAATCTGCTTCAGAGGCGACACTTGGCTTTTACTCGTTACGAGATATTGATTGATTGATTGAATATTAACGTCGCACTGTTCAGCTACACGAGGGCTTTTGGCGACTCGTTACGAGATATACTTTAACTTCTCCAAGGGCAGAGATATAGACTTGAGGTAAATGGATGAACCATACGCCTTTTCGATGCGTCACTAAATGCATGTAACTCAATGCTCTCCGCTCTATGAATCACAATACATCTGTCAATAGAGATGTTATTCACGGCTTCCAAAGAGTCGATAAATCGACGCCACTCCTTTTCTTCTTTAAAAGGAAGTTCATCACTCCATCGTAATTCCAGCAACCACAATCTTTGCATAAATATCTTTGCCCAAGTTATGATCAGTCCGAGGAGATCCAAAGGGTCAAAGATTCTTGCAATAGTAGACAAAACCATTCTTTTGGTGAATGAAGTTGGCCTTTGTTGCTCCATTCTGAAAAGAAAATAGTCTAACTTAGGATTCCAAATTATTCCTAGCGCTTTAGTCTCATCAGACTTCAAGAAAGCATATTCCTGTAGATTGGAAGTTATCTCGGGTAAATTTCCACACCGCTTATGAAGATGCGGTCTTGAACATTTCTATTAATTGATGCTGCAATTCGATTACCTCTTCTATACTCTAGGATCCCGAAAGTATGTTATCCATGTAGCAGTCACTCATCACCACAGGAGCTGCTAAAGGAAAATTATTAGCTTCATCCATCGCTAACTGTTTCAAAGTTCTCGTGGCTAGATAAGGTGCACTAACTGTGCCGTAGGTGACTGTAGTTAACTCGTACGTTTTTATTGGTTCTCTTATGCCTTTCTTCCACAGAATTCTTTGCAAACACATTTGCTCCGGATGTATGTTTATCATGCGAAACATTTTCTTTATATCTGTAGTAAAGGCATACTTGTGCTTTCGGAAGTGAACCATAATGGAAAAGAGGTCTTCTTGGACCAGTCCGCCATTAAATTGAATTGAATTTAGAGATTTTTCCCACTCGTTGAAGGACTTGATGCATTAAAAACAGTTCTCAGTTTAGTTGTAGACTTTTCGGGACGATAAAAACCATGGTGTGGCATGTAAAATGCAAATCCAGACCCATCCGCCTTGATTTCCCTCATGTGGCCCAAATCCTCATATTCCTGTAAAAATTTCTCATACAGGGACAAATATTCTTTATCTCTACTTAGTGGTTTCCACAAGGAGTTTAATCTCTGAATCGCGCGGTTTGTCTGGATTCACCAAGACATGAAGGATCTTCTTTTAATGGCATCGCCACCGTATATCTCTCCCCTGGTCATCTCTCGAATGAGTGTTTTTAAAATGGTCTTCGCAAATATCTAATTCACTGGTTTTAACAGAATCGGTTTCTACATTTTCGATTTCCCAAAACTTCTTAATTGAATGCTCTAGATTATCCGCAGCCTGAATAAACCCACAATGTTCTTTTCCCTTCGCGTTGTAACTCCTGTTTAGCGGCGCTGTAATCGTTTGCTTCAAGTGTAAATAGCTTTCCTGTTTTGTAAATAAAAACGTTTTGTCCCTCCATCCGACTGGGGTGTTTTATGCGTCGCCTCTCCTTCTGACAGGTAAGAGCAATTTATTCATTTTTAATGCACGAATCCAAATTGAATTTTTGAATTACGAATTTGAATAATTATTTAGAATTTTGAATTTGAACATTAATTTGGTGCCTGAAACTCGGGACCAGCCCTTAGATAAATTATTGCGAACTCTTAGTGTAGTTGAATCCGTTGGTGTGGTGTGGTAGTTAGGAGAGGGGGTGCCAGCTCAGGTGTCGTCCACGTCACTTGACCATGGTTCAAAATTACGTGGTCCGTCGCCAAAAGCCCTCGTTCAGCTGAACAGTGCGACGTTAATCTTCACTCACTCACTAGTGTAGTTGAAATCTTGCGAACAGTATTTGAATTTGAAAATTTAATTTATACGAAATGTGTGTGTGTATATCGAAGTTCTTAAAAAAATTCGAAAATCTGTCAGAAGGGCGGAAACAGAATTATCGATCTCAATTAAAATTGAGAAGGAAAATGCATCAAGCGATTTAATAGAAGAACTTTTAGCAAAATTAATTGATAAAGAAAAACAACTTGAGAAAGTTGACAAAGATATCACGATTCTCACTAATATGGACGACCTAGAAAAGGAAATAGAAAAACAACAAGAATACCGTGATTCAATAATAACTTGTAAAGTGCGTGCCAATAAAATATTAAACCAAAGAGAAACTGAGTCGAGAAACACACCTATTACAAGTTCTAGAAGCGAACAACAATTTTCAAGTTTAAAACTCCGTCAACTGCAAATCCCACAATTTGACGGAAATATTTTAAAATTTAGTGATTTCTTTGCCCAATTCGAAGCAGCAATTCACAATAACTCAAATTTAAGTGACTTTGAGAAATTTAATTATTTAAAATCTTACTTAATTGATGAAGCTGAAATAGCAATTAGAGCAATAACTTTAAGTGCAAATAACTATATAATCACATTAAACATAATTAAAGAGGGATTTGGCAGAAAAAAAAATTTAATTATTGATTCATAAATGTCTAAATTATTACATTTAAATCCTGTGCGAAAATCAGATGGCATTTTGAGCTTGCGAAAACTGTATTCTGAATGTGAAATCCATGTTCGAGGATTACAAAACTGTAGGGTAAATCTGGATACTTATAGCTCTTTATTGTATCCAATAATTTTAAAATCTATTCCTCGGGATTTATCATTAGAGTTTACCCGAAAATCATACGGTCAAACGGAGAATATGATTTCTGATTTATTAGACTTCTTAAAATTAGAAATTCAATGTCGCGAAAAAAATGAGCATTTAACTAAAGAATTTAATTCTTATGATTCCAACCCCCGAAAAGAAACTAGAAATTATTATAACGAAAAACAGAATTATAAACACAGTAAATTTAATAAATACAGAGAGTGTTTTTTTTCCAGGTATAGAAGTTTAAGTTGGCATTACTTTCCAAGATGGCGACCGATTTAACAGCTGTCAAGTGATTTATTCTCAGTTTAGTTTGGCAATTCATCATGAATAGACTCACGCCTGAACAACGCTTTCAAACTGTGCAATTTTATTTCGAAAATAATGGTCGATTTTCATAAGCGAATTTTGTTTAGCGATGAAGCGCACTTCTGGTTAAATGGCTACGTCAACAAACAAAACTGCCGTATTTGGAGTGAAGCTAATCCACAAGTGTATGTCGAAACACCGTTACATCCAGAAAAACTGACTGTTTGGTGCACTTTATGGGCTGGTGGAATCCTTCTTCAAAAGCGATGAAGGCCACAACGTTACACTCAATGGTGATCGGTATGGAGCCATGATTACTAACTTTTCATTCCTGAATTGAACAATCATGAGTCCAGGAGCTGTGGTTCCAACAAGACGGCGCAACATGTCACACAGCTCGTGCTACAATCGATTTATTGAAAGACACGTTTGGTGACCTCCTAATTTCACGCTTTGGACCTGTGAATTGGCCTCCAAGATCTTGTGATTTAACACCGCTAGACTATTTTCTGTGAGGCTATATAAAGTCATTGGTCTATGCGGATAAGCCACAAACGCTTGACCATTTGGAAGACAACATTCGCCATGTTATTGCCGATATACGGCCACAAATGTTGGAAAAAGTCATCGAAAATTGGACGTCCAGATTGGACTACATCTGAGCCAGCCGTGGCAGTCAAATGCCAGAAATCATATTTAAAATGTAATGCACAAGATTATCTTTCGAATAAAAAAAATCATGTCAATCGAATTATACATCGTTGTTTTATTGCAATTTAAAGTTCTATACCTCTAAAAACACCCCCTTTATAACGTAGATTCAGCGTGTGGAAAAAATAAAAATACTTGTAATGCCCCGACGACCTCCGCGTTTGTTGTCAATGTAAATAAGTGTGTATTTTGTTTGGGAAATGATAATAAAAATGATTATAGTTCCGATTCTTGTCCGAAATCATTCGAGGAAAGGAAATTATCTCTTAGGAAAAACGGCATTTCTTATCTGTCTCACGCGAGGCCATATATTTCGGGCTTGTAAAAAGGCTAGGGTTTGCGTTAATTGTAAGGGTCGTCACTCCGAACTGATATGCGATACTTCTTTCATCCCCACAAACAACCCTGATGACCAAAAGACCGCCTCGGAGAACGCAGGTGTTCGGGGTTCCTCCTTGCAATGTGACCCCCCCCTGAAAAGTATTTCATGCTGTAATGTGAATACAACTCCTAACGAAATTCTTCTCGAAACGTGTAGGGCTTTGTTGGTAAACGAATTGGAGAAAAAGGAAATAAATCTCTTGTTAGATAACGCTTCGCAGAGATGTTTTTTTTAAAAAAACAGTAGACTCTGAAATGAAGCTTCCTGTGAAACGCGAAGAAAATTTATTGGTTTACACATTCGGTTCGAGAACAACCATTCAAAAAAAAATTCGAAGTTGTGGAAATTACCCTCTGAAACCTTAACGACCGTGTAAACACGATCACTATTGAAGCTCTCCTAACGGATTTAATTCCGGAACTCCTTTCAAAATATCGGCGAATAAATTAAAGAAATCGCTTAGAGTTGTAAAAATGTTCACTTTTCTGACTTAACGAATCGAATGGAGATGAGATTTCATTGTTAATAGGGGCGCAATATTTTTGGCAGATTCATTCCGGTAAAAAGGAGAAATTAACAAAAACTTTGTTTGCAATAGATACCATTTTCGGGACAATAATCCAGGGTAGAATATCGCCTATGGATGTACATTATAAAGAAAACGTTTCTGTATTTAAAATAGAATGTGGTTCCCAATTAAATGAAAATTTAACCCAATTTTGGAAATTAGAATCGATGGGAATGAGTGATACAGAAAAGAATATGTTAGATAGCGATAACGACTATATTTCGAGTTTTGAGAATAATTTAAAATTTAATAACGGAAGGTATGGGACTAAATTATTTTGGGAAGATAAACCAAGCGATTTGGAAAATAACTGGGCAATAGCGCAGCGCAGATTCAATAATTTAAGTATAAAAATGCAAGACAATAATTGGCTTTATACTGAATACAAAAATATTGTTAAAGATCAAATTAAAGAAAATATTGTTGAGGAATGTTCATCACATTTCGAAACTAATTCTTATTATATGCCTCATTCGGTTGTGGTTCGAAAAGACAAAGAAACGACGAAAGTTCGAATGGTTTTTGATGCGTCTTCGAAAGGTAGAGACTGTAAATCTTTGAATGAGTGCCTTTATGTGGGTCCACCTTTGAATCCCCGAATAATAGATGTAATCTTGCGATTTCGCGAATATGAACATGCGTTTTGTAATGATATTCAAGGGGCATTTTTAACGATTGGAATAGCTGAGGAAGATCGCGACTATTTAAGATTTTTTTGGTTTCCGAATGATGGAGATGCCAAATCGTACAAAATAATGAGAATGAAACGTGTACTGTTTGGGGTAACCTTGAGTCCTTTTATACTTGCTGCGACGATTAAATTCCATACACGAAAATATAAGGAAGATAATAGAGAAACCTATGAACTTTTGAATACTTCTTTATATGTTGACGATCTGTTCGCCTGTTCATCCGAATCCGTTAATAAAGTTTTCGATCTCTCAAAAAACGGGATTGAAATTCTTAAAGATGCTAATATGAATTTAAGAAAATTTAAAACTAATTCGAAGGAATTAAGAAAATTATGGAACGAAAACGGTATAGGTGATGTATGTGAATCGGGTGAGCGTTCTTTAAAGGTTTTAGGAATTATTTGGAATTTAAATAATGATACATTTAAATTAGATGCACAACCATTGCTTGAGTTAATTAAAAATTTAAAGAATTCCAAGTGGGTGCGTTCTGAAAACAGCAGCAAAAATCTTTGATCCGATAGGTTTTATTTCCCCATTTGTGTTAATAATAAAATGCTTAATGCAAGAAATTTGGGAATACGGTCTCGGCTGGGATGAGCAATTGCCCACCGAGTTAAAGAATAAATGGGAGACTTGGTGCTCTCAAGTTTGTCTTCTAAACGACTTAACATTGGAAAGAAAATATTTTCCATATCCTTTAGATAAGGGAAAGGATTTGCAATTGCACATATTTTGTGATACAAGTCCCAGAGAATTTGGAGCAGTGGTGTATTTTCGTTATGCCACTGCGAATGACGATATTTACACGAGTTTTATAACCGCTAAAAGCAGAGTTTCTCCTCTGAAAAAGTTAACCTTCCCACGATTGGAACTTTTGGGAGCAGTTTTAGCCTCGAGAATTTTGAAATATTTAACCTCAAAATTTAAATTCCCTATTTTGAAATTTTCCCTTTGGAGTGATTCTTCTATTGCTCTCCATTGATTAAAGGAAAAGCTTCAAATTTCAAACAGTTTGTTTCGAATAGGGTAATAGAAATCCAATCAAATTCCGATCCGTCTGATTGGCATCATTGCAGTGGGAGAGAAAATCCAGCAGATTTTGTTTCTCGTGGAGCGAATCTCGAGACGATTATTAACAGCCAATTTTGGATGCATGGTCCTCAGTGGCTTCGCACGACGGAAAACAACTTGCCGAAAAGCTTGAATTGTGACTTTTCTTGAACCGACCCATGTGAATCCGAAGAACAAGTGTTTACGTTCGCATGTGAATTAAACACAGCCTCAATAATTAATTTAAGCAAATTTAGCAGCCTGCAGAAATTATTGCGAGTTACTAGTTGGGTGCTTCGTTTTGTGCATAACATTCACAATAGATTCAATAAACGATCTGATGACTTAAGTACAGAAGAAATCGATGGTGCCGAAAAATTTTGGATTCAATTAGTACAGAGAGATGCTTTCGCCGAAGAAGTTAATTGCTTACGTGCACGCAAACTACTACTCAAAACTTCAGTAATTTTAGTTTAATCCTTTTCTTGATTCAGATGAACTGATACGTGTCGGTGGAAGACTGCAAAAATCTAAATTTTCTTATTTACAAAAACACCCTATCATTTTACCGGCCAAGCACTACTTCGTAAATTTAATGGTGCGAGACTCTCACGAAAAGGTTTTTCACGGTGGTGTTAGTGAAACTACTAGAAATTAGAGAGCGATTCTGGCTCATTAAGGGGAGAAAGACTGTGAAAAACATCTTAAAGAAATGTTTGATATGCAAAAGATTTAGTTCGACTTCAGGTGTTCAAGTCACCGCTCCGTTACCAGCTCTTCGTGTAGAGCAGTCAGCTCCATTTTCTGTAGTTGGAATAGATTTTGGAGGCCCCCTCTACACAAAAGACGAGAATAAACATTACATTGTTTTATTTACGTGTGCTGTTACGAGAGCTCTTCACTTAGAGCTAGTGAACAACCTTACAACTGAAAAGTTTCTCTTAGCACTTCGACGTTTTATTAGTCGTCGTGGTCTGTGTTCGAAAATCTTGACTGACAACGCAAAAACTTTTAAGAAATCCGAACTTGAACTGAAAAACTTGTGGAAGATTATCAGCGATCCTACAGCGAAAGCGTTCTACGCTTCTCATAAAATCTACTGGCAGTTTATTATTGAACGAGCACCCTGGTGGGGCGGCTTTTACGAAAGACTTATTCGAACTTTTACGAAAGACTTATTGCTTTACGAAAGACTGTGGGAAGAGCAACTTTATTTCGCGATGAGTTGGAGACTGTTTTAATTGAAATTGAAGGAGTGCTCAACTCTCGCCCTCTTACATATATTTTTAGTGAATTTAATGAACCTGAACCTCTTACTCCATCTCATATGATTTTAGGACGTAGAGTGAATAGTCTACCACCTGCCAGGCTTAATTTTGATTCTAACTTATCCAACAGGAAAGTTCTAATTAAAAGGTTTAATTATCGCGAAAGATTACTTAATATGTTTTGGACAAAATTGTCAAAAGAATATATTTGCATGCTTAAATCTGCTCATTGTGTTAAACGTACAGGCGAAATTAAAGAGTTTAAAATTGATGATGTTGTACTAATTAATGATGAAAATTTCCTAGACATTTTTGGAAACTAGGTAAAGTTGTTGAGATGTATTTCCTGGCAGGGATGGTAAAATACGTTCTTGTAAGATATAAGAACACAAAATTCAATTATTAAAAGACCTGTACAATTGTTACATAACCTTGAACTTAATGAATATTTTCTTAGTTCAGTGGTAGTTTTGAATTTGTATCTGGTGAATTTGTATGTGAATTACTTGTAATATGTATTTAATATCTTTCTGTGTATTTTGAAATAGTAGCAGATTATGAATGAACCCACTGGTCATTCGAGGGGAGTAAGTTGTAACTCCTGTTTAGCGGCGCTGTAGTCGTTTGCTTCAAGTGTAAATAGCATTCCTGTTTTGTAAATAAAAACGTTTTGTCCCTCCATCCGACTGGGGTGTTTTATGCGTCGCCTCTCCTTCTGACAGGTAAGAGCAATTTATTCATTTTTAATGCACGAATCCGATTTGAATTTTTTGAATTACGAATTTGAATAATTATTTAGAATTTTGAATTTGAACACGCGTCTGCAGAAGTAGATCCGGAAACGATAAACCCTAAAACAGTGTTTTGAAAAATTACATTTGAACCCTCCATCTTGAACTGTCCGGGTAACATTAATTCATAAAATACTTCTGCACCTAATAGCATTTGCACGCGCTCTGGAATATTGAAATTTTTGTCAGCTAATTTAAGATTGGGAATATTATTCAGATTAAAATCGATTTTCATTGTTGGAACAAGATCTTCCGTTATTGTTGGTACCGAAAAAAAGTCTGTTTTAATGTAACTCCCTTCTTTATTGCTGATAGATGCTGAAACGCACGAGTCTATTGGAATTACTGTTTTGTTTAGTCCCGAAACCGAAACATTAGTCTTGTATTTTTTCAATCCAATGAAATCGCATAAGCTCCTCGTTAAAAAGTTAGATGTAGATCCGCTGTCTTAAAATTGCTTTGACTGGGAATAAACCATTTCCACTTTCGATGTAACAAATTGCTGAGCTTAGCAAAACACATTTTTTTCTGTTTATACTCGTTGCGGTTAGTAAGTTGTTTTGAGTTTCTACTCGTGGCTCGAAGACTGGCGCTGATGTGTTAAGAGGTTCAAAAGTGGAATTCGTTACTTCCTGGTTTTGGGCTGTATAATGTATCGTTTTATGATGTCTCTTTTGACACTCAGAGCAAACAAATCTCGATTTACAGTCTTTCGCTCTATGAGATGTAGAAAGGCAATTAAAGCAAAGGTTATTAGTTTTAATCAGATTAAATTCTCTTATTTATGGGAAGTTTTAAATACTCTGCACACTTATGTAATGAATGCGATTCAGCCCAACAAATACATTTAGAATCTTTAATCTCACTCAAAAATACCCTTGACGCGTTTTTCACTGGATTATTTCTAATAAGGACATTCTGCAAAGGTTTTAAGGCAGTGTTTCTCAAAGTGTGGGGCGCGCCCCCTGGGGGGCGCGATGACCCTACAAGGGGGGCGCGAGCGTATCGAAAATTTAAAGATTTTTTTTAAAAAATAACCGGAAAGAGAAGTAAAACAAAATGCTTTCTTCCATAATAAAAAAAATACACACAACACTGACATAATTTATGTTTATTATCTGGCTTTTTCCGTCATCAAATAGCTATCTTTGATCGCAAAACCAAATTAAAAAAAAAAAAAACATTTTGTTTTATTTGCTGTATTTCCTCAATGAGAGATTTTTTTATTACGTTTTAACATAAAATATTACTCGTTAAAAGAAAATCGAAACCCAGACCCTGAGAAAATTTCTAAGATAAACAATTCACCACTGTAATTATTATTGAAATACTGTACATTAGTTGTAGAAAAAGAAAAGGAAGTCATGATTCACTTTTCAGCCAGGCTGCATAGTACGTTTGCTAATCATTTGATTGACCTTCAATCTTATGGTATGGTTATTATCAATATTAGTTCCCTCCCATCTTTTTATGCGTTTGCTTTTCGCTTAGGAAAATTGTAAATAATTGAGTTTTTGCGATATTTGGAAAAGAATTGATTGGTTTAACATTTCTGTAGGATAATTGAAAAGTGCCTGATTTGCGTCCTTTATTATGGTCTTGTACTTTTGAATCATTTTAGTTCAGTTTTATTGGATTTTTTCTCAAATCATCAAAGAATTGAATAGTCCTTGAAAGAAGGTAAGTATACTTTCTATAAATTAAAATATTCACTAGAATTCCGATTTGTATCGTGTACACAGTAAAAATAATTCTAAACAAATGATTGGGGTTACTGAGTCCCCCCGCACTACCATTAATGTTAGTATCGAGTACGCGCCTGCTCTCGGGTTAAAACATTTTGAAGTCTTCTCGCTCTAAATGTTAAAAAGTAACACAATCATTCTTCATCGGAATTTTATATTCTTTTTCATAATTTAACATTAATTCTAAATGCTAATTGTGTGAGTTTTAAAATTACAGTTCTTTTTAAACAGTTATTTACAATTATAGCATTTATCTAAAAAAAATAATTTTACATTTTTGTATACAATGTCGTGCACACAGTTTTACTCCCCTTACAGTTCAGCTATTATATCAAGAATAATGTTTTATTTTTTTAAAAAATGAACTCGTGCGAAGAGTCGGTGTTTCAGCCAGTATACGTTTCATGTATCAGTACTGAAGAAGGTATTTTATAAATAATTTCTTATTACTGAATTTGGCCGCGGTAGCCGAGTGGTATAGGTATCGGATCGTGGCTTGCCTTGTCACGAGTTCGAACCCAGTACCACTAAAGACCCGCCGTGTAGGGCAGCGATGCACGTTAAATCTGTTGACAGTTGAAACGTTTTCCTGTTGGTGCGGTGTGGTAGTTAGGAAAAAGGGGTGCCAGCTCAGGTGTCAGCCACGTCACTTATCCATGGTTCAAAATTACGTGGTCCGTCGTCAAAAGCCCTCGTGCAGCTGAACAGTGTGACGTTAATATTCAATCAATCAATCTTATTACTAAATTAAGAACAAGTTTAATAATTATTAGGGACTTCCACGGGCTTGTCTTGTACAGGAAAGTTTTTCAAAGGAAGATTTAATATCAGAAATTGACACTTAAAGAGATATTTTTCTATATTTAGCTGAGATCTATATTTTGTCTTCAAGGCATCCACTGCAGAAAATTCGGTTTGAAAAAGGTAGGATGTTGAAAATGGTAATAGTATACGAAGTGCTTTTGTTTTCAGTACAGATAATTCCTCATCCACCTCTACCCCAAATCCAAAGAGCGATTTATTACAAATTGCCTTTTAATTTTTCACTGGATGTAAAATATATGAAGATTTCTTCTTCGGAAGTTGAGAGCCCTTCTGGAGTATCTTGAAATAGATCCCTAATCCACTCGTAACTTGCTACCAAGCTGTCCTCATCCAGAAAATACTTTTCAAAATTCTTTGCCAACATAGCTAAATGATTTTACATGTTTTAAGAACAACTTTCACATGTTGTTCTACAGATTTGTAAGTTTTAACACATATCGAGCTGGGACTTTTTTTTTTCCATCATTTACTTCAGTAGTGGTAAATCCAAAATTTAAGTATTTTTGAGAAGATCGCCTTGATTTAATTTTCGGAACCATGCTCGTTCGTCTGTGTACTTGTTGATTCTTTATTATGGTCGAATGTTTGCTTCCGACTTAAAAATGTATGTATGATATTGTTTTAATCTACTGCCATAAATACTTAATTACCGTGAATTACAATTAACGTGGAAATTTTAAAAATGTACATTCAAGCTAGATTCGGTAGCTATAGGAGTATCGAGTCGACCAAAACTGACTGAAATGTACGAGGAAAAAGCATTTTTACATGTTTTGCGCAGACGTCCGATAGGTTGCCCAGACTCACGCAAACGTACCCTATAATGCCAGATGTGATGGATATGATAGGGAGCGACACATTGACTAGACTATTTTTCTAATGACATTTGTACTTTGAGAAATGAATGCTGAAGGAAATAAATCTTTAATTAAATACATCATTTTGCGATCTGTTCCAATTTAAAAATTAGAGAAAGAAAAATAACATATTCTAAGTAATATATATTTTAAGTAATTTTCTTAAAATATATATTACTTAAAAGTTACATATACACAAAATTTAATATACTTATCGTATTAATTTGTACGGTTTATAATTAAGATCGTATTGTAACTTTAGCGTCTCTCTCTCAAAGTGCATTTTTATTGCAGTAAATACATTATTGTTGTACAGGGGGGCGAGACAAAAATTATGATTGAAAATTGGGTCGCCAGTATTGAAAGTTTGGGAAACACTGCTTTTAATGTAAGAGTGGTGCACAGAGTATTTTATGACTAATTAATTAATACTAAATTAAAAACAAGTTTAATAATTATTAGCTACTTCCATGGGCTTGTCTTACAGAGCAAAGTTTTTGAAAGCAGTTTTAAGATAAGAAATTGACCCTCCGAGTTCATTTTCTATATTTTGTCTTCTAAGCAACCACCGCATTTTGTAATATGTTCCAATTTAAAATCAGAGAAAGGAAAAATAACTTAGTAATTATTCTATTACTTAACTTTTTTGCTTAAAAGTAACATATACAAAATTCAATACTTATGTCATGAATTTGTACGGTTTATAATAAATGTTGCTTTATCGTAAAAAGTGCATTATTATTGCATTCAGTAAATTATTATGTATAAGGGGGCGCGATAAAAATTGTGATTGAAAGGGGGGCGCCAGTATTGAAAGTTTGAGAAACACTGTTTTAAGCTCTTTCCCCGAGAAGTGTTATACAAGTCTATCTCTTTGGCAAGCTCTAGTGGGCGAAACCAATCATTTCCTGCTCGAACGGAAATGTGTGACGCTACCTCTTTTTCAAGCGAACTGAAAATTTTGTCGGACACAATAAGATCGTTTAAGTTGTCAAAATCAGAGACCTTCCTTAATTTTAAGTAATACTGTCAATTTGTAATTAAGCGAGAAGTATATTGAATAAATGTTTCATTTGGTTGACGCGTAGCTTTTTTAAATTGTTCAAGGAATTGATTAGCACTTGGCTCATATTCTCTTAGTATTATTGATTTTAGTTGTTCATAATTGTTAAGCTCGTCATCTTTAACATATGTTAACACATTTGAAGCTCTTTCTCCCAACAAATTTAATAAAATCTCCGACTTGAATTTCTCGGGTACATTTTTTTATACAAAGGCTCTTTCTAACGAAGCGAAAAAGAATGCCCAACCTTCAGGTCTATTAGGCACCTTCACCGTTAGGATTCGAACACTTTTCACCAACGCATCCAGCGAGTTACAACCCTCACCTGTTCTCTCGTTATCTGAATTAACTCTAACATTTAAACATGCAAGTTCAAGCTCAAGCTCGGCCGCGGTAGCCGAGTGGTATAGGTATTGATCGTGGCTTGCCTGGTTACGAGTTCGAGCCCAGTACCACTAAAGACCCACCGTGTAGGGCAGCGATGCACGTTAAATCTGTCGAGAGCTGAAACGTCCTCCCGTTGGTGTGGTGTGGTAGTTAGGAGAGGGGGTGCCAGTTCAGGTGTCGTCCACGTCACTTGACCATGGTTCAAAATTACGTGGTCCGTCGCCAAAAGCCCTCGTGTTGCTGAACAGTGCGACGTTAATATTCAATAAATCAATCAAGCTCAAGCTCCTTTTCTCGTAACCTATTTTCGGCTTCTTTTACGGTCTTCCTCTATTCGCATTCGCTTGCGGTCTTCCTCTGCTCTCTTACGGTCCTCGATCGTATATTGAATTAATTCTTTAATAAATTCAACATCCTCTTTAAAATATTTATTTTCTTTAATAATTTCAGTTAACTCAACGATAGTTACTTTTTCAGCAACAGTCTCACCAAGTTCAAGAGCTACGATCCGAAGATCTTCCTTACGGCAGTTCTTAAATAGTTTTCTAAAATTAATGTAGTTCTCAATTATTAATAATAAAAACACAAAAAAGACCACTGCTCACGTCACCTTGAATAGCTCACTTCTCCGGCTCGGCTGAACGGAACATGTTGGGGAGTGGTCCCTATGTGTTTTTTTCTCAGGAAACCAGACGAGGATGTTGACACAACTCCTTTATTTTCACACTCGGTTGCTCGGGGAGTATGTCGGAACACTTACGATGGGCACCGTAATTCCGCGCTCTCGCTCGTCTGATCTCCCCCACACACTCTGAAAACTCTTAATCCTCGTTTCGCTAAATAACTTAATCACCACCGCGCGGCACCCACTGCGCATGCTCGAACAGTCATGTTGATTGTGTTTTTCGATGCAGCTGGAATTGTTCATCATGAATACGCTCCCCAGAGCCAGACAGTGAACAAGGAATTCTACTTGGACGTCATGAGGAGATTACGAGAGGCTGTTCGCAGAAAACGACCGGTGTTGTGGGCGTCCTCTCGCTGGATGCTTCATCATGACGGAGCTCCAACGCACACCGCCAATCTTGAGCAGCAGTTCCTGAAAAAACATGGAACAATCCAAGTAGCATATCCTCCCTACTCGCCGGATATGTCACCTCCTGATTTTTCCTCTTTCCCAAGATCAAGAACACCTTAAAAGGACACCGGCTTCAGGACATTGAAACCATAAAACAGAATTCGACACAGCAGCTTCAGGTCATCTCAAAGTCTGAGTTCCAGAAATGTTTCGAGGACTGGAAACATCGTTGGGCCATGTGTGTTACTGCCAATGGAGCATATTTCGAAGGAAATTGACTCGAAACCTGTTTATGTATGTATGTTTTTGCATAATAAATTCAGTCTCGATACTTTCTGAACAGCCCTCGTGTATATGCAGGCAGTAGCGCACACAGAAATTTTTCAATTGGGGGGTTGGGGCCGAAAGTTCACCATTCTTGTATTATGCTCCTTTTGAATTTGCCGATTTTCGAGATTAAAACATAGTAAAATAACTAATTATTGAATAAATAATTAGCATTAATTAATAAAATTATTCATTAATAACAAATACTTAATTAAATTTTACGTACTATATACTTAGAATTATCATCAATCAGAAAAAAATCAAGGGCTTTGGGGGGTCTGAACCCCCAGGACCCCCTCCCCCTTGCGTGCGCCACTGTATACAGGATGTCCAGCCTTAATGTGTCCCAATAGCTAATTCCCGAACCGTTCGGCTCAGATATGCACTTCCAATTTGAAAAATGTTTTAAAAAAGGGTAAAGAATGTTTTTATACGTGCTTTTTCGAACCAAAAACCCCCTTTATGAAAAATTACAAAAATTAAATTTTTATGCGGGGTTCCCAGGTCCTATCACTTATATTTAGGAAAAGATGCAGTACACAAAAACAAAGTAAAGACAAAAATATTCATTTTATTACGATAAAAACTAGGTGAGTTATGGAACTTTGAAAATCATACATTTCATCCATTTTCTCGGCCATTTTCCAGAAGCTAGTAAGAGGCCATCTCCAAAATGAAATTAATTGAACTCTGCCGGGAAACTTTCGCTCTTGCTCATCACTCTTACGTAAATCGTTTTTAAATTTAAAAGCCCAAATATTACCTTATTAATACAATAATTGAGTACTTAAGAAATAAAATTTATTCAGTGTACGTGTAATACATAGACAAAATCAAATATTTTGGACGAAGGAAACATTTCAAAAGCAGTTTCAAAAAAAGAGATTTAATTGCAGCGTCTTCAGACTGATTTGTTGCGGTACTGATCATGGCGAACGTTAAAAATTTGTTGTGTAGTCGTTTGCAATTACATACAGTCGTATTCTAATATTACGAATTCTAGTACGGGAATACGAGATGTATACAAATGAAGAATACTGCGAAATGGTACTGTTGTATGGGCAGTGTAATTGGAATGAAAGAGAGGCGGCAAGACTTTATGCCATTAAATTTCCTAGTCAAAGACTTCCATGTTATTGCACAATTGCACATGCTGTTCAACGCTTGTATAAAACTGGGATTTGTCATAGACGTATTCCTTTGTCTCGTGCCAGATCTTCAAGCTTGCGGATACCTGCTGAGGATATTCTAGGATATGCCCTGGCTCATCCTGAAAGTAGTGTCTGGGATATTAGCAAGTCTTGTTCCTACTCAAAATCGACGGTGTGGAACATATTACATACGTACGGTGCATATCCTTATCGTCCAGTCCTGGCGCAGGAACTAATGCCCGGAGACCAGGAGCGTCATTTGATTTTTGCAATTTCGTGTTAAACACACTAACTAGATGAAAATACAGATTTTTTGAATGAAGTTTTGTGGTCGGATGAATGCCAGTTCTCGAGTCAAGGCACTATTAATACACAGAATAAAAATTATTGGTCCCTCGAAAACCCACATCTAATACGACCGAATCCCCACCAAGTGCGTTGGTCGGTGAATGTAGTGCCGAATATGGAAAAGCACCTTAATTTGCCCAATGTATTTTGATGGATCTTTAACATCAGAATCATACACAGAAATTTTTCTGGACCGTTAGCCGATTTTTTAGAAGATGATGTTTCCTTACGGGATTTGTCACGCATGTGGTACCAGCATGACGGTGCACCCGCACACAAATCTGCACAACCATGTACATTTTTGGCGCTGACATTTGACGGACATTTGGCTACGCATGTCAACAGGAGTGGCCCCCACGATCCCCGACCTAAGTCCTCTGGATTTTTTCTCTGGGGCTTCCTAAAAAGCAAAGTGTACGAACGTGAATCCACGAGTAAATCCGATTTTCTCAATCGAATCAGCATAGCATGCAGGCCTGTGACATCAACTATGTTGCAGAAGCTACAGGCGGAGTTTCTTGCGCGGGTCCGGTACTGCATTTCTGCGGAAGGTATTCATTTTGAACATTATTTAAGTTAATTTGATCATTCTGATATAATAAACCCCTGATTCATGATTGGCGCATCATTCCACATTATGTCACAATTTGAACGGCAAATCCTGTATTCTTTTGCTGCTATTTGTTAAAATAGCTGGTTTGATCTTTTCGGTACAAGTTGTATTTCTTTAATTTACCTTTAATTGTCCGACCTAAGTCCTCTGGATTTTTTCTCTGGGGCTTCCTAAAAAGCAAAGTGTATGAACGTGAATCCACGAGTAAATCCGATTTTCTCAATCGAATCAGCATAGCATGCAGGCCTGTGACACCAACTATGTTGCAGAAGCTACAGGCGGAGTTTCTGATGCGGATCCGGTACTGCATTTCTGTGGAAGGTATTCATTTTGAACATTATTTAAGTTAATTTGATCATTCTGATATAATAAACCCCTGATTCATGATTGGCGCATCATTCCACATTATGTCACAATTTGAACGGCAAATCCTGTATTCTTTTTGCTGCTATTTGTTAAAAATAGCTGGTTTGATCTTTTCAGTACAAGTTGTATTTCTTTAATTTATCTTTAATTGTCTGCCATACAGCAGTACAAATTGTCAATCTATGATGTTTACTACGATGTTTTAATATTACTATGATGTTTTTCTTTTGCTACTTCTGTAGATAGTGAATTACTGTTCTCTAAACTTAATTTTTATACGACCTCCTTTTCTGAGCAATTCAGAAACTTCAACTTTATGAAGGCATAACTCGGTCAGTTTTTATCGTAATAAAATGAAACTTTTGTGTTTACTTTGTTTTTGTGTACTGCATCTTTTCCTAAATACAAGTGATAGGACCTAGGAACCGTATAAAAATTTAATTTTTGTATTTCTTTTTGTAAATGGATTTTTTGGTTCGAAAAGCGCGTAAAAACATTATTTATCTTTTTAAAAACATTTTTCAAATTGGAAGTGCATATCTAAACCAAACGGTTTGGGAATTAGCTATTGGGTCACATTAAGGCTGGACACCCTGTATATATATACTATTTTAAGCCTTAAAAATTTTAAATAATTCCAAATTAAGGACATAATTACTTGTTATTATTTCAAACGAGTAAAATGTAGGAGGAGGAATCGTCCATTTCAGCTGGCCACTTTTTTTTCGAAAAATAGTCTACTGATGTGGGGATCTCAAGCGTTTGTTTTAATTTATAGTAACTACACTCAAGTATAAAAAATAAAATATCTCTTGTGGCTCTCTATCTTCCGAAACCTCTTATTATTCCTGTCCCCTTTTGATAACTGACACCGGACACCGTAAGGGGGGGAGAAATGTCCGTTGTGACCTCACTAATGGATGGGGTGAAAGTAACTAGTGAAAGATGAGTAAACATATTAAATTTCATGATTTAACATATACTCCCGCCTCGAACTCTTCAAATTTCAACATGAAAGAAAACTGTCACTGAACATACAGAGTACAAAGCTTGAGTACAGAGTTTGTCCGGCCCTATAGCCACCTCTGCAAGCATGGGAAGGGAGGCAATTTTACATGCAATGAATAACGGAAACAAAGCAGTGACCACTGCAAATTTGACACGGATGAATCGAATATACCTCGATGGTGTAAGCAAAATGATATAATTTTTGCTTGTAAATGTTCAACATAGTCTTTAATAATTCTTTTACATTCTCCAAAAATACGTTCTTTTAAAAAACATGTTGTATAACAAATGCAACATAAGACGACACTGTGGGTAAAAATGGCGACGCCTGCACCAATTCCGAAGTCAGCTGTGACAGTGGGAGCGACGAATCATTTTGAAACATGATACTGATGGTTAGAGTAATTGTAGGTTCATGAAAGATTTTAATACTGGTAGAAAATAAGTATAATATTAACTTCTTAACGTTTCTCATTAAATTAAAAAAAAAATCAGATATTGACGAACCTTTTACATATTTAAAAAATTTTTTTCCTCTAAATTGTGTAGAGAATTGGTAGTGCTGCTAGGAATTAATTGATGGCGACTGAGATTCTAGTACATACGGTATATATATATACACATAAGGTGGTGGCCAAAACTGTGTACACTTTTGAAAATTTTTATGTTTTTAAAATTTGTATGCTTATAGCAAATCTTACGTTTCACAAAATAGAAAGTCATCAATATCATTTTTAAAAAGAATATAATGCTGAATTCAACACAATAAACAAAACTGAAATTTTTGCAATACAAAATAGTTAAGATGCAATAATTACCAATGTACATACATTAGATCAGCGATACTGTACTTGCGGCCCCCGGTCATGGCCCATTGCCCTGAGAAATTAATTTATTAATAAAAATTTTGTGGGAAATTCTTTGTGTGTGTGTGTTAAGAGATCAGATATATTAATTTCTTCTTTTTTTTCTGTCGATGTCGTATGGGTGCGAATAGATTATTTATTAATTAGTGATAATAGACTACAGTGGAGTAGCGACCATTTTATGAATGAAACTAATTTTTAACTGTCTTTCATATCTAACAAGCGAAAGATATTCGAAGAAAATAGGTTGTTTCAAAGCGATTGGCAAGTTAACTATTTTGAAGTGAAAAACAAGCATGGATCAGTAATTGTTTGATTTATCATTAAGGGGAGTTGGAAACTCTCTCTTCTCTATACTGACAATGTTAAATTGGCTGTATTCGATGTACCTTTTCTTAAAATCTGCTTTATGTACATACTTGAAATTTTTCATACTATTAAAGTACACCTCTCTCATTATACTAAAATGAGCTTTTAGCTAATTTTGAATTTTTTAATAAATTATGAAATATTTTATCAAACATTGCGAAACTTGACCCATTTTTTACTTAAAAAATTTGTAAAAATTAAATTTTTGAGTTTTTTACAAAAAGTTCATTTTAGTACACATTAGACATCATTATAAATAATTTATAAAAAATTTACATACCTGTGAACAGTAGTTTCTCAGAAAAGGTACATCGCACATTAAAATTTACATTTTGAGATAAATTGATTTTAATGTATACAGTGAGACTTCTAATCGACTAGAAATAAAAAAGTAAAAGGCTCAATTTAAAATAAAAGATACATGTTTTGGTTTATATTAGTCGTTACACTTTTAAGCAAAAACAAAGTAATTTGTTTACAATTTTCGCCATTAAAATGGGCGTGGCCCAAATTCAATGATTATCTAGAAATACGTTTTAAAGGCTTCTAAATACCCTAGAGGTTAAAGTAAGGTATTTTTAGAATGGTTAAAATCTATACAATTTGAAAATGTAAAAATCTCAAATTGTCAAAAAAATAAGATTTTAGCTTTCCAACACCCCTTAAAGTGTTGTATTTAAAAGTACCAATGAACAGGAATCGTTCAATGATACTTTGCGGCCGCGGTAGCCGAGTGGGCAAGGTATCGGATCGTGGCTGGCCTTGTCACTTCGAGCCCAGTACCACTAAAGACCCGCCTTGTAGGGGAGCAATGCACGTTTAATCTGTCGAGGCCTCCAACGTTCTCCCGTGGGTACCAGCTCAGGTGTCGTCCACGTCACTTGACCATGGTTCAAACTTACGTGGTCCGTCGCCAAAACCCTCGTGTAGCTGAACAGTGCGACGTTAATATTCACCCATTCACTCGAGGACACTTTTCCTCGAAGATCTCTTTCAAGAGATAATAAATAGGTTTTCTTGAATAATCTTTTCAATAGCAAAAACGTGTTTCGTCAGTGGTAATGTCATAGCGGTAACAAAGTCACCCAATGAAATTTGTTATATTATTGGTAATTGTATGAAACTGTTTACTGATGCAAAATTGTGAAGGAGTGATTTTTAAATGCTTCCAATTTAGAAAATTCAGTGAGAAAAATAAAAAAGTTAGAAAAATAATTAAAAAAAAAGCAAAATAGGAGTTTCAATATTTTGATCAATTTTCCTCAGTTTAAATTTTCAATGTTATCTTGGTCTTAAAGCATTTCTTCCCCCGCCCATCTCCATTAATCCTCATTTTGCGGCCTGGTGTAAATAGCTAACATATCTGTGCGGCCCGGCAGAAAAAAGGTTGAGTACCCCTGCATCAGATACTGACGATAGCAGTGAGTTATCAGTGCTTATAGTGGGGTAGTTTTTATTTTTTTATTACAGCTTTCTTCGAGGTATCATTGCTGACGGTAGAGTTTTAAGCTCTTCTTACGTTTTGACATGTTGCCAGGAAACAATTATACCCTCAATTAATTCTCTTTATTTACTGATTTTATGGATACCTCATTCGACAAGAGGTTTTAAACAGTGTCACAAATTTTTGATTGAATGAGATCAGGCCTGTTTCCTGGTCAGGACAACAATTCAATTCTCTTTGTACGAAACAGGGGTGTAGCTAACGCCGTATCAATGATACAGGGCCCCATTATGCGTAAGAATATAATCATAAATTGTCAAACGGCCTTAAATTGGGGCCCCAAGGAATTTTGATACAGGGCCCACTCAAAACCAGCTACGCCAGTGGTATTAAACCAAACTTTTGGTAATTTTGCTGTGTGCAGGAGCAGAATCCTGCTGAAAAATAAATGCAGCATTGAAGTAGAAGATTGTATTATAGAAAAGCGTTAGTGTGTATTTTCTGGCTTTCAGTGTCCTATCGATGATATGAAGATGGCAGGAATACCATTTCCTGACATGCTAGACCAAATCATAATTCTGGATTTATGTGGACACAAAAAATAAACGCAGAATATGAGATGCAACTCTCTAGATAATTTCAATAGACCTTGACATCTACATTTTGTGTAAAAAAAAAATGCGAACGCGAAACAAAAGTACAGTAATACCTCGACTTACATGAATCCTGAGTTACGCTGTTTTCAAATCTCGTCGATTCATCTTTTTTTCCCTTTTCATCACTGAAACTCAGGAGAAATCAGAGCCAGAGCCTGATGAAAATGGTATTGCGATTGAAGAAGTTGTCGCGATCTTGCCAGGCAAATACACTTAGAAGTGGAAAGTGATGACGTACAAGAATTGCTGGATTCCCACAATCATGAGCTGACAATTGATGAGCTCATAGAAATTCATGAGCAAGAGCAAGACATTGAAGAACTTGAGTGTTTAAATCCAGTTCAATCAGAAGATATAATGACGGTGGGGAGTTTGACAGAAGGCATCAGTTTAATTGAAAAAGGGTTACAAATCTTAGAAAATACAGACCCCAACAAAGAGCGTATTTTTTCAACAAAATAAGGAATACAAAAAATTATTAGTATGCTACGAGGAAATTTTGAGAGGAAAAAGCGCGGCTTCGAGCCTGCAGGCTACTTTGTTAGATTTTATGAAACCTACTTGATCAAAATAACTTAAATTTGCGATTTTATATTTTTTATTAAGCATTTATTTTTCTAAATTATTTTTTCCTTTTGCCTCCGGTCTCGACTAAAAATAATTTTCATCTATTTATATGCGTAATTACACCGCGACTTAGCGAATTCGATTTAGGCGGTTATCACTCAGTCCCACCTGTCGCGTAATTTCGATATTATCAGGGACGTAGCTACCGCCGTATCAATGATACGGGGCCCCTAAGCTACAGGGGCTACAACATGTGTGACTACAGTCCAGTGGCGTAACGGAGAATTTTCGGGCCCCCCTGCAAAATCAGATTTTGAGCCGTAGTCGGATCTTATGCAATCGGCATCGCTCAGGCTTTGGGGCCTCTAGAGTCCTGCCCCCGCGGTGCAGGGGTGGCGGGGGTGTATGTTACGCCACTGCTACAGTCCCACTATCATTGCTCCCACATCTAAAAAAGGGCCCCGAAGGAATTTTGATAGAGGGCCCCCTCAGAGCCAGCTACGCCACAGTGGGTGTTAATTTTTTTTTTAAAACATATTACGGATTATTTGTGTTTAATTCAATGAAGTTACAAGAAAATCGGGAATTGTGTAGCGTTCTAAAAAAGTCTCGTGTACTTTTAAAAATTTATGAACAAAATTCAAACTTATACAATTAGTTTGAAATTAATTCTTGTGCTGCCATCTACTGTGAGATTTTATAAATAAAATCTGTTTTACTGACAATGCTTTATAAATGACTATTTATATACCACGATTTCCAACAAGGAGTGTTAACCAAGCTGAAAAATAATTATCTGTACTTTATTAAATTAAATAATGTTTTAGATTTCGTTATTGATTTTTTTCAGTGTTTCATACCAAAACCGAAGTTATCGATTGTTTTCTCTTTTCATCTGATATGTAAAATAGATGTACTATTATGTTTGTTTATGTCTTATCTAGTTTGTTGGTTTTATTAGGCAAAGCGCATATTTGGTGAAATTACAGAATTCCAGTCCCAAAGGAGGATTCTTTTTTGGTGAATGTCCACTTTTGGGCATCTACATAAAAGAAAATCCTCTATAATCGAAATGGGAGGGGAAAACGAACAGCCAGAGAAACGTGTGGCTTAGAACAAAAGTTGAAAATTCAAAAGAAAATCTTGAAGAATTAAGTTTTGGTAAGTATTTGCTTAAATACCTTAAAAATATTTTAAAAAGAAGGTAAAAATGTTTGAAAAATAAGTCGTAAGTTCCAGATGGGCCGGAATGGGATCTGAAACCATCTGATTAAAACCAAGTCAGAAATAATTTTGGTTAAAAACGATGTAAATAAATCTAGAAAGGGATAACTATCAAAGGTAAACAAGTTCAATGGAAACAAACAAACAAACAAGTGATTCTGTCAAGAAACGGTAACTGCAAAAAAAAAAAAAAAAAAAAAAAAGATCAATGAAATTTTGAAAAATGGTTTTAAAATATAGAAATAGAACTTAAAAATATCAAAATTAGTTTTGAAAAGATCTCAATATGTTATAAATTATCAGTGCGCGTTTGAGATCTAGGAAATTTTTAAATTGATGGTCCAGGAGAGCTCTAGATCTTTTTTATAAACAACTACCGGGTTGTAAATAGGCTGATTTTGTATTAATTCATTGGGATCTTGTGGAATTAAAGCAAATAATTTTTGCTATTGCCTTTTGGTGAATTATAGAGTGTATTGAATCTTGAGATCACGAGAAAGGACTTCACCTCAAACGCTCCAAAGAGTGCTTACAATTTGAAGATAATTATTGTTAATACAGCTTTTGAGTCGAAACATTGCTGCAGCACTTTAAATAAGAGAAGCATACAGCATAACTAGTCGAACGAAGAAATTTTTGGTCAAATGGTGAAAAATAAAGCTTGCTAAATTGTTCCGTCTTTGATTCTTTTCTTCTTCATTTTTTTATAAATATAAAAATAAAAAATTTTTATAAAATTTATAGGTTTTTTCCTTACAAATACAAATTATATATCAAACGAACAATTACAACTCTATCAACCTCTTAGAATTATGCACGACCTGAAAGCTGTATTGGGGGAATGGGATAAACAGCCACAAAGAATCATACATAGATTTGCAGATTGAAATTACGTTGTAAAATTTGTATAGCTATAGCAGGAAATCATACTTCATAGTAACCTATTTTTTTGCTGTAATTTATAATTTCTCTTTTAGCTTTCTTTAATGAAGCATAATGCACCCGCATGATTGTTATACGACTTTTGTTTTTTTGGTCTGCTGTATATTAATTGATGTGTATATCTAATTTAATTAAAATTTACTGTTGGAGATAATAAACTGAGAGCGAAAATTCACTTAATTTTAAATATCAATAAGAGAAAAAAGATTTCACTGAAAGCATCTCTCTCTTTTTTGAAAATTTCTCTCATCCATATTACTGGTTTTCATCGTGCTGCCATCTGTAGGATTTAAAAGAAGGCATCTACGTTTAGAAACATGAAGAGGCAATTTAATCGTATTTGTAACCAACTACAAAAAGTTTTTTAAAACATCACCTGCTTTTTCTTCTAAGAAATTTCATCCAGTATGGCCTAAATTTCAAGTATTTATGCAGATACCTTTTCGAGCAATCATTCTTATAAACAGTGGTCTTCAAACTGTGTTCCACAGAACCCTGAGTTCTACGAGGAATACATACCCAGGTGTTTCACGAGTCACAATAAAAATCGCGAAGAAATAAATGTGCATGTAAAATCGATTCATGTTCTCTATGAAGTTTGTATAGTTACAAGTATCTAGAGCTCACCCTCCCCCCCTATTCATTAATTTTATTTATATATAACTTTACTATGCAACACTTTTTAAACTTTTATTATAACATATTGATAGAATACTTTATCTTAATATATATGCTTCCTACTAGACTGTGAATATTCTATTGTTTACTATCTTGGGTTCCACGAGATAATTTTAAACTCGTTAGCCAGTACAATGTCTTGCAAAACTGAACAGTTTGCTAATGAAAATGCACCTCTTTGCATTTGTAGAAAAAACACCTAAAATGAAGGAAAGGAAAAACAGCTTAGCAACGCATTCGATCTTAAAATCTAAATTTAAGCAAGAGTAGCTTCTAAATTTTAGGTTGTAAATTCTCTCTTTCATACAAAATACACGGGATTTCTCACACAGCTATAAACATTTTGATGCCATTCAGAACATTGAATTGAGGTAAAATATGTTTCTCAAACATAAGTGGCTACAAAAACAAAGTATAAAAACAAATTAAACTCAGAGTATGTAATGCGATTGCATTTAACCTCAACTGACCTAGACTTCGACAATTTGTGCAAAAAAAGCATGCACATATCTCAGTTACTAAGTATAATGTATGGGTAGGTGAAACTTGGATCACAAATTAAAGAGTAAATTATATTTAAAAAATTAGATTAGAATTTTTCACTAATTAATGAAGTACTTTTTTTAATTGCCTTTACATAAAAGGCCTATAACATGTTGATCTACTTTAAATATTATTTTGAGATACATTCTTCAAAGTATGTGTATGGAATGGAGTTCCATAGAAACACTTTCTACTTCTAAGGGTTCCATGAAAGCACCTTCAAATTCTAGGAGTTCCATGCGTTGAAAAAGTTTAAAGACCACTGTTATAAAGTATGGAAAAAAGGTTCATTTTTTTCATTATAAATTTTATGAAAGAAATATACGCAATAAAACTTGAAATGTTTCTTCTCTAACAGGGCCTCACTGAACTATTACTAAATTTAATTATGATCTGAAACAAGAATTTTAAAAGCTAACGAGTGTTTTTTTCCAGGTATAGAAGTTTAAGTTGGCATTACTTTCCAAGATGGCGACCGATTTAACAGCTGTCAAGTGATTTATTCTCAGTTTGGTTTGGCAATTCATCATGTATAGACTCACGCCTGAACAACGCTTTTAGATTCGTCGAATGGGCTCAAAACGAGATTGCCGTTGTTCCCGATTTTCATAAGCGAATTTTGTTTAGCGATGAAGCGCACTTCTGGTTGAATGGCTACGTCAACAAACAAAACTGCCGCATTTGGAGTGAAGCTAATCCACAAGTGTATGTCGAAACATCGTTACATCCAGAAAAACTGACTGTTTGGTGCGCTTTATGGGCTGGTGGAATCCTTCTTCAAAAACGATGAAGGCCACAACGTTACAGTCAATGGTGATCGGTATAGAGCCATGATTACTAACTTTTCATTCCTGAATTAAACAATCATGATGTCCAGGAGCTGTGGTTCCAACAAGAAACAATCATAGCTCGTGCCACAATCGATTTATTGAAAGACACGTTTGGTGACCGCCTAATTTCACATTTTGGATGTGAATTGGCCTCCAAGATCTTGTGATTTAACACCGCTAGACTATTTTCTGTGGGGCTATGTAAAGTCATTGGTCTATGTGGATAAGCCACAAACACTTGACCATTTGAAGACAACATTCGCCGTGTTATTACCGATATACGGCCACAAATGTTGGAAAAAGTCATCGAAAATTGGACGTCCAGATTGACGACATCCGAGCCAGCCGTGGCAGTCATATGCCAGAAATCACATTTAAAATGTAATGCCACAAGATTATCTTTCGAATAAAAAAAAATTCATGTCAATCGAATAATACATCGTTGTTTTATTGCAATTTAAAGTTCTATACCTCTAAAAAACACCCTTTATATCATGATAAATGAGGGAGTTAGAATACTTTTTTCAAATTTTTAAGTATATCTCCGCGTGTTTATTTTGGAACTATTTTTAATCAGAATGAATTAAAAAGGGACACAAGAAGAGCAGACAAATTTACAATAATGTATAAATATCTGGGGACCTGATACTTTTTAATAACTCTTAGTTTTGATCATATTTTTTTTCGAATGCTTTTTTATAAAATTCAAAACCTTTAATAAATTTAAATTTCTCCTTTAAAACTACATTTTTAAATCATATTTTTTATTACATAATAAAATGAATTACGTAAGCGCATATTCTTTCAATATAATTTAATTAAGATTTTACTACTGAAAAGATGTATGGAAGGATTTTTTATGGCAAAAGTTTTTACTGCACGGATAAATTTTTTCATTTCCTCAATTCACAAAAGGCTATAACTTAAATTTCAATAATTTCATGCTAATAAGAAATTTTATTTCTTAAGCTAAATTAAATCAAGGGTTATCAAAGCATAAATTCTGGGTTTTCATAACTTTTTTTAGAATTGAAAAATTTATAGTTTTTAAAACAATTTTATGTGCAATATAAACAAATGCTGGAAAAAGATCACAATTTTGAATACAAGAGCCATTAATCGCACTAATTTTTGAATCAGGGTCAAGAATGACACCTTAGTTACCACACCAAAATTAGAATAAAAAATTAGAACATTTAATTTTATGTATATAATTGAAGATCGTAAAAAATACTACTCTTTTGATCTGCGTTAAAGGAGACACATTATACCATAAAACTTCATAAATACGTCACCTTGTTATGAGCAGAAAGTCTTGATATTAAAACTGTCTTATAATTAAAATTAAAATTACCTTTAAAAGTCAAAAAATTTCCATTCTCACGGAAAAAGAAACAAGTTGAAAAAATCATATTCGAAAAAAGATTTGTAATAATTACTGAAAGAAAACGTACACTTCTTCAGCTGTAAATTTTTCAAGATAACAAACAAACCACATATTTTGAGTGATTTTTTATCGTACAACATAAAACATAATTTTAAATTATCTCAGCTTTCAATTAAGATTTGTTATTTTTAAATACTGAGGAACTCTCATTTTAAGGAAACGAAAAAGAAGTAATAAAAAAACAATCATTGAAAAGTATTAAGAACAACTCTCAAAACACACATGGAGAGAGAGAGAGAGAGAAACATGAAAAATTGTCTAATACATTAATTACACTCAGTTTCTTCCGATAGATAACTATTGCTATGTATAGATAGATAGATAGAGCTAGACATAGACAGATATAAAGAAAGAGAGACAGAGATTGATATAATATATATATATATATATATATATATATACAAAATATATATACACTCTGCCGCAAAAAAATATATGCACCCAGAAGAAATCAAGCTACAATCACGAAACAAGAATGTAGTCTGGTAATATGCAAATGATTAAAATTTCACATGAGACAAGGCAATGCGCATATTAGTTGCGCAACTGGGAAAAAAAAGCATGAGAGAGCGCCGTACGGCTATCCAAACGAAGATGACTTTGATAGACGATATTGAGACTTAGGATGCCTCTAAGACGTAACCGGCGGCAGTACGAGCAGCTGACGGACTTTGATAATTATCAGAGAAGCAAATAGACGTATCGGCCGCCACCTCGGTCGGAGCGATATGGTAGTTGCTCGGTGTTGGCAACAGTGGATCACAGTGTACCGTCGCGGAGGGTCAGGACGTCCCAGGAACACAAATGATCGCGAGGATCTTGCAATCAGAAGAGTGGCCAAACGGCACCAACAACGTCACTAGCATCGATTCAACGCCACTTACCTCCTTTCAGACATCCAGTGCCATCAAGAGAAACCATAAGGAGACGACTGACCGAAGTTGGCTTGAAGCCGACGTCCGCTAAGACGCTTACCACTGACCCCACATCAAGGCAGTGTCGACTGGATTTTTGCCGACCCAGCTTGGAGTGTGACAGACTGGAGACGTGTCATCTTCAGTGATGAATCCCGATTCAGTTATGATGATGACCACCGCACACGTGTCTGGAGGCGCACCGGCCAGCGGTCCGATCCGGCATTTATTGTCGAGCGGCATACAAAACAAGGTGTGACAGTGTGGGGAGCAATTTCTTGGGAAACGATCATCTTTAGTGGTCCTTCAAGGCACTTTAGCTCGCAGATACGTGGACGATATTTTAACGCCGATTGTGCTACCCATGCTATCAAGTCGCCCAGGTGCCATTTATCAACAGGATAATGCTCGTCCACATACTGCGCGACTCTCCCAACAATGTCTTCAAGGATATGACGTCCTACCATGGCCTGCCAGGTCACCAGATCTTTCGCAGCATGTCTGGAACGCGCTGGGAAGGCAACTGCATCCCGAGATACAGAGAATTAACTGCGCAGATGCAAAGACTATGGCAGGGTCTTCCACAGGGGGTCATAAGTGATCTAATTGAATCGAAAATTTCGGCTTGTATAGCTGCCAGAGGTGGCTTTACTACTTACTGATTTTTAACCTTTTTTGCAAGCTGTAACCGCTTAATAAAATGATATTTTGTTCTGAATTTTTAATCATTTGTTTATTTTCATATATACTACATGCATACCAAATTTCGTGAATGTAGCTCAATGGCATATATTTTTTTGACAGATGTATATATATAGTCCAATTCTCTACAAACAAGAGATAAACTTTCACATCAATCGCATTCGAAAAAAAAACACAGAGACAGTAAAGAGAACATACAATGAAGGACACTAGATTAAAATTATAAAATGGATGCTGCAGTATTATAAAACATTGCTGACTTAGGACAGCTAACATATAAAAAATTTTTTTATATAAAGTGGAGTTGAACATGCTTTTGGCCAGCCAATCTTCCCCTTTAAGCAAATAATACTGAGCAAAAACCTATCGAAAGTAATGGATAGGAATATCTAAATCCAGCACAAAATAGAGGTAACTTACCTAAAATATTGCACTTGTGAAAATGCAGAGCCGCGCTAAATCTGAGTGCAATAAAAAGTTATTGCCAAATTCTGGACCTAATACAGATTCAAAGCATGTGAATGGCTGAAATGTAGCACTTAACAAAAGTATAAAAAGAATAGAAACAAAAATTAATAAAAGTGTTACAAAAAAACCATAACGTTAGAGACACTAGAGTATATATGAATTAAATAATAATAAGTAATTTTAACTAATAATAGAATATGGATACTATGAAAATGTGTTAATTTATAGTATTAAACTATAATTAATCTAAGAATTTTTAATCCTTACAATTTTGAATAGCTTTATTCATATAACTATTAATAAAATGAATTGGGTATTTCTGATTTAAACAATATTTAGTAAAATGTTTATAGTTATTTATTATTTCTGATTTTTTTGACACTAGAAATTTATTGCGTTGTATGTAATTAATAACAATACTTCTGATTATAGAAATATGTACATTACTCTCCCAATGCGGAACTTTTATAATATTGAAATTAAAATCTTCTCTTTTATCATAAATATTAGAAACTATTACATTATGTATTAATTTGATATGTATGTCAAGAAAATTTGCTTCATTGTTGTTACTATGTGTCTGTATTAAATTAAGATATTGTGGATAAAAATTATTATTAGGTATAAAATTGACTTGCTTGCCAAAAATGATTATGTCATCTATATAACGATAAATATAATATTTAGAATTATTAACGTAACTACTTTCAAAATAATGTAAGTATAAATTGGCAAGAGAGTTGCTCGCAGGGCCACCTTGTGGCAAACCTTTAATCTGCAGATAATAGTTACCCTTATGAAATATATAGTTCTCTTTAAGTATTAACCTAAGTAGTGAACTAAATCTGTCATAATTAACATTATTAAATAAATTATCTTTATGCAAATTTACAAGAATATTAATCATATCATCAATATCAATAGAGTTAAAAAGATCTTCAAAATCTAAACTATAGATTGAATAAATCTTTTTATCTTTCATTTTTTCAATAAGAGATTTACTATTTTTAAGTATGGCTGTGGATGTAAGATTATTTATTGTATCATGTAATATTTCTCATGGAGAATTTTGCCTGTTTTGCTGATATATGTATTAAATCCATTTGTAACTGTCCTAAATTTGACTGGGTCTTTATGAAATTTGGGAGTAAAAAGTATATGGGGAAATTTAACACTATTATTAATTGGAATTCTTAATTTTTTATGAAAAGCCAAAATTCGATTATTTATTTCTCTATCAGAAAATGATGACTTAATAAAAGCTGAATTATTATCAAAATATCTGTTGATCATTAAATTATAATAGTATTTACATATGAAGGCAAAACACACAGTCGAACCTCCATATATAACGAACCTCTATATTTTGAGCTTTTCTATATAGCGAACTTTTTCCTGGAATCAAGAACATTTTACGATTTTCTTCGTAAAATAACCTCCCAATAGCGAAGTCTATTTTCTATACAACGAACTTTTTTACTTGTGATTTAATTTTTTTCCCTCCCTATTTTTGAAGTATTTCTGGACATTTCGAGTTATTTTCTCTTTTAGCACATTGTATGGTGGTCATAAATCTTGAACTGGTTTTATTTGATGCCTTACTCACCGAGAGCAATAGAATTCTGGCCATTTTATTCAAGAAGGGAAACCTTAAGCCCCCATTGTCCAGTTCACTGGAAACATCTTCGCTATCCCCTTTCATCCTCAGTAAAGTCTCGTGTCCTTGAACTAGTCTTCGTTCATTTGTAGTATTGATCAGTCATACTGGTAACTTCATTTCTTGTAGTTCGAAAATGTCAAAATGTACGTGATTGAGCATCAAAGAAAGAAATTAATTCTTCAAGAAGTAGATAAAGGCGTCAAGAAACTTCTCTTGCAGTGTTCTTTCTATTTTTTTATAGGTAAGATGCATGAAATAAATACATATTTCGTTACAAAAAGGTGTGAATAATTACTTTTTTTTAAATACATAGTGTGTGTGTTTATGAATTTTAAATTTCTATTATATGGTTTATAAAGAAAATTGAAAGATGAACCTCCATATAACGAACTTTTTTCGGGATTTAGCGACTTCGTTATACATACAATGGTCCGACTGTTTATATATATATATATATATATATATATATATATATATATATCTACCTTTTGCATCGACTTTCAATCTATACTGTGAATACTAGTAGGCTATAATTTTATCGTTATATTTTATTAGTCTAGTGGTTTTATTTATAATATTTAAATTGCTCCTAATATCATTCTTTCCTTTCCCCTGTGGCACTTAGTATAGACAAACTACAGATGAAGGTTGGATAGTCCTAAAACTTGTTTAAACCTGCAATCTTGGTTCCTAAGGCCAGGAGTTTGTTATTGTACTACCGTGCCTAATATTTCCTACCTTGAATAGCTATACTTAGGTTCTATAGCTATCTGTGTATATATATTTTGGATTATATATATATATATATATATATATATATATATATATATATATATATATATATATATATATATATATATATATAATGCAAAATAATATATACAAATAGTTATAAACCTAAGTGTAATTAATCAAAACAGAAATATTAGCCGCAGTTGTATATATATTTAGAGAGAGATAAGAAACACACAGAGATAGATAGACAAAGAGATAGAGACAAACAGACATTTTCTGTGAGTCCTCAAAATACAGGAGAGAGACTTTTTTTCAAAAGAGGGTGCATTTTTTGACTAAATAACACTGAATATTCTGATATTTATTTTCTGAATGATTAATAGATTTCCCGTGCAATATTAGCTAGCTGTTTATTTAAAAACTAATACATGAACAAACAAAACTTTTTTCATAAATGTTTACTTAATTTTTTTTTATCAGTTCATCTACAGCAAAACCAATTGATTCTTCCTGAGGATAAATATGAAAATTTCGAAAAACAATTTCGTAGAAAATGATTTATTTTTTATGTGAAAAAAATATTCAGCCATGTTAAACAGTTTGATCGGAAACATCAACAAAAATTAAGTTTTACTAATGAGTCTTTTTTTAAAATATACTAATAAAGATTTTTTTACCACGGTCTAACACAATTAATTTTGAATTGTCACTCCAAGTACAAATAAATTCATAACAATCAAGGAAAACAATTTGAATACATTTCATCAGAGGAAAAAATATTGCATTAATACCTAAAATGGTAGATGGTTATGATAAATTTATTTTTAAAAAATTTAACTTAAAGGAAAATCTATTTTTAAAATCAATCTAAGAGAATTAATTAGTTAAATTAATTTAACTAATTCAATTAATTTAAATTAATTAAATTGGTACGCATCTAGATTAGTATTTAATGAAGAAAGATTAACTAGTACGACATAATTATAACATTTATATGACGTACATAATACAAAAGTTTATTTGCCTTTTGCTATAAATTTTTATAACTTTAAATACGCAAATTTAACTTTGTCTCAGTAAAAAATGATTTTCAAACGTTTGCATCGTCGAATAATATGTTTCAAATTGCTGTTCTACTTCTTTGTTGTGGCCGTGGTTGCCTAATGGTCCAGGTATCAGACTTATGCCCAAAGTGTCATGAGTTCGAGTCTAGTATCGCTGAAGTTCCATCCTGCAGAGAGGGACGATGCACGTTAAATATGTCGAGTCTCAAATGTCCTCTCGTTGGTGTGGTGGTGAGGTTAGAGTAGCGTACAATCTCAGGTGGCATCCTCGTCACCTGACCATGATTTAAAATTACGAGGTCCATCACCAAAAGTCCTCGTGTAGCTGAACACACAGTGTGACTTTAATATTCACTCACTCACACGCGTCCATCTTGATTTTGCACTGTTTCAAACGTTATACAAACGCGTATTTCTTTTTCTAAAGCAGTTGTTTCTTTTTCTAATTGATGGTAGCAATTGATTGTATGATAGAGATTCAAATAAAATAGTTCACGCGCGAGAATAGTTCTTGGTACATTTTTAGGGGTGAAATGGCGTCAGTGTGAGGTGAGTTTATATATATCACCTTGATTTAAAATCTATTGTACTTTGTGAAAAAATTGTTACAAAACGATTTTTTTTTGTAAATAATATACTGTATTTATTCGAAAATAAGCTGAAATTTGTTTTCCAATGTTAATGCTACTGAAAATATGGCGCGGCTTAGAATTGAAGGCCAAAAGCATTCGAGTAGCTGAATAGTGTGATGTTAATATTCACTCATTCACTCTACTAGTTTGTTTGGCCGAAGAGTAAAATAGGATGTCCTTTAGATTTGGCGAAGTTTTTCAGATTTCATGAGCGTGATAACGGTTTCATTCTGGATACACAGACACAATGAAATGTGGAATCATTTCGATAGTATATCACGTGATCTCTGTCCTTCATCGTTGTGTGTTATTTAAAATCGACAGATAGTTTTAAAGAGACAGATGATGATTTTTTTAGATTAACCACTTCATTGTTCTTAAAAAACTTTATGAAGATCTCGGCTTTGATGTTCATTGCAAATTTTTAAATCACTTTTTTTATTCATCTTCTTTTTCTTTTTGAGTTTTCTTTCAGTTATTTTTCTTGAACAGTATAATTGAGTTTTATAAATTTGATTTTTTTCCCGAAAAGACTTTGGAGGTGCAAAGAAAAAATAACTGTGATATGATGATGGTTTGCTTTAATTATAAAACTTTGTGAAAACGACAAATATTTGATTTCAAAGAAGAGTTTGACTGATGAGTTTATTTGAAAATACCGCAAGAGGAATGATTAAGCATCGTACTGAAAGGTCCGTGAGAAAGAACAATTGAAGAAAGTAGATTAAGGTATGATCCAGATTTTAATGAGAATGATATGGGGATCCGAAAAGTCAACTGCGATTTCATTTCATTAGAGATTACTTCTTTAGAGTATAAGCTTCTTAAGTTCAACTCAAACACGTCATTCGAGATTCAGTTCAATTCTAAATATCCGATTTCATGTGAGAAAGGATACATAAAACCAGCAATATAATGAGCGGTATTGTATTTTGCTCGATGATCTTAAAGAGTTATAATTTTCCTCGAAAGAGTTAGAATTCTAATGGAAAGTAACTCTGTTTTTAAGAATAATATAATTCTGTATTTTTATTGTTAAATATTTAATTATTCTCACTTAATACTCTCTCTCTATAAATTCTCGTTAAAAATAGCGAAATTAGTAATTTACATTGATAAAGTGTTTGCAGCCCCGGGATCTCGGTGTTTCTTCAAATCCTAAAAAATCCCGGGATTAAAACAGCTAACCCCGGGATTTAAATTTTTTCTGAATTATATTTTGAAATTTTTTTCTCGTCAAAATTTTCTAAAAATTTAATTCATAGAAAATTATATATATATATATATATATATATATATATATATATATATATATATATATATTTGTAATAATTCCCTCTAGCATCCTTTAAATTAACTCTTTTAATAATATTTCAACAAACTTTAATTTTTTGGTTCAAAACTAACACCTTAATCTTAATCGTAATCAAATAGTATCAAATATCCCTTTCCCGCCCATTTTAACCAATCAGAGCTCTTATTACAAAATAGTGACGCGATTGTCACTGCCGGTATATAAAGCGAGAATCTTGTGTGATCGCTCTCTTTGTCTTTGTGTTTGTCACTGCTGCTTCTTTCTTTGTGAAATGTCACTGCTGCTTCTTTCTTCTGTTATGTGTGTCTGTTTTTCTTTTTCTTACCAAATAGATGTGAAATATAAAGGAGAGATTGATTATCTAAGTTATGTAAGTTAATAACTTAATAACTAAGTTAATAAACAAGATGAAAGTTAATTCTGAAGATGTATTTTCCTGACCTGAGATATCCAATTACAACAACACACCAGTCAACTCTAAAACACACACACACACACACACACACACACACACACACACACACACACACACACACACACACACACACACACACACACACACACACACACACACACACACACACACACACACACACACGCACGCACGCACACACACACACACACACACACACACATGAAATATAAACATAGAATTTTGTGTGTGTAATTATGAGCGAAATATAATTGGAACGCCACGCGATAGAAGTGAAACTTCTTTGGCGACGTTGGAACATGGATTATTTGCCCTAATATTCTAAACTGATCGTGTACATGTCTCAATCGCCTAATTTGCATGAAAAGTATTCGTGGTGAAATGAGTCTTTCTGATGCCAAATCCAAAGTAGGAAGATGTGCTGAATTTCTGGGTATACAAAACCATTATATTTTGATAAATTTGGTTTACTTTTCCTACTTAAACTTTGTCATCAATTGTAGCATACTTTAATGTCTTCTAAATTGATTCCCAAAAAATATTTTGTAAAATATTTTGTGCTCAGCAATAGGTGTTCTCAAATCATCTCTAAACCAGAATCTATCACAAATCGAACACCCGTGACTGAAAGGATTATCAACGAATCGCTTTTGAAAATCTTTGTAAGCATTTTTATGGGAATCATAGTTTTTATAACGTAAAATATACATAACATAGTTTTTATACCGTAAGAATTTATTATCGATCCACATGCATCAGTTCCACACGCCTTAGACTCGTTGAGGGCTCTGTAGTTGATGGTACAGGTTGGTTCACAAAGTCTGTATTAATCTGTGCTGTCATTAGAAGAGTCTCAATAGCATTCCCATCCCTTAAACTCGGCATTAAGAGAGCCTTTTGCAATGTTTTTTCCGTTCTCGATATTCTCTCATGTATTCTGATAGATGGCAGTAGCACTTGAATTTGCACTATTTTTCTTTTTTTTGTGTCACTTTTTCGACTGAACTTGCTGCTAGTTTTTCTTTTTTTTCCTTTCCCGAAATTCCTTTCCTCTTTGTGCATTTGATTAATGCATTCTGACTAGAATTAATGATAATTCAACGCAAATGAAAATTAAAAAAGCAAATTAACCTCCGAACACATTGCCATGTCGCCAACAATGTAAGGAAATTTTCAAAAATACACGCTTTTACTGCGAAAGCTATTTTGTCTACACCGTAATGCACACACTGCAACTCATATAACCGTTGATAGGTGTTCCTGAGTCTGGGGGAAAAGGACGACAGACGTTGTCCTGTACACATATCTTAAATTCAAAATAAAAGATTTTTGAATATTTGATACTGCGATCGTAGCGCAGTCTGCCGGATCCAATGTAAAACATTCCAAGATCAACAATTTATAAATAAAGAATTAGTTAAATAAACATTTCTAAACCGAATTATAATTTTAAACCATTCTCGAGTCCACTGGAACAGACAAAAACTTTCATCAAAATTGGTCCAGCCGTTTAGGAGGAGTTCAGTTACATACACACACACAGAAGAATTACATATATAAAGTTTATTTGAAAAGATATTAATTAAAAACGCTAAAAAGCGTGAATCCTCTGCATTTTCGTAAGAATAAATACCGGGTTTGGCCAGTTTGGCTGAAAAAACAATTTTCGACGCCAACTTACGTCTTTTTTTTTTTTTTTTTTCAATTCCTACTATTAGCTCACGTCTTCTATATATATTTTATTTGTTTGTTTATTTATTTATTTGTTTATGTTGGTGGAATTTTCAATCGTTAATAAAATACATTTTAAAGTGCTCAATTGAGCTGAAATGTAATGTACATGATTATTTTGGATGACAATACAATAATTTAATTATAACTAATAAATATTAATTGATTAAAACTAATTATTTAGAAAATTACAAATACAGCCACGTTGGCGACTTAGCGACCCTTTTGGCGATTTATGTCAAAATTTGAAAAGGTTTTTTTCTCACGTGTTAAAGCATTCAGTTGAAAGGAAATTTTATTTTATAACAATAGCGTTGTTACAACAATGCATGTGAATGTTAAGTTGTATATTTTGAATGCTTTTAATTAATATCTTCTTAACTAATTGCGAAATAGGACCGAATTGTAAATCTAAACCATTCTCGTATTTACTTGAACCCACACAAAAAATTTCTTCGAAATCGGTCCAGCCGTTTTCGAGGAGTTTAGTGACAAACACACGCACAGAAGATTTTTGTATATAAAGATATATAGTTTTTGTGCCAAAAATTTTGTTATTTTATCCTTTCCACCAACAACATTGTGAGAAAATAATTTAGAGATACTATTGGGAACTGTAACGTTTGAAAGAATAACGGTAGCGTATTCTTGTTTAATTAAAATATGGAATTTATTTACGTCACAACTATTGAAAATTATTTACTAAATGATACATTACAGTTATTAAAGTTAATTATAGATTGTTAGAGTCCCCTATTTTGTGAGAGGAGGATTCGTTGGTTATCGCTCCCGTGCAAGTTCAAAGCATCTCTCTTCTCATCTTCCGGTCGACGAGCTAGATTCCTCGGGGGTCAAAAAGGGGTTGCGTTGCAGCTGCAGATGCACGTGTGGGTGTCGGGTCCACAAAGAAAGCCGACTAGATGTTGATGTTTTCGAGAAGTGACGTTACAGGAACATCATTAAAAATAAAGTATGCAAAGCATCTATCAGCAGAAAATTTGTACGAAGAATGTTTTATATATTTATATTTCATTATTTAGAGCAAGAATTTAGAATTTTAGAATAATAAATAAATAGTACTTTTAAGATTAAAAAAAAATAATCATTACAAACGGCTAAAATAATAACATTTCGTTGCTAAAACAGTAGAGTCCTGAAAACTCGGCTCTCAGTAACCCAGCAGTTCGGATAACTCGGTCAAACCTTTGCATGTCGAGAACTTCTTGTGCACACTCTAAGAAGCGACTAGAAGTGGTAGCTAGTTTTCCAAAGTCGGCTACTTAATTACCATTATCGACAGCTTTATGCCTTTATAAAGTATTTCTTCTGAGATTGCGTTTGGTCAGGTAATTTTTTTTTTCGCTATATACTATGTATTCAGTAATTTTCATGTAGTAAATGCTCTGAGTCTTTTAAAGTACGTACTTTTTTTTTTTTTTGCTTGAGAATATTTGAGCAGTTTATTTTCTGATGTATTCTCAACCAAACAAAACATACAAGTGCAGTGCAATATTTTCAGAGAAAAATATTTTTTTTGATTTTTTTAAAGGATAACTTAGAGTTGAAAGAAGTAGTTTACACGAAGAAAATTCTTTCAGGGAATAACAACTATTTTAATTAATTGCATAATTGCATGCTTTGATTGTTTTATATATCAATTTAATCTAACAAAAACAGAATTCCTGAGGTAATTGAAGGTGTCCAATTTTCTTTCAATTATTGTTTACATAATTCTTATTGATATACATACACTAACCGTTATCTAGCCACTTCACTGGGTATTTCATGACGTATGAATATATATATATATCAATAGAAAATATCCAAAATGACTTCGTGATTACATATGTTGATAAGGTCTCTGCTAATTATGCCATAATTTGTAAATACTTTTACAGTAAATTATTATGTGTGTAACCACATTTTAAATAATAATTCTTTTCAAAAAATCAATTCACAATAATAGAGAATATGATAATCGTCTTTTAGCTTTGAACAAAAGACTGAATATTCATCTAAATAATATTAAATATCCAAGTATTTTTTAACACCAAAATTTCATAAAAGCCCTATAAAATTCCGTAGTATCACTAATGGATACAATACATGTATCACGAGGTCTGGGAAGATCTTACAATCTCTTCTTCAAAATCTAATTGATAATTTACAAAACACGGCAATAATTAAAAATAGCTTAGAGATTGCTAGAGTTACTAAGGATATGTTAATTTTTTCCATGCATGGCTTTGATTTCGAGGACCTTTTTTAATTCTATAGATATTGACGATATGATTAAGGTTCTACAGTTAATTTATGATAAATATGTGAATTATATACTTCAATGAAAAAAAAAAAAATTTGATATTCTTGTTAACCTCGTATTAAAAGAAAATTTCATTGCATTTGATCAGAATCTTTATAAACAGATCAAAGGATTACCTCAGGGTGGTGCAGCTAGTAATTGTTTAGCGAACCTATATTTACATTTTTTTGAAATAGATCATGTTGTAAATGATTCTTACTTAATTTATCGTTATATAGATGATATAATAACTTTTGGTAAAAATAGTGAATACAAGCCAAATATTGCGTTCTACCCTGATTATCTCAAGCTCCTTAAAACTAACTTCAACTCTAATATGGTGGATTTAGACTTGCATCTTATTAACAATAATGTAGTCAGTAACATTTTTGTCAAAAGGATTCGTTTAAGTTCCATATAATTAAAATTCCCGTATGGAATAGTAATTTGCATATATCAATTTACAGAAATATCATTTTGAATTTTTATTTAGAAATGATAACTTAACTACCCACAAAATAGATAAATATAATAATATAAAACAATTTTTTCAATGTTGTTTAGATCATGAATACCCTTTTAATTTCTTAAGAACTTATATTCATCACAAATACATTAACCGTCTTGCTACTTCGAATTCCAAAACCACCACACAACAATAGGATTTCAAAGTCAGCATGTTAGTGGTCTTGCTGTGAAGATTATATCATAACACTCATATCACAGTTTACATTTTTTTCCACACACATCTTGAACATCTTACACATAGTTGACAACCAACCAAATTAGAGCCTAGCAAATTTACATTTTTGACATATTTTGAACATCTTACACATTGTTGACAACCAACCAAATTAGAGAGCCTTGCAAATTTACATTTTTGACAATCAACCAATTCAAATTCTACCGTATTTGATTGTCGTCTTTTTATACCTGTCTTAGCTGGCTGGTTTAAAAGTCAGCTCAAAAGATGTGTTTATGTATTTTCGAATTTTTTAACTTGGTGAATAATCGATTTTCATTAATGTCAAGACGCTTGATTCTCCTCGTGAAAGCTCTGTGAGTAAAGAAATTTTGTTAAATTATTTCTTGAAAGATACTTTTTCTTATGTAATTGTTTTAGCATTTTTCTACTTTTCTTACGTAATTATTTTGTGATTTTTCTGCATTAAGAGTTTGGGAGAGTTTGTTACATAATAGTAATGAGTGGTTTTTTCATACTCTCTGAGTTATCCAAACTCTGAAGTTTTGTTTATTTTATTTTATTTGGTTTTCCTACCGAGTTGCAAAGGGGGAAGGTTGGCGCCTTCAAACTAGTTTAACCCCACTTATTCGGTCCTAAGTCCGAAATTGCTTTCTGACTCGCTAGGCTCTTCTTTTTTGTAGTTTCTTTTTTATTTTTCTATAATTTTGTTCTTCATGTTCAGGTTTTATATTTTTATTATGCTATTTCTTGTTATGTTCTTTATCTATTATTTCTTATTTTTGATATATAATACATATTTCTTTTTTATATATATATATATATATATATATATACTGTTAATATGTATATAAATTATTGATATCTACCTTCCCATGCGGTATAGTGGTTAATGATGCTGAGTGCTGTACCAAAGGGCTTGGGTTCGAATCCCATAGAAGGCGTGGATGTTTGTAAAAGTATAGTGCTTTTGTGGCATGGGGATTCTCTAAATAGCCTTCGAGCCGCAAGTGCTCTCATGAAGTTGGTGGAAGGGCAAGAGAGGTGGGAGGCCCCTGACTACCTTCAGGGTGTTCTCCTCAAAATTGAGTGGAATCGAGCTAAATCTTACTATCATCTGCATGGTGCTCAAAGCTATGGATGACGACAGGCGTAAAATCTAGCCCCTTGTTGCGATGAATTTCGTGGGCCTTGATCTGATGTTACTGTTGATCAGGCAGCATAAGTAAACACAACACAACAGCATTGATATATAAGACCTAAGCGTATTTAGCGTTCTATTACATTGAACAACATTCTTGCAGCTCTCGTCTCTTGATTTAAAGAAAGCAGGACTCCAGTAATCCTCTTCCCCAGAGTTGATTTCTGCAAAACCCAATTTTAGCGGATATCTACTCAGAAAAATAAACATACTTACCAAATTTCAAGTCTTTTATAATAGTTCAAAAACAAACTCACAGGAAATTTTTAACTATTACGTTACTACTATACTCCTTGCAGCAGTGCTTCCCAAAGTTTCGAAACCTGCGACCCAAGTTTTAGTCATAATTTTCTTCGTGCCCCCTTCCCCCATCCAAGCAATAACAATGTATTGGACTCAATAACAATAATGTACTTCGACGTAAACCTACATTACGAATTTAATTACAAACCGTACAAATTATCAAGATCAGTATTACATTTTTTTATATAATTTTATACATGACAAGCCCATGGAGTCACTGGTAATTGTTAAATTTGTTTTTAGCTTGGTATTGTTAAATTAATTACCAAATACAGTGCGCAGATCTGATACATTTATAAGTAGATTATATCGGTTCAAATGCGTATTTTATTTTTTATTATGTCAGAATGTATTTTGTTTTGTTTCCTTTCAATACATTAATTCTAAATAATGGCTTATTTTCGACGTTTTTATACGCTCTCTCCCCCTCGTTGGCTTATCATGCCCCTAGGGGGCGCGCCCCACAGTTTGAGAAACGCTGCCTCACAGCATTCCTTGAAAGTCGATGTCCGATAAATTCGTTCTTAGCGGATCAGTACTCAACAAAAGAAACCTGATTACCCTTTCTAAGCCTATAGATTTAATAGTTCGGAAGGAACGGATTTTTTTTTTCTATTTATACGTTCCTGTAACCCCATTGTGAGTCATTTTCCACGAAACCCTTTGTAAGGAACCGCTGCCTGCACCTGGCAACAGGTCGAACGAGAGACGATATAAAGAGAAGGATCTGGCAACGACGGAGGAAAGGTCGGAACGGGAGAGAGAGAGAGAGAGCGGTGGCGAAGAAAGCCGGGGTCGTGAAAAGTAGACACGGCTGGACGATGTATCTTAATCTTGTAACATCTCAATATATTCTTTATTTTAAGAAATGTCCCATAGAAGGTGTGGAATAAACACAGTGGGACAAAACCCTGTCTGCAGTTATTTTCAATTCACAATGCGAACACGATCAGAAAAGAACCCACAAGTTTACACTGGTGTCAGAAGTGGGGCGCAATGGAGCAAAAGTTAAAGGAACAAAATATTTCAAATTGATCGGTGTTCGTACTACAAAGTTGTGAACAAAAGGTCTAGTGGACATTCAGTTTGAAAGAAAATTTTTAAGAAGGAAACGGAATCCTGCGGTGTATTTTCAAGTTGATGACCACGTGGATCCCGGGAATTCTCTTGCAGCAGTTTCAAGTGAAAAATCATGATCTTCATACAGAAATTTGCTATCACCTGCCGAGTTGGGCTATGGAATAAACAGATGCCGCATTTTTCTTCAGTTTCTGATGAATGGAGCCGTGATCTGAAAAGTGTTCAAGTACAGAAACAGCGTTCATGTCGAGGTAAGTGGCTATTGTTCCCTAAGTTAAAATATTGTGTGAATATTTAAAAAAGTAATGGGATGCAGTCATATTTAATTTGTTTTTTTAAAAATAAAATAGAAAAAGCAGATATATCTGAAAAAAGAAAATTTCATTGGTTTATTGCAATATTCTATGTTGTTGGAATATTGTGTAGATGAAATAAGAAAATTGTGTACTTATTTTACCTGGAAATGATAGGGTATCATTTTAAATGTTGTAAAATATGGTATTTAGAGTTCTAGTGTTAAACTATAATTTTTTTTTATCATCATTCTTTACCGTTTTGAAGTTGTCTCAAAAATTAAAATCTGGGTATAGAAAGTGTTTTGCATAACAATTCAGTTTGCAGAATTTAAAAAAAAGGAATTAGATTAATTTATCTTGAAATAATGGTTGCGAAAATGTATGTTTGAGTGGGTGAAAAATATCCATTAAAAAAATGTGTATATGTATTTCAAGTAGACGGACTTCCTGTTAAAATGTTGTAAATAAGAGATTTTGTAGGTTATTTATGACTCAGAATATGGCATGATTTTTTTTTGAATGTTATATGATAGTTTTTCATTTTAAGCAAAAGTGTTGCAATTTGTCAGTTAGTATAGTTTAATGCAATCTGAGGTTATTTCCTTTGCTCGTAATTTAGGATGTATATGTATATTGGTTTTTTGTTTCCTGCATAAGATTCTTTTAATTAAAAAAAAAAAAAAAAGAAAACTAAGAGTAGATTTATGATTTGAGAAATAATTCTATGGTAATGTAGCTAAAGTATGTTGTTAATTGTGTTTTTTTTTTTAATTTTGAAAAAGGTTTTGATTAGTAACAAATAACTGTGTCTCATATAAGTTTTATTGTAAACATATTTCGTATTGTGTTTCTGGAATTTGAGTACTCTTAGAAAAAACGAGTAGAATTTTTCTTGCTTGTTAAATATATAGTACTAGGTCATTTAAGTGTTTGTAGTTAAATTTGTCAGAAGGTAATTTGGCATTAGGTTTAGCTTGATTAAAAATGGCATTTCTCATTAGAAGTAAGAAAATTGACTTAATTCAATTAGCGCGGGACTTAGATGAGTCACCTGATCCGTCTATGTCTAAAATTGTTTTAAGGAATTTAATAATCTCTAGTAAATATTACAAGGAGGAAGAGGCAAAGAGTTATTGGAAGTTATTACAGCCGAAAGGTTAGAGACAGAACAGCAGCAAAAACTAGAACAACAAGAACAATTATCAATAGAAAAATTACGCTTGGAAATAGAATTATCTAGGAATGCTAATCAGAGTGCTACTCAAAATAATGGTCAAACCTCACGTGTAAAAAATCTTTAGAGGAAATAGTTAAAATGGTTAGGCTGTTAACTGTAAAGGTACCCAATAAATCAGACGGGTGGGACTATTTTTTTTTCTAGTCTTGAAAAAGGCTTTCGCTAGTGAAATGGTTAGCGACGAGTTAAAACCGAAGGTTTTGTTATGCATGTTAGGAGACAAAGTGTCAAACTTATTAGTTAACCTAGGCGAAGAAGAATTAAAAGATTACGAATCTTTAAAAAAGGTTGTGCTCAAGGAGTATGAAACCCTCACCAAAAATATGTTTAGAAAATTTTAGAAAGGCCAAACGTAACTCTGACGAAACTTTCTCTCAGTTCGCGTCCCGTTTAACATCGATGTGGTTATACTACTGTAAGTTAAGAGGTGCGAATGATTTTGAGTCAGTTAATCAACTGATCGTAGCAGATAAAATGTTTGAAATGTTGGAATCTGAGACGGCGACCCATATTGGGGTGCTCCAAGGGGAAGAGAATGGTACAAACCCAGGGACTTGGGCAAACAATGTGATATATTTTACGCTTCCAAAGGAAATCCTACGATGAACCTGAGAGAGCTAAATGGAATGCTTGTGAAAAGAGAAGTTTTAATGGTAGTTGGGGTAAACAGCCATTTTGGGAGAAAAAGTCAGATATTTTTCATCTAGGAAAAACTTTGATAAGGGTCAAGTAACTGAAATTAAAAATTCGCTTGTTTCACTTTCTGCGGATCAGATAAACATTTTAAGCGGGATTGTCCGAAAAAAACAAAGAGGTAGATAATAAAAGACTTAATGTGAATAAGGTGTCAACGGAAGGGACAGAATTGGAAGATGGAACGGTCACTACTAGAGTTGATTTGCTAGGTAAAGTCATTCCTAGGGGGCTATTGAAGACAAATTAAGTAAATTAGTGAAAACATCTATCAGTGTAGATGGAAAGTTAGTCCATGCGTTATTGATTCTGGTACGGAAATTACTGTTATCAAGAAAGACTTAGTCCCTGAAATATCGGTTGAAGGAGCTTCCACGATTTATTTGAAAGGTATTTTCGGTCCAGCGGTTAAATGTCCTTTAGTATATGTTCCAATTGGTCTTGCTACCGGTGGCCAGGTTAATGTGGTGCACCAGCAAGTGTTATGTGCTTTGGCAGAAGTTTTGGTAGAAGACGTGTTGCTTCCACCAGATGTTTTGGATATGTTGGGAGGAGCCCAGAGTGAAGAGAATTCACTGGCTCAAAGCTCTCAGGACCTGAGGGTTGACTCAGGAAGTATAGATGAAACCGAGGTTACATTGGGTATTCTGCCAGAGAAAGCACAGGAACACTTTGAGGATTCTCAAAGGAATATTACTTCATGTCGGAATGAAGTGGGAACATTGGGTACTAAGGATGATGAGGAGGTGACCGCTGAGATGGATAAAGGAAGCATGGTGGCTGATAGTTTTCGTTCCGAACAGGAGTGTTGTGCCGAGTTAGCATTGGCTTGGGAAGTATGCTAAGGAAGGCAAAAGGAAACTACTACGAAGTAGATGGGTATCTATTTCGTAGGGATAAAAATACTCGGGGAGAGTATTGGGCAGCTGGTAATTCCGAAGTGCAAAAGAACTGAGGTGTTGAAACTAGCGCATACTTCCGTGTTCAGTAGTCACATGGGTCCCAAGAAGACGCTTGAACGGATAAAGTATTCTTTCTTTTGGGCGGGTCTGAGGGCCGATGTGAAGAAATTTTGTGAGTCATGTAAAGAATGTCAGCTCACTCGATTGGTTAGGATTAAAGACCGATCACCCATTACACCTGTGGCAAGGCCTGAATTGCCATTTCAGGTGGTGAATATGGATCTGATAGGTCCAATTGATCCACCAAGCTCAAAGGGACATACATATACTTTATGTCTGGTTGATCAGCACACTAGGTGGGGCGAGGCTAGGCCGGTGACTAGTCTCAGTGCGAAGGTAACCCGTGAAGCTTTGTTAAAGATATTTTCGAGAACCGGGATTTATCTTTTTTTTGTTGAAAAGGGAAGGTTTTGTAGAAAAGAATAGCACAGCATCGTGGGTCACGGTACTAGATTTGTGGAAGTGGTATTTTTGTCGTTCTCTCACGAAGAATTATGCCGCATGCTTTATGTCGTTTGGAATTTTCATGACTAAAAAAGTGAGGTTTAAGATTGAATACACTTCTTATGGATGTAATTTAACGGCTCAGGTTTTAAGAATGTTAGAGCAGTTAGTTGTATCTCGAATAGTCGATATAGACATTCTGATGCAAATTTGGAAAATCGTGTAAAGCAAATTAACTTTGTATTAGAATGGGTGAGATGGGTTGGGCCGGAAATCATACCGGCCAAAGGCAAATTAGAGCCGTAGGAAAGTTTTTACTGTGTACTTAATATAGATTTAGTGAACTCATTGAGCATTCATTCATGAGTTAATGAAATAAACATTGTCTAGATTAAGATAAAAACTGTAATGTATATATTTAGTGTTGTTTTTTTTGGTATAATGTATTTTCCATGTATCTGTTTGCAATACCATTACAGTTTGGATCTTTCTGGGAACATAGTCACTTATTTCAATTGGGTGGACTATTAATATTATTTCATGTGTTTGTTTTAAGGAACTTTGACTAGAACAATCATGAAGACTTTTGACTTGCGATTATTGTGTGTTCTGTTTGTGAATTTTCTGTTTCTGGTGTCTGAAATGGTAAAATCAGCCCCAAGGGGCAAATTTTACTCTTGGAGTGGGACGTGTAAGGAACCGCTGCCTGCACCTGGCAACAGGTCGAACGAGAGACGATATAAAGAAAAGGATCTGGCAAGGACAGAGGAGAAGAGGTCGGAACGGGGGAGAGAGAAAAAGCGGGTGGCGAAAAAACCCGGGGTCTGGAAAAGTAGACACGGCTGGACGATGTATCTTAATCTTGTAACATCTCAATATATTCTTTATTTTAAGAAATGTCCCATAGAAGGTGTTTAATAAACACAGTGGGACAAAACCCTGTCTGCAGTTATTTTCAATTCACAATGCGAACACGATCAGAAAAGAACCCACAAGTTTACACTTAGCAGATTTTTACCCAACAAAAGGAGCAAGCTTTCCAACTTTCAAGACTGCAGGATTAATAGATGAAAAGCTTGAATTTTCCATAATCCCTTGCAATCCGACTTGGGAATCGAATTACCGCAAAGCCTGCTAGTATCGGATTTCTGTTGAACAAAAGAAACTTGTTTGCCAAATTTCAAGTCAATAGTCCTGATATTTAAAAAACGGGAATTTTTATCTATAACGCCCCCGTTATACACTGAAATCTCTCTTGGGGAATCGATATAAAAAACCCGATTTTCTTGGATCTCAATTTCACAAAAGAAGCATGTCAAATTTTCCGACTCTAGGTCTAAATTTGAAGTTTTCATCTGTATCACCCCCTTAAAACCACTTTGGTATCGATTTTCATAAAGCTTGTTCTTTCCCAACAACAGAAATATGTTTAATAAATTTCAAATTTTGTTGGTCTAAAAAAGTTCGAACAAGGGAATATTTATCTATAACGCCTCTTAACCCTTCACAAACCTCTTGGGAGTCTATTTTCGCAAAATTTGTTCCTAACGGATTCCTATCAACAAAAACACGCTTACCAATTTCTAATAAGAAGGGATGCCTCGGAGATCACGTGATGAGTGAGCGTGAGTCGCTTTTCTCCTTTATTTATATATAGAGCAACAGCAGTGGTGCACACAGGAATTTTTCAAGAAGAGAGGGGTCCAGGGTTGAAAGTTTACTATTCTCATATCGTGCTCCGTCCAACATATGTTTTATGACCGCGGTAGCCGAGTGGTATAGGTATCGGATCGTGGCTTGCCTTGTCACGAGTTCGAGCCCAGTACCACTAAAGACCCGCCGTGTAGGGCAGCGATGCACGTTAAATCTGTCGAGAGCTGAAACGCCTCCCGTTGGTGTGGTGTGGTAGTTAGGAGAGGGGTGCCATCTCAGGTGTCGTCCACGTCACTCTGACCACCATGGCTCAAAATTACGTGGTCCGTCGCCAAAAGCCTCGTGTAGCTGAACAGTGCGACGTTAATATTCAATCAATCAATCAATCAATCAATCAACCAACATATGTTTTTGATTTTGTCCATTTCTCTGGGAAAAAAGAGCAAAAAAAAATCAATTATTGAATAAATAATTAGCATCAATTAATAAAATTAATTATTAATAACAAGTACTTTATTAAATTTTACGTATTATGTATATATATATATATATATATATACAAAGAATTATAATCAATCGAAAAAAAACCCATCAAGGGCTTTGGGGAGTGGGTCTGGACCCGGGGACCCCACCCCCCTTGTGTGCGCCACTGCACGTCACACATAAGAGTCTTATTGCCTATAGATATTTATTAACAATCCCCCATCACAGCGTTTCTCAAACTTTCAATGTTTGGAACCCAATATTCAATCATAATTTTCATCGCGCCCCCTTCTATTCAATAACAATGTATTGGATTCGAAAATACGATACTCTGATGCTAAAGGTACAAAACGACTTTAACCTCTGAAGTGCCACCGGCGTATATAAACGTCTCGCACATCCAATGCGTTAATTGCATGGACGTATATATATACGTTTTTCCGAAATATGATCTTTTCTGTTCACTGCTGACTTTAACCTCATAAGTGCCATCGGTGTATATAAACGTCTCACTCAGCCAATGTGTAAATTACCTGGACGTATATATACGTTTTCCCGAAATATGATCTTTTCTGTTCACTGCTATCTATAAAATCATTCCGGAGGCTTTGGAATGCAATAAAACAACCTTGACAGTGTTTGCGATGGATTTACTTACTTCAGAGGATTTGCTTATTTATTCCTTTTCTACCCCCCTTCCCCCAATACACAACATACCTCCGCCTACGTGTTAAGCGGTAGCATTGGGGAGCGAAGCGAGTAATTTTTAATCGGCATTTAAGGAATTATTTTAAACCACACAAATTATCGAGAGAAGTGTTAATTTTTGCATATAATTTTATACATGAAAAGTCTATGGACTCACTGTTAATTATTAAACTGGTTCTTAACTTAGTATTGTTAAACTAATTATAAAACACATTGCGCAGTGCTGATAGATTTATAAGTGTATTATATCAGTGTAAATGTGTACTTTATTTTTTATTATGTCAGAATATACTTTGTTTACATTTAGTACATTAATATTTTTTTAAAATAATCTTTTTTATTTTCGACTTTTCAATATGCTCGCCCCCTCATAGAAGGTTATCACGCCCCCTAGGGGGTCGCGCCCTACAGTTTGAGATACAAATTGCACTATCATTTATTAATGCGTACAAGTCGTTTATTTCACCTGATGAAAAACAATAATCGATGTGTGACAGCTACCCCGAATACAAATTATTCTAGAAAGCCTTACCAATACTCCAGATGTTGAGTAAATGGTATCATAATCTATCTCTTGATTTACTCGTTCCTCAGTTTTGGAATTTAGATTCATGGGGATTAGAACATTCCCTAGTTTCTCTCGACGGATTTTGCTACATAGAAGTAATCCTGAATGCGAGTGACAAGTTCGTTACACTAAGAAAGCTTTCAACCGATATCGATCCTATTGATACAAATGGCGAAGGATGTCAAGCTGCCAGCTGGTAATGAGGATTAAATATTTGTTGGTTAAGATGATTGCTTATGTTGTCTGGGTGAGATAGTTTCAGAACAAATTGCGTTTAACAAATGATGTAAGTAAATATACTGTCATATATGAGTATGTTGATACCCAACAAAATTGCATTACTCCTAACTGTAACAAAGTGCACTAAATAAGAGACACTACATCATTTCTACGGAAATGTTATCAATTAATTTCAATGAAATAATTATATAAATAGAGTTAAGGTATTCTCGACTACGTTTGGGACCGTGATTTTAAAAAGTGCATAAATGGATACTTTTCATGATATTTAGTGTCACTTAGATTAGAATATATATATAAAATTGTTTTTAAGGACATTTTGTCAAAAATAATTATTTAAGTACAATATTTCGGCAACAAATTAACTTAGAATAACTTTTTTTTTTCAAAATGTTCTCCTTTTAATGAAAAATGTTCTATTATAATAATATTTTGTCTGTATATAGCTCAGACCTCTGTACAGAGGCACAACTATGATTTTTGAAAAATTAACATTATTTTCAGAGTTGCAACCCATTGGAATAATTATCGGCGTTTTTCTTAAAAATTTCTCCCCCTATGTTGTCGTAAAACATGGATAAACTCACTTCTATGTTATATATTTCAAAAATTCTATTTGAGCCTCTGTACAGAGGTCACAGGCTATATACAGGCAAAATATTATTATAATAGAAGCATTTTTTTCATAAAAGGAGAATATTTTGAAAACTGGTCATTCTGTGTTCATTTTTTGTCAACATATTGTACTTAAATAATTTTTTATTGTGATAATATTCTTAAAACTATTTTATAAACATTTTCTAATCTAAGTGACACTAAATATCATAAATATTATCCATTTATACGCTTTTGCAAAATCACGGTTTCGAACGTAGTCGGATACCGTAAAGAAATAAAAACTGTGTTTTATGTAAAACTCGTGAATTTAAATTTATTCAACCCTTTATCTACCGATGGTTCTTATAAGTACCACTTACTTTAAATTTAAATAGAATAACCATTTTTTTACTAATATTCTGACGATACTTAGCAGAGATACTCTTTAAAATCCACTCTTCTAAGATATAATTGCAGCTCGGGTTCTATGATGACTGTTTAAGCGGGGAAGGCGAATAGTTTTATAGCAGAAGCATGCGTTTTCAGCTTACGACTTTATCAGCGGATTGCGAAGATTATTACTTGCGTCTCGAAGAAACAGTTAATGTCAAAATTTAGGGGCCTTATTTTGTATATATGTTAATGGAGACCTGTCTTAGAAAACGATTTGACTCTTTATTTTAAGTGAACAGTGTACATAAATAATTTTACAGTTGAATATGTTTAATTAATTAATTAGCTCTAACGGATTAAATTTCCCTAAGTTGAGTATTTTGTTTATGTATATCCCTTATTTTCAATGTAGTGATCCAAAAAAAAGTATTGCATGATAAAAACTGCAGTAAATCATAATGCGTTACATAAAGGATTAAGTAAAGGGGTAAAAAAAGGGGTCACGTAAAAAGAAAAAGAATGTAACCATAATTAAGAAATCTAATGAGTTATTGAATAATGAAAGGTGCTTAAAATCAGTCATTTTTTCGAAAATAGCTACTCTCTGTGTAACGAATCTTTCTCTTTCTTCGATTAAAATAAAGGAATAAACCCTATTTAACGAATTATTTCAACAGCTAAAATTTTTTTTTGATTAGTTTTTATCAGAAAAAAATGGAGGTTTTTAAAAAATCACATCTTTTTTTTGCCAAGAACAGAAAAAGACTTTTCTTGTAAGCAGAAAATTTCGACTGGAAAGGGTGCAGACCATTATTTGACTTTACAGGAGCAGATGAGTCATGAGCGTAGCCTAACGTGAATGTTTTGAATAGGACAAGAAATTCATTTCTTATGTCATGCCAATCCAAAACGCAGGGAATATTTTAAAAATTTTGATGGTAATGTTACATTTCATGACAGTTTATCTATGCAACTGAGATTTGTCGGAGCCAATGAATATTGATTCTGATGCAGTAATAGATAATGAAGCTCCCCTATCAATAAATGTCACGTTTTCTAATGATTTACATTGTTTGGAAATTGTGAAAAACATTCCTTTTTGCAGTGGGACAGTGCTTCTCAAATTTTCAATATTTGCGACCCAGTTTTCCACCGTAATTTTCTTCGCGCCCCCGTCCATATAATAACAATGTATTGAATTCAATAATGCACTTTGACTAAAACTACAATACGACTTTAATTATAAACCGTACAAATAATCAAGAGAAAATATTAAATTTTGAATGTAATTTTGCACAGGACAAGCTCATGGGAGTGATTAGTAGTTATTAAACTTGTCCATAATTTACTACTGATAAATTAAGTATCAAAAACATTGATAAGTTCTGATGCATTTATAAGTATATTATATCATTATGAATGTATATTTTTCTTTATGTTAGAATATATTTTTTTTTTGCTTCCTTTCAGAAATAAATTTCTTTTAAATAATCTTTTATTTTCGACTTTTTGATATGCTCGCGCCTCTCATGTATGGTTATCACGCCCCCCAAGAGGGGCTTGCCCCACAGTTTGAGAAACTCTGCAGTAGGATAAAGAATTCGAAAAAGAACTTTGTGAGGCCCACTTCTATATTATCTACGCGACCTGTTTCTGTGAGGAAGAACGAAGGACCACTCAAATCATTCAATTTTAAAACCTGTTTATTAAGGTCTTGGCTTAAACACAATACACAACAATAATAATTAAGTAAGCTGATCTAGAATGAGAAGACGCAACACGTATTACGAAATAGTCGCGTACTTGACCACGGAATCTAACGTTATAGATAATTTCTCTATCACTAATATACGCCTTTTCCTTATAGCTTATATAAAACTGCTTACCGCTGTACCTAGATAATCAGCTACGTTCTGTATCTGTTCTGATGTGGCTTTAATCCGACAGTATTCCTTATAGCCTCGAACCCACTTTGGTTCGTCAGTACGAGGCACGGCTAGGCTATTTCACGGAGTTAGGATTCTTCTCTTTATCTTTAATCACTTTACAGCTAACTCTCCATTTAGCGACTTCACTTCCCACTCAGCAATCACTTCTGCGCATAGACATAGACCCGGGCAAAGACTTCGCTCTTCTGCTAACTTTCAATATATATATAATTCTAATTTACATAACCACGTTCTTCTTCTTGAGTTGGTTGGAAAGAATTAAAGAAATCCCAAGAGGACATTAATAGAAATCCTGATGAAAGCCCCGTCACATCTTTTGAGCCTAGAATCAAAAAGATAGTCAGTATTTTAAAATTTCAATTAAATGATGCGTAATAATTCACTGATAGTACTCGTATTTTTATCTGTTGAATATAAAATGTGTAATTTCTAACTATGGTTATTTTTTGTGTATTGTTTATTATAGAATTTCCAAAAAGGTAAGAGCAAAACATTTGTATTTTTGTTTGAACCTAATATAACAAAAGTACCCGAATTAACGAACATGAAGTACAGTCCCGATGAATTCGTTAAATTCGTTCTTGACTGTATTTACTAACATTTCACGGGTAAGCACACATGCAATAACATTATAACTTCCTTCCTGAGTGGCACGACAGCCCAGGGTGGGCCTTGGCCTTCTCAGGAAGCCTTTTCCAGGCCAGCCTTCTTCCTGCCAGTGTTCTCCAATTACTAGTTCTTAAAACTATATCTTTTCTAGGCCGTCAATCCGTCTGAGATTTGGCCTGTTCTTTCTGTTGTGGCTAATGCCACCTGTCTGATGTAGTCAGAACGAAGCCCACACGAAATTCATCGTGGCAAGGGGGCTATCGTTGGCCTTGAGCACCATAAAGGTGACAGTACGAATTAGCTCGGCGAAATTCCCGAAGGAAAGTAGATGGCGACACCACCTATCTCCACCTCCACAATTTCGGCATGGAACTGAAGGGGAGGGAAATATTCTCTAGTCCCCTGCACTTGTGATTCAGCCCACAAGACTGTGGACCCACTGATTTAACGAGCACGTACTCCGTGTGTACTCGGAGGGTATTTGATGGCATCGGGCATCGAACCCAGGCCTTCCGGTATGGAGTCTGATGCTCTAACCTCTAGGCTACCCACGACTCCTTTCTTCGTGCACTCATTGGTTGAGCATTGAAGACTTTTTAAGGGTGCGGTCTTCGTTCATTCTGATAACGTGACCTGCCAATTTAATTCGTTGTATTTTGACGAAGCAAACAATGTCAGATTCCTTAAATGATCGATAGAGCTCTACATTTGATCTTCTTCGCCCCATTACATTTTCCTGAATTCCTCCAAAATGGATCTTAAAATCTTCCTTTCGAAGATACATATCATGTTCTCATCTGTTATAGACATGAACCAAATTTTTACATGCATAAGTTAATATTGCTCTTAAAAGACTTTTATACAGTAAAACCTTTTTTTTTGTGTTTTTCTTTTGATTAAATTTGATTTCATATATTTTCGTATTCGATTAAAACATCTATTAGCCACATTGTAAATACTATTATAACTATTTTCAATTAAATTTTCACTTTTTTACTGCCACATTTCCGCAAATCTTTGTAATTTAGAAAAAATAAATAAATCTTATTTTTAACTCATCACTATGAAGTCAAATGAAAATAATTTTACACTTTGCTTCAAAAACTTGTTAGGTGGATAGTTATCCCATTAATGTAGATGAAAATTATATTCAAACATAATGTCAATTTTTATTTACAGACTCTTAATCTCTCGAAGAGCTCTCCTTGTTCAAAACGGTAAGGATTCTTAAAATGAATTTTAGTTGAGGAAAACAAAACAGTTTTATGAGTAATATACAAACAAAACTGTTAATAAATGCCATGCAATAATTGTTAATGAGCGAAAAATGAATCTCTTGATTATAACAAAAGGAAGATTTTTGTTACTGAAACAGAGTAAAATTATAAAGAAATAGCTTAACACACAATGATGGCAAATGGAAGTAAGAATTTAAGATTACGATTGAATTATTAAAAAAAAAAAAAATATATACTATTGCAATTAATAAAAGAAATATAAAGCTATTATGGCAGAATGAAAATAGAAAATTAGTTTAATAATACAATTTGTAAAAATTGAAGAGGTAGCAAAAATATGTATATACACTGTTGGCCACCGTAAATGCAACACCAAGAAAGACAAGAAATAGCACAACAAAATTTTTTTTGTAGATAACATGTTGACCAAGTATCAAATGATTAAATTTATAGACTTCTGTAAAGTGTGGTTCCTGCAAGAATCAGTAACCAGAGTAGCCACCCTTGTTGGAGATCACCGCTGCCACGCCTTGTCATTGATTCTAAGAGACTCTGGACATATGTTCTTGGGGTACAGCAGACGAAGCAGCTTCCATACGTTACCGAGGTTGGATCTGGTGTGGCAGATGGGGGTGTAATTTGGGTCAATCGTTGAGCAACCATGGACCACATGTTTTCTATCGGCGAAAGATCCGGAGAGCGAGCCAGCCAGGAAGTAATACAATTTGATGATTGACGAAGAACCTTTGGAAAATGCGTGCCACGTGTGGTCGCGCATTATCCTGTTGAAATATGGCTGTGGCCAAGCCCTGAAGGTAAGGAAGGACAACTGGCTCCAACACCTCGGCGATGTAACGCTGGCTGTTTAAAGTACCGGCAATGCGTACTAGAGGAGTGCGAGAGTGATAACCAATACCACCCCATACCATAATACCCGGTGCAGGACCACTGTGGCGGTGAATAACGAAGCTGTTCAGCATCCTTTCTCCATGGTGTCTCCAGACTCGATTCCGACCATCGTGGTGTTGCAGATAGATGCGTGACTCGTCAGTAAAGAAAATTTCCATTCCATTCTGCCGCCCACATCCTTCTTTTTCATCACACCATTGGTGGCGGAGACGTCTGTGGTTCTGCGTCAAGGGTAAGACCAAGCAATGGAAGTCTTGCGGACAGACCACTCTTCTGTAAACGGCATCGAATGGTACGCGCAGACACTGAATGATGCGTTACATGCTTAATGTGCTATGCTACGGTTCGTGATGTGACTGAGAGATCCGTCACTGCCATGCGCACAATTTCCCTGTCCTCACGTGAATTTGTACACTGAGGTGGATGCGATCGACCACGTCGGTCCGCCGTACCCTCCTGCATCCAACGGTCACATATCCGCAATACAGTTGTTTGGTTTCGCCCAACACGACTACCGATTTCCCTGAAAGATAATCCACAATATCTCTCGGTAGGCCACTATCCTTCCTCTGTCGAACCCGGATACTTGATCCAAAAGCTGATCGCTGTTTTCTACGAGACATAACTGATCGTTTTTTGAAAAAAACACGAAAAAAACACAATTGCCGAACTTGAAATCGTCGAAATCTCCAAGGCTTAAATAGCGCTTTGAGGTGGTGCCACAGGCGCGGGTGATGTGTGTCTGTGCTGAAATTCTAATCATTTGCACACACATATCTCACCTCCGCTAATGCATGTTGTAAATTTCATGTTATTTGCATGCTTCCTTCAGGGTGTTACATTTACGGTGGCCAGCAGTGCAGTATTAAGGCAAATAAAAATAAGGCTAATATATATCAAAAGTAAGGAATATATCCTTTAAAAAGTTTAAATATATTATAGCAGTAAAAACCTATCCTCTCTTTGAAACCACCGTGAAAAAAGATAGAGTTGCAAATGCTCAGTACTAATATTTTCTTTTGAACAAAAATTTATTAAAATTGTATTACTTTTTTAGAAATTTTGTTCTTCAAGTTTTGCCTTTTTTGAAAATTATGTATAAAATATATTCTTTGTATTTTTATTTTAGGAAAAAAAAAAATTAAAGATTAAATGTTGTTAATTTTGAAATAAAATAGATTATTTTTGTGCAAATCTTATGGTTTAAGTGAAAAAAAAGGCCCATAGAAGCTCAAATTTATTGATATTAATTTAACTTTGATAGTAATTCACACGAAATATTCTTAAACATGGTTAGACTATTTATATATAAATACTTTAAGTGAATTTTTTTTAAAAGACTTTCTTCATTTCATATTCAACAATACCGAGAGAGAAGCTCTCCAATTTCTCAAACCTTTTGAGGGTTGCATATTTCCTCTTACATTCATTAGTATTTATAATGGAATAATTATGTAACTGTAGAGCATCGATATTCACTTCAGAATACTGTCGAACTAAATGACAAGAATAATTATTTTCATCACCTGGTAAAAATTATATCTTTCTTCTCTAATAACCGACTGAAATTGAAATGAGACACACGTAATTGCCTTTTGATAGGCAATTACAGTGAACTAAACTTGGAAATGTACATTCAAATTTTGTTCATTTAAATTAAATGTGTATTTATCTTCATTTATAAACTTTTTCTAAAGATGTAAATCAGCAAAAAAATAATAAACTCTTTAAAACTTCCAAAAATTAAATTGCGGTAACCGTGGTTGGGTCACGGATTCTCTCTCATGGCCGTAGTCTCATGGAGAGCTTAAGCTCTGGTGTTAGTGAAGAACCGTCGTGTTGAGGGGCTGATGCACGTTAAATCTGTTGAGGCCCCTATTGGTGTTTGTGTAGAGTTCGAAGAGGAGGTGCCAGTTTATATAGCTGACTTTATCACTTGACCGAGGTTTATCACCAATAGCTTTAGTGTTACTTTATAGTGAGACGTTAATGTAACTTGTTACGTTGATCGGGGTTCGAGGATTTTATGAAAATCAGTCGCAAAGAACAAAACAGTTCTTTAAGAGTGTGATGAGAATTTATTGTCAAAAAAATTAATCTTTGAAATACAGGATATACAGTGAAATTTGCAGAATAAATTTCAGAAGATCTTCATACTTCAACAGCGCTCAGATACAACTATCAGTGTCTAAAAAATACACCTATGCAAAATATTATTCACAAGCACCGCTAGTTCTACTTAACAGCCGAGCTCTCTCTCTCTCTCTCTCTAATCGTTAGTCATCTTCACGGTCTAGACAGGACTACTAATCGCTGACAAAACAATACTAACTCTGTTTCGGCAAGCGTCTCCTATTTATAGGTCTCTTGAAAAGATCCGCTTGCGTCATAGATCGTGAAATTAGTGAGTTTCTTCTTTAACTTCCCAGAAGAATCTCGAACTCACCACAAATGGTCACTAAAAATGATGCCAACTTGGCTCTCTCGCCAAGATTTCGCCAGGATTCACGTTGAATCGCCACTATAGCGTAAGGAATGGTGTTACTTGCGAATATTAGAATTTCAACATAAAATAAATTTAACGTAGAGTAATATAAATGCATTACACATCAAATACAAATTATTTACACTGTTTTACATATAATTCGTATAACAAATTCTTTTTCTTTTACTCAAAAAATCAATTTATCTGTCATAAATACCCTTGAAATTACTAAAATAAATGGTAGAAGGTTTTCATGCCCGTTTCCTTTAAATAGTTTCTGGGGTTATTTTACGACATGATTTGGTATAAGAACCTTGTCTTTATACAAAAGAATATGATATGAACAGGGATATCTATTTATAATTACATGTATGGTGAACATATAGATACGAGAGGATATGAAAAAAATTACTCGTGAATACGTTGAAGTCTTTGTGAACGCTAGCAAAACGGTAAATGAAGATCTGGAAGTAACCGATAGTCAAACAGAGAGTGGCTGCTGTACCCTGGTGGTCAGGATCACAGATTCGTGTTTGGCGTTTCATGAGTTCGGAACTGGTACCACTGAAAATCAGCCATGCAAAAGTGCTGTTGCGTTAAATCTGTCGAGGCTCAAAGACTCCCGTTGGCGTGGAGTGGAAGTTCGCAGAAGGTGTGTGAACTTGACAACTAAGTTACTACGGCCGCTAGACTAACCAAGACCAGGAAGAATGTGAAGAAATGTCTGAGAATCTCTACACATAACAGGTAATATAAATTTTTTTTAGAAAGTCAATTCCTGCTTAGGTCAACAAAGAAATATTTTATTTTAGTTACTTTTTATTAAATAATTACTATATATATATATATATATATGACAACGGGCAGCCGTTTGTCCTATTATATTTTATTTCAATATTCAGTAAAAGAGGTCTGCACTCCAAGCCATGACAAAAACGAGAGCTCTTTCAGCGTTGATTAGCAGCGAGTGAGTCCTTAGAACACGCGTCTTCTTTAAGTTCGGCGAAAGTAGAAGTCAAAGTTCCTATGCGGGAGGTGGGTTGAGTTGTCCTGGTAGGAAGTTTACCCCAACTGACACTTGTGGGGCTGGGAATTCATCACAATTTCCCCCCTCCGCATAACTCGTACAACAACAGGGACAGGATCACTGACGACACAACGATGATTGAAAACTTAGGTATATTGTTTTTTAAAACTTTTATGAATTACTTTTTGATAATCATCATGGCGTGGAGTACCTAATACTATGTTACACAAATACTCAAAATATTTCCGATTAAGTGGTTACAACCGAAAACAACAATATCACTATCACTAATTATTACAGCAATATATTGTTGATACTTACAAAGCATGATAACATATTTCAAAATAATACAATGATATACTAATGAAGGTGTTAAACAGATATGAAAATTCTTCATTGAATACCCTGAAAAGTGGATATTTACAACAATATAGGTACGAAACACAATTTGTCTCCAACTGTAAACAAGGTACATTTTTACAATTGTAACTTGTTTGAAGACTATAAGTATAGAATAGCAGAAATTGAGTTTTCATTCATATGACTTAACTTTAAATTATCAGGGAATATATATATAGAAACATCTTGAATTTAGAAATATGGACAATTTGGGAATCTTTCTTCGCCAAAGAATTTGGTTTATTAATTTCATAAGTGACTTCCGAACATTGCTTTATTATTTCATAAGGGCCAGAAAAAAGGGGGAGCTCAATTTCCTCGTATTAGGATACTGGAACTCTTCATACACAAGATTACCTGGGTTGAGTTTTTTTTTCAATTTTGTTCCGTTCACTGTTTTGAATTTTAATAATTTTAGTCACGGTTACTATCCATTCTGTTGGGTTACTAGGAGGACGTATAGTGAGTAACTGCCATAAATTAATGGGTAAGCGATCTGTTAATCCTTTTTTAATATTATAGATGTGGGTAAAATTTAATTGTCTGCCAATTTCCAATTTTCATGGAAGTATTGAGCATTTTCTTTTCCATTAAAAGTTTGTTGCGAGAAATCATTTAAACTAGCGTGTGGTGCAAGATATTTTCTGTTAAGAAACAACTGAATTCCTCCCAACTGTTAATTTTATCATAAAAATTAATGTAATCCGTTAAGGCACTGTTCTTTAAATAGTTAGATATATTGGTAATTTTCCAAGAATCATCTGGGTTCAATTTTTTGACATTTATCATTGAAGTATTTTAACCATGGGAAATTACTTGCATAGAATTATTTGGATAAAAAGCTATTAATTGGTTTGGTTGATTTAATTGGTTTTCAGCAGTTTGGGAGCTTTTGAAATATCACTTGTTTTCGTCAGCGATTTGTTTTTTTACCACCACGTAATCGCATAAATAGTTTCAAGAAATAGAATAAACAAATTAAATTTAAATACACCGAAACCGTATCAAAAAGTTTTACATATCAAACGATCACAATTAAAAATAATTATACGCAAAGGAAATCAATGAAATTTTTTAAAAAAAAAAATTACATATACCAAAAATAAATAGTAAGAAATCAAATAAAATATACCAAAAATATAAGAAATCAAATAAAGATACCAAATCAAGCATTAACTTATTCCTAAACTTAATATCGAATGCAAGTCACGCGCACAATTATAATACAAATTTACTATACTATAGAATTTAAGTATTTATTTTGCGAACTTAAAATAACTAAACTTACGAACTTGAAAAACATCCCAAAATTTTAGCATTGGAAGTGTAAGGATACCTTTGATTATTCAAAAAAAATGAAGTGTTTAAAAGTTTTTCTTTCTTTTTCACTACACACACTTTTTTGAATTTGAAGACGGACTGGTAGACTTTTGTTCTGTTGATTATCACAATGGGTTAGTTTGAGAATTTTTCTTGACACAAACGTATACTTTGAATTCTGTTGATTTTCGAAGTGAGGTTTTTTGAAGAAACTTTCTTTAAATAAATCGTATTCTGATCTGTAGCCATGTACAAATTTTTACAAGAAATTGCTAGCGTTTGCGCTATTATTCAATTTTTGAAGCAGTCATTTTTATTCTTGCCGTGTTCACATCCTACCGGCTATTATCATGTTTTGGAGAAATTCTTGGATTGACAGGATAAATGCAATGGGCAGCCGTTTGTCCTATTATATTTATTTCAATATTCAATAAAAGAAGTCTGCACCTCTCTCCAAGCCATGCCAAAAAAGAGAGCTCTTTCAGCGTTGAATAGGCGTTGCTTTTTTTGACTTCTGGATCAAGAACATTCCTCGATACCATATCTTGGACCGAAGATCTTCGATGAGGGGCATGGCATGAGAGTGGGGTTTTACATTCTGCTAGGTGGCACGACGGCGATTGGATGATCGATGGGATCCGGGAGTGAGTGGCTTCGGCGCTTCGTCTGATGGTGAGAAAGACTCACGCTGGAGAGCTTAGTGCTACTCTGGCGAGTCCTAGAACACGTTCTTCTTTAAGTCCGCGAAAGTAGAAGTCAAAGTTCTATGCAGGGAGGTGGGTTGAGTTGTCTTTGTGGTGAAGTTTACCCCAACTGCAGCACTTGTCTGAGGGATTCATCATATATATATATATATATATATATACTTATATATATTATATATATATATATATATATATATATATATATACTATATATATATATATATAACAGAATCAATATTAAGTGGGAACATAGCCCATAATCAACTATTGTCTTCTATTGTCAATGTCTATGTCACCATCTATTGTATTTCCTCATTCGGAACAAATTTAATTTTCTCTCCCATATAAAACTGAATTAAGTAATTAAATTAAATTAATGAATTAATGTTTGAAACAACTGTATCAACATCAAGTGTCATCCACTACAAGCTAAAAATGCTTTTGAACTCTGAGTGGATGAATAAAAAAGTATTTTTACTAGCGATTGAAATTTGAACAAGCTATACAGTCGGACCTAATCAAGCGAAGTCGAAAAAAAAAGTTCGTTATATGGAAAATTCGTTATATGGAGGCTCCCCTTTCAATATATTTTTATAAACCACATAAAACTAAATATAAATTCATAAACACTGTATATTAAAAAAAAAAAGTAATTATTCGTACCTTTTTGTAAATTAATATTTATTTATTTTATATATCTTACCCATAAAAACCCTGAAAGGAAAACAAGAAAAAAAAGAATGTCGAGGAATAAAAAATGTATTTTTCATTAAGAAAATAATTTTATATTAAATAAATGAATTTTAAGATTTTTTTTTTAATTTAAAGCATACAAGTAATTTTAAACATACATTATTTTTATAACTAGAAACACATGCGTCCTTAAATTTAATTACTCATAAAATCTGTTAATTTTGTTTGAGTTTGTTTGTTTGAAAAGATGCTGTTTTTGTTTCATATAACGCCTCACATTTTTGCAATGAACCAAAATCCCAAATTCTATTGGTCTCAACGAGTTATGCACCTAATTAAAACCAATTTAAGATTTATGACTACCTTTAAAATGTGTTAAAAGATATAATAACTTGAAATGTTCAGAAATATTTTAAAAAAAAAATAAGGTGAAAAAAATTGAGTCACAAGAGAAAAAATGCACTTTGCTCTAGGGAGGTTATTTTACGAAGAAAATCGTGAAATGTACTTGTTCCAAGAAAAGTTCGCTCTATAGAAAAATCCGCAGCTATAGAGGTTCGTAATATGGAGGTGCGACTGTATAAATAAATAAATATATATATATATAGGGAGAGAGTACACTAATAGTAGAATTCAAAAAAATAGAGCGATCACCTATTTTTTGCAAAACTCTCCCACATACATGATTTAAATTTGTTTTTATTCATAATTTTTTGTTCTAATTTCTCACAAATTAAAATGATACATTATAAACATGTCCAGTATATTTAATTGTAATATATATATATGAGTTTATATTCAATCAATGAGATAACTCTTTGGGAAGATAACTCATAATATTTCGATTTATTTTCCCAAACAGCTATGCGATGAATTTTTTTACCGGAAGCTTCTCGCAATGCATTTTTTCACTTCTGATTCAAAAAATAGAGAGCTTTATTCTTTCTTTAAAAAGTTTTACTTGAAAATTGGTATTGAAAATTCAATCATAATTTCTTTTTCTAAACTTTTTCTTCTCAATGGTTATTGAATAAAGTGCACTTTGGGATTTAATGAAATTAGATTTATCTTTTAAAAGTTGTTAAAATACAATAATCAAGTTTCATACAACAAGAATGGAAGAAACAAAAAAAAGAACCCCCTTTTCATCAGTTATGATGGAAATACTTTTATTATAAGAAAAGGCGCTGCAAAATGGGCTCATAGAGTAAATCTGAATCCTTTTTTATTATAATTTACACATTCTAACGTATTTCGAAAATCTTGCCTCTCGATTTATTTAATTAGGCTTAAGATATGTAGACTTAGAAATAAGGAGTATGGAACCTGCTGAGAACAAGAAAAAAGATTTATCTTTTAACTCAATTCAGACGGGTGGAAAACTCTAGAAGATATGTGTTTTACCCGAAGGATTAATACACACAATAAAAAGTTAAGAAAACACCATTTCAATTAATTTAAAATTATTGCAAAAGGAATTTATAAGCATTAATAATTTAAAAAAGCAAGATATTTTGTTGATATTAATCATGTTCTCAAAAATCATTTATTCTCTCTATAAACTGTAAAAAAAAAAAATTACATACTATCGCAGCAATGCCAATGTTCAAGATAAACTGTACAGATTCAAAGCATGTGAATGGCTCAAATGTAGCACTTAACAAAAAGTAAAAAGAATAGAAAAACAAAATTAATAAAAGTGTTACAAAAACCATAACATTAGAGACACTAGAGTATATGTATGAATTAAATAATAATAATTGATTTTTAACTAATAATAGAATATGGATACTATGAAATGTGTAAATTTATAGTATTAAACTATAATTAATCTAAGAATTTTTAATCCTTACAATTTTTAAATAGCTTTTATTCATATAACTATTAATAAAATGAATTGGGTATTTCTGATTTATGCGGACAATATTTAGTAAAATGTTTATAATTTATTTATTATTTCTGATTGAATTAGAAATTTATTGCGCTGTATATAATTAATAACAATACTTCTGAATATAGAAATATGTACATTACTCTCCCAATGCGGAACTTTTATACTATTGAAATTAAAATCTTCTTTTTTATCAATAAATATTAGAAACTATTACATTATCTATTACTTTGATATGTATGTCAAGAAAATTTGCTTTCATTGTTGTTACTTTATTTGTCTGTATTAAATTAAGATATTGTGATAAAAAATTAGTATTAATAGGTATGTAAAATTGACTTGCTTGCCAAAAAATGATTATGTCATCTATATAACGATAAATATAATATTTAGAATTATTAACGTAACTACTTTCAAAAAATAATGTAAGTATAAATTGGCAAGACAGTAGCTCGCAGGGCCACCTTGTGGCAAACCTTTAATCTGCAGATAATAGTTCTTATGAAATATATAGTTTCTCTTTGAGTACTAACCTAAGTAGTGAACTAAATCTGTCATAATTAACATTATTAAATAAATTATCTTTATGCAAATTTACAAGTATATTAATCATATCATCAATAACAATATAG